>NC_069438.1:1481542-1578103 GCF_026875155.1 Cherax quadricarinatus | reverse complement strand
ACGTAAGAGGAATCGGTGTTTTAATGTCATTTGAGGGGCAGGACCCTCGGAGCCCTCGTATGGGCCCTCCCTCCACACTCCCTTGGTCGCTGCATGTACCGTGCCGTATTTACCAAAAACTTTCCGAATAACATACTCCTCCGCCTCGAAAGGCACGTTCCTTACTTTGACCCAGGTGACGTATGTGGAGACGTCATGCAGGCATACCTCTACGGTTGCATTCACCGCCATTTTCCTCTCCTGAAAAGCTTCCACAATCTTGGAGTAAAAGCCAGCATTTGAGAATTTTACAAAAAACCTCGACATCCCATTGAGAGCCACACCATATAATTCCTCATTGGGGATGCCGTAGACGTCGCTAATAATGGTAGGCAACAAGTCATGCATCGTTGCACCACTGAGAGAGCCACGAATGAATTCAACACATACCGTGTTTACTCTTCTACCCTGACGATCCGCCATCTTGCGTACTGTAGTACACGGTTCGCCACCAGGTGTAAGCAGGAGCAGGCTGAGAAAGCGTCCTCTCAGCCCGCAGGTTGAGGGACGAATGACTATCGTTTTAGAACCAAACTGTTGACCACTACCCTTTTAGAACCCAACTGTAGGACACTACTGTTTTAAAACTCAACTCTAGGATACTACCCTTTCAGAACCCAACTGATGAACACTACCGTATCAGAACCCAACTTTTAGACACTACCGTTTTAGAACAAAACCGTAGGACACAACAGCTTTGGAACCCACTTCTAGCACACTATAGTTCTAGAACCCAACTACAGCACAATACAGAGAGAGACAGGATATTCCAGAGATGGAACACAGAAACAAGGGGTCACAGTTGGAAGCTGAAGATTAAGATGAGCCAAAGGTATGTTAGGAAATATTTTTTCAGCCAATCAGTTATTAGGAAGTGGAACAGCCTTGTATAAGATGTAGAGGAGGCAGGAACTATACATAGTTCTCGAGGGATGATAAAGCTCATGCAACAGGGAGAGAGAGAGGACCCAGTAGCGGTCAGTGAAGAGGCGGGCCCAGGAGCTGATTCTCGACCCCTGCAACCACAATTACGAGAGTACAATTAGGTGAGTTTTATTTTAGAACCCAACTGTAGGACACTACCGTTTTAAAACACAAGTGTAGGACACTACCGTTTAGAACCCAACTGTAGGACACTACCATTTTAGAATCCAACTGTACGACACAACTGTTTTATAACTCACCTTTAGGACACTACCGTTTTAGAACCCAACTGTAGGACACTACCACTTTAGAACCCAACTGTAGGACACTACCGTTTTAGAACCCAAGTGTAGGACACTACTGTTTTAGAACCAAACTGTGGGACACTGCCGTTTTAGAACCCAAGTGTACGACACTACTTATTTTAACCCAAGTGAAGGACACTACCGTTTTAGAACACAACTGTAGGACACTACCACTTTAGAACCCAACTGTAGGACACTAACTTTTAAAACCCAACTGATGGACCCTACCGTTTTAGAACTCAAGTGTAGCACACAACCGTTTTAAAACCCAACTGTAGGACACAACCGTTTTAGAACCCAACTGAAGGACACTACAGTTTTAGAACCCAACTGTAGGACACCACCTTCTTACAACCCAACTGTAGCACACTGCTGAAAGAGTGAGGATGTTCCAGAGACGGGACACAAAAACAAGGGGTCACAAGTGGAAGATGAAGACTCACATGAGTCGAAGAGATGTTCGGAAGTATTTTTTCAGCCACACAGATGTTAGGAAGTGGTAAACGACATAGTGGAGGCAGGAACATTACATAGTTTTAAGACGAGGTATGATAACGCTCGTGGAACAGGGAGAGGGATTCCCGCGGAAGCAGTCTGTGAAGAGGCGGGTCCGGGAGCTGAGTCTCGACCCTTGCATCCACAATAAGGTGAGTGCAATTAGATGATTGTTGATCTAGAACCCAGCTATACGACACTACTGTTTTAGAACCCTGCCGTGGGACAGCACCGTTTAAGAACCCAATTGTTATACTCTACTGTTTTATAACCCAACTGTAGGAAGCTACAGCTTTAGAACCGAACTGTAGCACATTACTGTTTGAGAGCCCAACTGTAGGACACTACTGTATTAAAACTCAACTGTAGGACACTACAGCTGTAGAACCCAACTGTAGAAGACTGCTCTTCTAGGACCAAAATGTAGGATAAAACCGTCTTAGAACCCAACTGTAGGACACTACCGTTTTAGAACATAACTGCAGGACACTACGGCATTAGAACCCAACTGTAGAACACTACTGCTTTAGAGCCCAACTGAAGGACACTACAGTTTTAGAACCCATCTGCAGGACATTACCGTTGTAAAACCCAACTCTAGGACACTACCGTCGTAGAACCAAACCGTAGGACACTACCGTTGTAGAACCCAACTGTAGGACACTACCGTTCTAGACCCCAACTCTAGGTCACTACCGTTGTAGAACCCATCTGTAGAACACTTCCGCTGTAGAACCCAACTGTAGGAAACTACAGTTTAAAAACCCAGCTGTAGGACACTACCCTTTTAGAACCCAACAATAGGACACTACCGTTTTAGATCACAACTGTAGGACAGTACCGTCTTAGAACAAAACTGTAGGACACTACCGTTTGAGAACCCAACTGCACGACACAACTGTTTTAGAACCCAGCTGTCGGACACTACCGTTTTTGAACCCAACTGTGGAACACTACAACTTTAGAGCCCAACTGTAGGACATTACTGTTTTAGAACCCAGCTGAATGAAACTACCATTTTAGAGGAAAACTATAGAACGCTACTGTTTCAGATCCCAACTGTAGGACACTACCTTTGTAGAACCCAACTGCAGGACACTACCGTTTTAGATCCCAACCGAAGGTCATTACCGTTGTAGAACCCAACTGTACAACACTTCCGTTGTAGAAACTAACTGTAGGACACTACTGTTTTAGATCCCAACTATTGGACAGTAACATTTTAGAGCCCAATTGTAGGACACTACCGTTTGAGAACTCAACTTTAGGACGCTACTGTTTTAGAACTCAACTGTTGAACACTACCGTTTTAGAATCCAACTGTTGGACACTACCTTTATAGAACCCAACTGTATGACACTACTGTTTTAGAACTCAACTGTAGGACACTACCCGTTGAGAACCCAACTGTAGGACACTTCCTTTTTTGAAATCCATTGAAGGACACTAACGTTTTAGAGTCCAACTGATGGACACTACAGTTTTAGAACCCAACTGTATGACACTACCGTTTTAGAACCCAACTGTAGGACACTACCGTTTTAGAACCCAACTGCAGGACATTACCGCTTTAGAACCCAACTGTAGAACACTACTGCTTTAGAGCCCAACTGAAGGACAATACCACTTTAGAACCCATCTGCAGGACATTACCGTTGTAAAACCCAACTGTAGGACACTACCGTCGTAGAACCAAACCGTAGGACACAACCGTTGTAGAACCCAACTGTAGGACACTACCATTGAAGAACCCAACTATAGGACACTACTGTTGTAGAACCCAACTGAAAGACACTACCTTTTTAGAACCCAACTGGGAAGGGCACTACTGTTGCGAACCCCCAAATGTAGGACACTACCGCTGTAAAACCCAACTGTAGGACACTACCGTTGTAGAACCCAACTGTAGGACACTACCGTTGTAGAACCCAACTGTAGGACACTACAATTGTAGAACCCAACAATAGGACACTACTGTTGTAGAACCCAACTGTAGGACACTACCTTTGTAGAGCTCAACTGTAGGACATTACAGTTGTAGAAGTCAACTGTAGGAAACTACTGTTGCAGAAACCATCTGTAGGACACTACCGTTGTAGAACCCATCTGTAGGACACTACTGTTGCAGAACCCAACTGTAGGACACTACCGTTGTAGAACCCAACTGTAGGACACTACCGTTGTAGAACCCAACTGTTGGACACTATCATTGTAGAACGCAACTGTAGGACACTACCGTTGTAGAACTCAACTGTAGGACATTACCGTTGTAGAACCAAACTACAGGACACTACTGTTATAGAACCCAACTGTAGGACACTACTGTTGTAGAACCCAACTGTAGGACACTACTGTTGTAGAACCCAACTGTACGACACTACTGTTTTAGAACCCTGCCGTGGGACAGCACCGTTTAAGAACCCAATTGTTGTTCTCTACTGTTTTATAACCCAACTGTAGGAAGCTACAGCTTTAGAACCGAACTGTAGCACATTACTGTTTGAGAACCCAACTGTAGGACACTACTGTATTAAAACTCAACTCTAGGACACTACAGCTGTAGAACCCAACTGTAGAAGACTACTCTTTTAGAACCCAAATGAAGGACACAACCGTCTTAGAACCCAACTGTAGGACCCTACCGTTTTAGAACCCAACTGCAGGACACTACCGCTTTAGACCCAAACTGTAGGACACTAAAGCTTTAGAGCCCAACTGAAGGACACTACCGTTTTAGAACACATCTGCAGGACATTACCGTTGTAAAACCCAACTGTAGAACACTACCGTCGTAGAACCAAACTGTAGGACACTACCGTTTTAGAACCAAACTGTAGGACACTACCGCTGTAGAACCCAACTGTACGACACTACCGTTTTATAACGCTGCTGTAAGACAGCACCGTTTAAAGCCCAACTGAAGTACACAACTGTTTCAGAACCCAATTGCAGGACACTACTGTTTTAGAACCCAACTGCAAGACCCTACACTTTTAAAACTCAACTGTAGGACACAACCGGTAAAGAACCCAACTGTAGGACACTACTGTTTTAGAACCCAGCTGAAGGACAGTACCGTTTTAGAACAAAGCTGTACAACTCTACTGTTTTAGATCACAACTGTAAAACACTACCTTTGTAGAATCCAACTGCAGGACACTACCGCTGTAGAACTCAACTGTTGGACAATACCGTTTTAGAACCAAACTGTAGTTCAAAAACTCCGTAGAATGCAACTGTTGAACACTAACATTGTAGAACCAAACTGTAGGACACTACCGTTGTAGAACCCAACTGTAGGTCACTACCGTTGTAGAACCCAACTGTAGAACACTTCCGGTGTAGAACCCAAGTGTAGGAAACTACAGTTTAAAAACCCAGCTGTAGGACAGCACTGTTTTAAAACCCAACAATAGGACACTACTGTTTTAGAACCCAGCTGTCGGACACTTCAGTTTTTGAACACAACT
The DNA here is from genome assembly GCF_026875155.1 of Cherax quadricarinatus. Classification (NCBI taxonomy): domain Eukaryota; kingdom Metazoa; phylum Arthropoda; class Malacostraca; order Decapoda; family Parastacidae; genus Cherax; species Cherax quadricarinatus. Next base: position 1,572,870 of record NC_069438.1, on the reverse strand, counting down.
GTGGAACACTACCGCTTCAGATCCCACTGTAGGACATTACTATTTTAGAACCCAGCTGAATGAAACTACCATTTTAGAGGCAAACTATAGAACGCTACTGTTTCAGATCCCAACTGTAGGACACTACCTTTGTAGAACCCAACTGCAGGACACTACCGTTTTAGATCCCATCTTAAGGTTATTACCGTTGTAGAACCCAAGTGTACAACACTTCCGTTGTAGAACCCAACTGTAGGACGCTACCGTTTTAGATCCCAACTGTTGGACAGTACCATTTTAGAGCCCAATTGTAGGACGCTACCGTTTGAGAACCCAACTGTAGGACGCTACTGTTTTAGAACTCAACTGTTGGACACTACCGTTTTAAAACCCAACTGTTGAACACTACCTTCATAGAACCCAACTGTATGACACTACTGTTTTAGAACTCAAGTGTAGGACACTACCGGTTGAGAACCCAACTGTAGGACACTTCCATTTTATAAATCCATTGTAGGACACTAACGTTTTAGAGCCCAACTGAACGACGCTACTGTTTTAATATCCAACTGCTGCGCACCACTGTTTTAGAACCCAACTGTAGGACACTATCATTTTAGAACCCAACTGTTGGACACTACCGTTTTAGAACCCAACTGTAGGACAATACTGTTTTAGAACTCAACTCTAGGACACTACCCTTTCTGAGCCCAACTGATGAACACTACCGTTTCAGAACCCAACTTTTAGACACTACCGTTTTAGAACCCAACCGTAGGACACAACCACTTTGGAACCCACCTCTAGCACACTATAGATTTAGAACGCAACTGCAGCACAAAACGGAGAGAGACAGGATATTCCAGAGATGGAACACAGAAACAAGGGGTCACAGTTGGAAGCTGAAGATTAAGATGAGCCAAAGGTATGTTAGGAAATATTTTTTCAGCCAATCAGTTATTAGGAAGTGGAACAGCCTTGTATAAGATGTAGAGGAGGCAGGAACTATACATAGTTCTCGAGGGATGATAAAGTTCATGCAACAGGGAGAGAGAGGACCCAGTAGCGGTCAGTGAAGAGGCGGGTCCAGGAGCTGATTCTCGACCCCTGCAACCACAATTACGAGAGTACAATTAGGTGAGTTTTATTTTAGAACCCAACTGTTGGACACTACCGTTTTAAAGCCCAAGTGTAGGACACTACCGTATTAGAACCCAACTGTAGGACACAACTGTTTCAGAACTCGCCTGTAGGACACTACAGTTTTAGAATCCAACTGTAGGACACTACCACTTTATAACCCAGCAGTAGGACACTCCCGTTTCAAAACCCATCTGATAGACACTACCGTTTTAGAACCCATGTGTAGCACACAACCGTTTTAAAACCCAACTGTAGGACAACCGCATTAGAACCCAACTGCAGCACACTACAGATTTAGAACCCAACTGTAGGACACCACCTTCTTACAACCCAACTGTAGCACACTGCTGAGAAAGAGAGAGGATGTTCCAGAGATGGGACACAGAAACACGTGGTCACAACAGGAAGATGAACATACAGATGAGTCGAAGGGATGTTCGGAAGTATTTCTTCAGCCACACAGATGTTAGGAAGTGGTAAACGACATAGTGGAGGCAGGAACATTACATAATTTTAAGACGAGGTATGATAACGCTCATGGAACAGGGAGAGGGAGTCCCAGAAGCGGTCTTTGAAGAGGCGGGTCCAGGAGCTGAGTCTCGACCCTTCCACCCACAATTAGGTGAATACAATTAGATGATTATTGTTTTAGAACCCAACTTTAAGACACTACTGTTTTAGAACCCAACTGTTGGACACTACCTCTTTAGAACCCAACTGTAGGACACTACCGTTTTCGAACCCAACTGTAAAACACTATCGATTTTGAAGCCATCAGTAGGACACTACAGCTTTAGAACCCAAGTGTATGACACTACTGTTTTAGATCGCAACATTAGGACACTACAGTCTTAGGACCCAAGTGTAGGACGCAACCTCATAAGAACCCAACTCTAGGAAACTACTGTTTCAGAACTCATCTGTATAACGCTACCGTTTTAGAACCCAACTGTAGAACTCTACTCTTTTAGAACCCAACTGTGGAACACTACCATTTCGGAATCCAACTTTAGAACAATACCGTTTTAGAACCTAAGTGTAGAACACAAATGATTTAGAACCTAAGTATAGGACACTACCGTTTTAGAGCTAACTCTGCGACACTACTGTTTTAGTACCAAACTGCAGGACACTACCATTTTAGAATTCAATTGTAGGACACCACCTTTTAAAAAACCAACTGAAGGACACTACCGTTGTAGAACCCAACTGTGGGACACAACCGCTTTAGAACCCAACTGAAGGACACAAACGTTGTTGAATCCAACTGTAGGACACTACCGTTTTAGAACCCTGCCCTAGCACAGCACCGTTTAAAAAGCCAATTGTTATTCACTACTGTTTTAGAACCCATCTGTAGGACACTACTGTTTTTGAATCCAACTGTAGGACACTACTGTTTTAGAACCTAACTGTTGGAAACTACCGTTTTAGAACCAAACGGTAGCACACTACTGATTGAGAAACCAACTGTAGGACACTACCGTTGTAAAACCCAACTGCAGGATACTACTCTTTTAGTACCCAACTGAATGACACTACCGTTCTAGAACCGAACTACAGGACGCTACCGTTTTAGAACCCAACTGTAAGGCAAAAACGTTTTAGAGCCCATCTGTAGGACACTACTGTTTAGAACCCAACTGTCGAACACTACCGATTCAGAGCCCATTTGTAGGACACTACCGTTTCACAAATCATCTGTAGGACACTACCGTAGTAGAACCCAACTATAGGACTCTACCGTTGTAGAACCCAATTGTAGGACACTACCGTTTTAGAAAACAATTGTAGCTCACTACCGTTGTAAAACCCAACTATAGAACACTTCCGTCGTAGAACCCAACTGTAGGACACAACCGTTTTAGAACCCAACTGTAGGACTCCACCGTTTTAGAATCCAACTGTAGGACAGTACCGTTTTAGAACGCAACAATAGGACAGTATCGTTTATCAACCCAACTTTACGACACTGCGTTTTTAAAACCAACTATAAACACTACTGTTTTAGAACCCAAAGTTAGGACACTACGGTTTTAGAACCCAAAGTTAGGACACTACGGTTTTAGAACCAAACTTTAGAACACTACATTCAAAACCCAGCGGTAGAACGCTATTGTTTAAGAGGCCAACTGTAGGACACTACCGTCTTAGAACCTAACTGTAGAACACTACCGTTGTAGAACCCAACTGTACGTCTCTACTGTTGTAGAACCCAACTGTAGTACACTAAAGTTGTAGAGCCCAACTATAGGACACTTCCGTTTTAGAACCCAACTGTAGGACACCACCGTTTTAGAACCTAACTGCATAAACTACCGTTTTAGAACCCAACTGTAGGACGCTGCAGTTTAAGAACTCAACTCAAGGACAGTACCGTTTTAGAACCAATCTGCACGACACTACCGTTTAAGAACCCAACTGTAGAACACTATCGTTTTAGAACACAACCGAAGGACACTACCGTGCTTGAACGATACTGTAGCACACTACCGTTTTAGAACCGAACTGTAGCACGCTACCGTTTTAGAACCCAACTGTAGGACAAAACCATTTTAGAAACCAACTGTAGCACAGTACAATTTTAGAACTCAACTGTAGCACAGTACTGAGAGAGACAGGATATTCCGGAGATGGGACACAGAAACAAGGGGTCACAATTTGAATATGAAGACAAAGATGAGTCAAAGATATGTTAGGAAGTATTTCTTCAGTTACACAGTTGTTAGGAAGTGTAATAGTCTTGCATACGATGTAGTGGAGGCAGGAACCATAATTATTTATAAGAATTGGCATTGTTCAACCTCATGGAGCGGGGAGAGGGAGGACCCGGTAGAGGTCAGTGAAGATGCGGGGCCAGGAGCTGAGTCTCGACCCTGCAACCACAATTTGGTGTGTACAAATAGGTGAGCATTGTTTTAAATCCCAGGTGTAGGACTCTACCGTTTTAGAACTCATCTGTAGGATACTACTGTTTTAGAACCCGACTGTAGGACACTACTGTTATAGAACCCAACTCTGGAACACTACCCTTTTAGAACGAAACTGTGTAACACTACCGCTTTAGAACCCAATTGTAGTACACTGTCGTTTTTGAACCCAACTGTAGGACACTATTGTTTTAAAACTCAACTGTAGCAAACTACCGTTTTAGAACCCAACTGATGGATACTACCGCTTTAGAACCCAACTGTAGGACACTTCCGTTTTAGAACACAACTGTTTAACACTAAAGTTTTAGAACCCTACTGTAGGACACTACCGATCTAGAACCAAACTCTAGCACACTACCGTTATGGAACCCAACTGTAGGACACTACAGTTCTAGAACGCACTGTTTAAAACTAAATTTTAGAACCCAACTGTAGGACACTTCCATTATGGAAAGAAATTGTAGGACACTACCGTTTTAGAACCCAAGTGTAGCACATAACCATTTTAAAACCCAACTGTAGGACACAACCGTTTTAGAACCCAATTGTAGCACTCTACTAAGAGTGACAGGATGTTCCAGAGATGGGACACAGAAACAAGGGGTCACAATTGGAAGATGGAGACTCACATGAGTCAAAGTGATGTTAGGAAGTATTTATTCCGCCACGTAGTTGTTAGGAAGTGGAATAGTCTGGTAAACGACGTAGTGGAGGCAGGAACCATGCATAGTTTTAAGACTAAGTATGATAACGTTCAAGGAACAGGGAGAGGGAGACCCATAAGCGGTCTGTGATGAGGTGTGTCCAGGAGCTGTGTCGACCCCTGCACCCACAATTAGTTGAGTTCAATTAGATGATTATTGTTTTAGAACCCAACTGTAGGACAGTACCGTTTTAGAACCCAACTGTAGAACAATGCCGCTTTTGAACTCACCTGTAGGACACTACCGCTTTAGAACACAACTGTAGGACACTACCGTTTTAGAACGCATCTGTAGAACACTACCGTTTTAGAAACCAACTATAGAACACTACCGTTTTTGAACACATCTGTAGGACACTACCGCTTTAAAACCCAACTCTAGGACACTACTGTTTTAGATCGCAAAATTAGGACACTACCGTTTTAGAACCCAACTTTAGGCCACTGCGGTTTTAGAACCAACTCTGGAACACTACTGTTTTAGAACCCAACTGTAGGATACTACCGTTTTAGAACCCAACTGCAAGACGCTACTTTTTAAGAACGGAACTGTAGGTCACTACTCTTTTCGAACCTTCTGTAGGACACCACGGTTTTGGAAACCAACCGTAGAACTCTGTTCTTTTAGAGCCCAACTGTTGAACACTACTATTTTAGAATCCAACTGTAGAACAATATCATTTTAGAACCCAGCTGTGGGACACTACCGCTTTTGAACCCAACTGTAGGATACTACCGGTGTAGAATCCAACTTTAGCACACTACCGATTTACAACCCTGCCGTAAGACAGCAACGTTTAAGAGCCCAATTGTTGTACACTACTGTTTTAGAACCCAACTGTAGGATACTACTGATTTTGAATCCAACTGTAGGAAAACTCCTGTTTTAAAAACCCAATTGTAGGAAACTACCGTTTTAAAACCCAAAAAGCTGCACACTAAGTTTGAGAACTCAACCCCTTTGGGCACTACTTTTTAAAACTCAACTTTAGAACACAAACGTTTCAGAACCCAAATGTAGGACACTACCGTTTTAGAACCTAACTGTAGGTCACTACCGTTTTAGAACCCAACGTCAGGACACTGCAGTTTTAGGACCAACTTTGCGACACTCCTGTTTTAGTACCCAACTGTAGGACACGACCGTTTTAGAACCTAACTGTAAGACACTACCGTTTTAGAAACCAAATGTAGGACGCTGCCGTTTTAGAACCCAGCTGTAGGACAATACCGTTTTAGAACCGAACTTTACGACACTATCGTTTTAGAACCCAACTGTAGCACAGTACTTAGAGAGACAGGATATTCTGGAGATGGAACAGAGAAACAAGGAATTACAGTATGAAGCTGAAGACTAAGAGGAGTCAAAGGTATGTTGGGAAGTATATCTTCAGCTGCACAGTTGTTAGGAAGTGGAATAGTCTGGCATACGATGTAGTGGAGGCAGGAACCATAATTAGTTTTAAGACTTGGCATTGTTCAACCTCCTGGAGCAGGGAGAGGGAGGACTAGGTAGCGATAAGTAAAGAGCGGGCCGGGGAGCTGATTTTCGCCCCCTGAACCCACAATTAGAGGAGTTAGATAGGGGGGGGCATTGTTTTTAAAACCCAACTGATCACACCCGTTTTGAACTAAATTGTGGGACACTACTTTTTTGAACCCATGTAGGACACTACCGTTTTAAAAAACCCAACTGTGGGGACATACTTTTAAAAGACCCCCAACTCTAGGACACCCCCTTTTTAGAACCAATGTTGGACTTTCCCCATTTTAAAACCCCAAACTGTGAGCACTCCCTTTCTAGAACCCAAAGTGAGTACATAACAATTTTAAAACCCAAAAAGTAGGACAAAAAAGTTTTAGAACCCAACTGTAGCACACTGCGAGGGAGACAGGATGTTCCCAAAAAACGTGACACAGAAAAAAAGGGGGTCACAATTGGTGCGAAGACTCACATTAGCCCAAAAACGGATGTTAGGAAGTATTTTTTCAGCCACACGTTTTAAGGAAGTGGAATGTCGGGTAAACTACGTAGTGGAGGGTGGAGCCTGCTAGTTTTAAAAATAGGTAGATAAAGTTCAAGGAACAGGGAAGGGAGACCCCCGAAGCGGTTGTGATGAGGGGTGTCCCGGGGCTGTGTCGACCCCCGCACCCCAATTTGTTGAGTTCAAAAGATGTTATTGTTTTAGAACCCCCCAAATGTAGGACGACCCTTTTAGAAACCCAAATGTAGAACAATGCCCCTTTTGAACTCACCTGTAGGGCACTACCGCTTTAGAACACAAAGTAGGCCTACCCTTTTTGAAAAATCTGTAGGACACTATCTCTTTAAACCCCAACTTAGGACATCTGTTTTAGAACCCAATTTGACTCTACTAAAAAGTGACAGGATGTTCAGAGATGGGGCCAGAAACAAGGGGGCACAATTGGAAGATGGGACTCAGATGAGTCAAAGTGATGTTAGGAAGTATTTTTTCCGCCACTGTTGTTAGGAATGGAATAGTTTTAAACGACGTAGGGCACTACCCTGCTGAACCCAGCTGCTGGGCCCTACCGTTTTTTGAATCCAACTGTAGGCAACCCGTTGTAAACCCCAAATTGGACACTACTTTTTAGAACCCAACATAGTTCCTACCCTTTTTTAAAACGAATAAAAACACTCCGGTAAAACCAAAAATGTAGGAAAAAACATTTTTAGAACCCAACGTAGGGCACTGCCGTTTTAGAACCCCCCTGTAGAAAACACTTCCCTTACAGAACCCCCCCTGTGGTCACTACCGCTGTAAAACACAATTGTAGAAAACTTTGTTTTAGAGCCCAACTGTGGACACTTTTGTTTTTGAACCCCGCCGTAGGACACTACGGTTTAGAACCCCAATTAGGAACACCTTTTTTGAAACCCAACTGTAGGACCTATGATTGAACCCCAAATGTAGGACACTACCCTTTAGAACGAAAATGTAGGGGATACCGTTTTAAAACCCCTGTAGGACATACCGCTTTAGAACAATGAAGGGCACTACAGTTTTATAACCCGGTATTGAAAAGACCTTTTTAAAAACCCCCAAATTTTGGACTTTTCTTTATTTGAAACCAATGTAGGACACTTCTGTTTTAGACCAGCCGTAGGAACTACAGGTTTGAACCCAACTGTAGGACACTACCGTTTGAACCTAAATGAGGACACAGATTTAGAACCCAAGTGAGGACCCTACCCTTTTAGAACGAAACGGGACACTACCGTTTCAAAACCCAACGTAGGACACTATTCTTTTTGAACCCCAATGTAGGACACTACCGTTTTAGAATCCCAAATGTAGGGCCCCAATGTTTTAATCCCAATTACAACACTCCCATTTAAAGCCCCCCGTAGGACACACCTTTTTAAAAAACCCATCTCGGGACACACCGTTTTAGAACCCAACTGAAAAGACACTACCGTTGAACTCAACGTAGGACATTCCCTTTTAAAACCCCTCTGGGGACGTACTTTTGTAGAACCCACTGTAAGCATCCCGTTGTAGAACCCAACTGTAAGACACCCCGTTTAGAACCAAAGGACACTACCTTTTTAGAACCATCTGTGGGACACTCCCTTTTGTAAAAACCCAACTAAAAGAACACCTTTGTAGAACTGAACTGTAGGACACTTTTCTTTTAAAACCCTCTGTAGGACACTAGCATTGAAAAAAACCCAACTGTAGGGACACTTCATTTTAGAACCTTTCTTAGGCACCCTTTGTAGAATCCAAGGGTAAGACACTCCTTTGAAACACAACTGAGGCCACACCGTTTATAATTTGCTTTTAACCCAAATTTGTATACATACTGTTTTAGAAAAAAACTTGGGAAACTACCATTGAAACCCAACGGTAAAAAAACACTGTTTAGAAAAAATCTTTTTGACACTCCCGTTGTAGAACCCAACTTATTTCACTCCGTTTTAGAACCCGACTGTAGAACACTATCGTTGTAGAATCCATCTTAGGCCCCTTTTTTTGATCCCTCTGTGGACACTACCCTTTTAAAACCCCCTATAACACACTGTTTTAGAATCCAACTGTATTACACTCCCGTTTCAGAACTCAACAGCAGCACACTACCGTTTTAGAACCCAACTTTAGGACACTACCTTTTTAGTGTCTGTAGGTTCGATTACGTGATGGGAAAAAAATACTCAGGGGTTGTTGACATAAATATATAACGGAAGTAGGAAGCCCCAACAGCCGCCCGCCTCTCTCTCTCCCTATCTTAGACTGACTCCCCAACCCACAGGGTGAGGGGTGTTTAAAAATCATGCTATGGTCACAGCAAAAAGAAAACAGTCGTGATTCACACAGACGGGGGTATGAGTCATCTACTGGTACACTGGTTACGGGAAACGGGTTACTAGGAACTTGTCCTATACTAGAGCTCGCGAGAAAACTAGTCGCCCGACATACAGAAAATACAAACTAGAGATGCGGGTGTAGGGGTTGGGCTGATTATACAATGTCAAAGTATACAACAATTGAGCTTTATAAAACAAAAGTAAATTTGAATGGAAACTTACGAAATTGACAAATAAAATTTACGAAATGAAACGTAATCTTGTAAGGTATAGGGCTCTGGTGGCCTGGGGTTAACGCCTCGTTTTCACACGGCGGGTCTTTTTTCGATTCCAGCCAGAGTAAAACTTTGGAGGTTTCTTTCCCCTGTTGTCATGTTCCCCACAAAAAAAATGGTCCCTGGGTGTTTAGTCGACTGGTGTGGGTCCCATCCTGGGACATCCCCTGAGGGGCCCTGGCCCCCCGCCCGGGGCCCGGGGGGGCTTTGCCCCCCCCGGAACTCTCTCCGATAAACTCCAGATATTAAGCACAACTCACGAATGAACTCAACTTTGGGATTACACAAAAAAAAGTGAAAAAAAAAATTTTGATCGATCGATCTGTATTCATTATCTCGGATTCTGAGAAGAAATTAACAAAAAAGAAGTGTTTTAACAAAAGGCGATTTGTTGCACTAAAAATAGGGTGTTTAAATCTCAAATTCGGAGAAACGGAACACAAAAAAATTTTTTTCTTAATATGATAATTAAACTGAATTATTTATCTAACGGGGTTTTTTCATTTACTCCAATCTGCTAGGGTGGATTACATAAAGATGGCGCATCTCTGGGGGGGATCAAACTCTGTTGCAAATGGGTAATCAGCTGTATTTGAGGCAAAACAATTGGTAGTTACAAATGATACTGGGATTTCTCAATACCTTCGGTACGTAGGGGGAAAACGACATTCAGGTTTAGTCTGATGAGATCAGAGGTAGAGAGTCAGGATCAGGAGGGTTGTCAGAGTCGTCCTTAGTCTGGGGTTGGGAAAATCATACCACATACTAACTTCTATGATCTAAATGCGATTTTATACTGACCGTATAATTTTTCTAACCTTATACTTATTTTCAGTGAATTTCAAAACTCGAAAGGACCAACAAACTTTTGTTAAGCTTAGGGTGCAGACGTTTTATTAAAGTTAGTCAGCAAACTCCAACCTACCTGATTTTGGAGGGCTTTGCCCGAGTGTTAGCGCTCTTGTAATTCGCTGTTTGGTTTATAATGTTTCACGGATTCTTTAAAAACCTTTAGCAAAGCGGGTACGATTCTATGAAATCATCGGGGTTGAATTTTGGTTTCGGATTAAATTGAAACTCATAAGCAAACGTTTATCTACAGTTCTACACCATACAAGCAAAATTTGGGGAGTGTCACCTATAGAAACATTGTAAGCGTTTTTAAATAGCACACTGCAATCGGTAAAACTAATTCCCAAGTTTCAATTTGGGATTGTAGGGGCTCCAGACATCAATACTTTCTTATTGGTTCGTTCCCCCCCCTTTTTCGGGCGGGTGATGAGGAACAATGGGGATTTGAGATCTTGAAAAGGTACAAAATTTTCAAGAATCCTTCAGAATTCCCCTCCATTATCTTTACAAAGGGACTTATGGTGGTATGTCAGATAATTTTTTTAAAACCCTTTTTAGCTACGCCTCGCAGTTTTATCTCAATAGGAACTAACTCACTATCATAAAATGGTCTACCATAACACAAGATTTTGTTCCCTTTGGGGGAACATTGGAAATTTTAAAAAATCTATCAACTCTTTTCCCACGTTTGCTATAGTTAAAATTGGATTGGATTGGGCCCTTTAGCATTACCTTTTTTTGCATGCGACCTACATTTCACTACCCAAAATATCAGTTCCCAACGGGCCAAAAAGATTTCAATCTGGCTTTTTTACTGAACATCCAACGGGTGGAAAACACCGGGTACATCGTGAACATTTAAAGGCTACACCCACTAGTGACTGGGGAATTACAAACTGGTATACCTCTGTAGAGCCCCCAAACCGGCTCTCGATACAATGATTTTGGGTTTCATACAAAGTCCTGATGGGGGGCTGGTGGCTTCACAGTAAAATAAGATCTTCCTGGACAGGGAATCGAATCACACCAGACCCAGGGATCGCCGTTTAGCATTCTTTACATCTTCGGCAGTAAAAGGGGGTCGTATTACTATATTAAATGTTGGGATAAGCACTGAATACATTTGACTTCCAGGGAAGCATTCAAAGGTGGGGTTGAACTTTGGAAAAGTCAAGGTTTTACTTAATTTGTGGGGTTTTTCTGGAAAGGTTCAGTGGAGAATGGTTTTAGCTGAAAATAGAAAATATTCTAAGGGGTTTAAAAACCTATATGTAAATCTTGCTGTTACTGTTTAAAAAAAAAAACCCCCCCCCCCTAGCCGGGGGGGGGGGGGGGGGGGTTTGGCCGGGGGGGGGGGCCCCATGCCATAGAACTACATCAGTTGTCGGTTAAAAGGGTTTGAAAATCTGGAAATTTCAGAAGGGCAGGTTAGCTTTTCTTTAGAGTTTGGAATGCCTTTCTTTTACGAAAGGGCCAGACAGAGGACATCTTTTTTAAGCAACCAGTTTAAAGGGCAGCTATGAAAAAAATTGGCAATGAAAATCTATAAAAACCCGCTAAGCCCACAAAAGGGTTTATGGATCAGCATTTTGGGGGTTTTAAAAATTGAGTGAGTTACTTACTTTGGTCTGTAAACCCTTAGGAGTGACTACTACCAAAAAACTTTTTCTGATCTAAAAATTGACATTAACGTTTGATCTTTAAATTGGGTTCTTCAAGCTTACCCGTAAAACATCAAGTCTTTTTTAAGTGTGCATCCACGTCTTTAGACATATGATTATGTCATCTAAGTACACCATAAGTACATTACCTATGAACCCTAAAGATATTTGTCATGAGCCTTTAAAGTGAAGGGGGGGAAACGAATCCCAAACGCCCTACGGGGAAGTGATAATGACCTGTAGGGGTGGAGGGAATGCATTAGCTCTTGGGGTCCTCGTGAAGAGGGAATTTCCAAAACCCTTTTTAAAAGTCCCGGGGTTGAAAAGCTTTTTTATCTCCGATTTTACGTAAAAGATCACCCGTCAGGAGTGGGAACGATCTGGAATAGTTTTTTGCATTTAACTTCCTGAAATCAACACGGGGGGCCCAAGGGACCTCCTTCTTAGGCACTAGGATCAAGGGCGCATTCCAAGGTGAATTGCTGGTCAATACCTATCATCAAGCTTAGAACCCAAAGTAGGACACTACGGTTTTAGAACCCCCGGCCCGGGGCACTTCCTTTTTTGAACGTACGACACTCGTTTTTGAGCCCCAAATGTTTTAAAACTTCATTTTTTGAATCCCAAATGTAGACATTGTTCTTTTTGAACCCCAAATGAAAAGGGCCTACCGATTTAGAACCCAAAAATAAACACTAAACCCTTTTAGAACCCAAACTTGGGCCCCAAAGTTTGAACCCCAAAGAGGACAATAATGTTTAGAACCCCAAATGTAGGACACTACCGTTTTTAAATCCAAAATGAAACACTACCCCTTTTAGACCTAACAAAAGGACCCACCCTTTTAGAACCCAATTTTAGAACCAAAACCCATTTAGAGCCAATTTTTAGGGCACACCGTTTTAGAACCCATCTTAGGACACTACCCTTTAGAACCCCAAATGTAAACCTAGTTGAAATCCAAATGAAGACATACCACTTTAGAAATAAAATGAAGGGCACTACAGTTTTATAACCCCGGTATTGAACAGCACCTTTTTAAAAACCCATTTGTAGGACTTAATGTAAAGAAACCCCTCCCGTAGGAAAACTATTGTTTTTTAAAACCCCTTAAGGTCATACTTTTTCAGAACCCAACTATAGGGAAAATACTGATTTTGAATCCCAAATGTGGGACACTATGTTTAAAACTCAAAATCTAAGAAACCCCACCGATGTGAACCCAACTGTAGGACCTATTATTTTTTGAACCCAACGTATTCACTACCATTTAGATCCCAACTGTGAAAAACTTCCGTTGTAGAACAAAATTGTAGAACACTGCAGTGTAAAACCCAATTGTCGGTCCCCACCTTGTAGAACCAAACGTAGAATACTACCCTTTTAAAACCCAAGTGTAGGGCATTCCGTTTTTGAACCAAAAATGTAAAGACACCGTTGTTTTAACCCCTGTAGGGCACCCGTTTTATAACACAACTCAAGGACACTATTGTTTTAGAAAAAACTTAGGGCCACCCTTTTAGAACCCAAATAAAGGGCAACCGTTTTTTTAACCGAACGTGGCACCAAACCCTTTTAGAACCCACCTAGGACACTACCCTTTTTGAACCCAACGAAGACACTACCCTTGGAATCAAATGTGGGGAAAACCGTTTTGAAACCCCTTGTAGGACGCACCTTTAGAACCCAACGTAAACACTACCGTTTAAACCCAACTGTAAACCACCGGTAGAACTCAACTGTAGGAACACCCTTTTTGAAAACCCCTCGTAGGCACTACCGTTTTAGAACCCAACTGTAAGATACTACCCTTTTAGAAATGAAATGTAGGACACTAATTTTTTGAAACCCCCTGTAGGACACTAGCATTGTAGACCCAACTGTGGACACATCATTTTTGAACCTATCGTAGACACTACCGTTGTAGAAACCACGGGAAGACACTACCTTTGTAGAAAAAACAACTTAGGACCCAAAACCGTTTATAACTCTGCTTTTAATAATCCCAAATTTTATGACATTCTGTTTTAAAAAACCCCCAAATGTAGGGAAACACCATTGTAGAACCCAACTGTAGAAAACAAAAGTTGTAGAAAAAAACTTTTTGACACTACCCCTTTTAGAACCCCAAATGATTTTAAAACCCTTTTTGAACCCCACTGTAGAAAACACAAAAGTTTTTAAAAATCGTAGGACACTACCCTTTTAGATCCCATGTGACACTCCCCCTTTTTGAACCCGCTTTGGACACACGTTTTGAATCCAAAGATTTCACTCCGTTTCAAAATCAACCAGCACATACCGTTTTTTGAACCCACTTTAGGACACAAACCTTTTTTGCATGTAGGTTCGTTACTTATTGGGTAAAAATACCATGTAGGTGGTATCATATAAATATAACGGGAAAATGGGAAAAGCCAACGCCACCTGCCTCTCTCTGCTCCCTTCTTAGAGACTCACAGTGCCTACAGGGTGAGGGGGTTTAAACATCTATGGTCAGCAGCAACAGAAAACAGTCAGTGAAAATTCACACAACGGTTTTGGGGTGAGTCATCTTTGGACCGGTTTCTGGTAATGGTTAGAAAAATTTTCCAACATGGAGCTCGGCGACGCTAACGTATGTCGTCCCGACATACAGCTAATACAAACTAGAGATGGCAGGTGTACGGCTTGGGCTGATTCTATACAATGTCAAAGTATACAACAATTGAGCATTATAACATACATAAGTAGAATATTGGAATGGAAACTTACGTAATTGACTATAATGAAACTTACTGTAATGAAACTGTAATGCATTGTAAGGTATAGTGGCTCTGGTGGCCTGGCGGTTAACGCTCTCGCTTCACACGGCGAGGGTCTGGGTTCGATTCCCAGCCAGAGTAGAAACATTGGACGTGTTTCTTTCCACCTGTTGTCTATGTTCCCCATCAGTAAAATGGGTACCTGGGTGTTAGTCGACTGGTGTGGGTCGCATCCTGGGACACTGACCTAGGGAGGCCTGGTCACAGACCGGGCCGCGGGGGCGTTGACCCCCGGAACTCTCTCCAGATAAACTCCAGATAGTATAGCACAACTCATCGAATGAGACTCAACATTGGGATTACACAATAAAAGTGATAAAAAAAAATTTGATCGATCGATCTGTATTCATGTGATCTACGGATTCTGAGGAAGAAATATATACAAAGAAAGAAGTGTTTAACAGAAAGGCAGATTCGTTGCACTCAAATCTAGGCTGTTAAATCTCAGAATTCGGAGAGAACGTGAACACAAAAATTTTTTTCTTGAATATTGATAAGTTGATACTGTAATTATTCATCTATACAGGTTATTTACATTTAACTCCAACTCTGCTAGGGTGAGATTGACATATGAAGAATGGGCGTCATCTCTGGGAGGATCAAACTCTGTTGCACTGGCTAACTCATGCTGTATTTGAGGCAAATCTGAATTGGTAGTTACAAATGATACTTGAGGATTTCTCAATACCTGCCCGTGTACGTAGGGAATAACGACATTCAGGTTGATCGTCTGACTGAGTATCAGAGGTAGAGGGTACAGGATCAGGAGGATTGTCAGAGTCTGTCACTTTAAAGTCTGGTTGGAACATATTATCATCACATACTAACTTCATATGATCTAAATGCGATTCTTTATACTGACCAGTACTAATTTCTCTAACCTTATACTTATTGTCAGTGATATGTTCAACTACTCGATAAGGACCAACAAACTTTTGTTCAAGCTTAGGCATTGCAGACGTTTTATTAAAGTTAGTCAGCATAACTCTCGAACCTACTCTGATTTTGGACGGCTTTGCTCGAGTGTTAGCGGCTCTTGTAAATTCTGCTGTTGATTTATGAAGTGTTTCACGGATTCTTGTAAAAACACTTTGAGCTAAGCTGGTACGAGTTGCTATGAAATCATCAGGGTTGTAATTTGGTTTCGGATTAGAATATAGCAACTCATAAGGCAAACGTTTATCTACAGATTCTACACCATACAATGCATAATGTGGAGTGTCACCTATAGAAACATTGTAAGCAGAATTTATAGCACACTGCATATCAGGTATAACTTATTCCCAAGTTTCAATGTTGGGATTGATAGTGGCTCTCAAGACATCAAGTACTTTCTTATTGGTTCGTTCCGCTAACCCATTTCTGCCAGGATGATGAGGAACAATGGTGGATTTAGAGATCTTGTACAAGGTACACAAATTTTCAAGAATCTCATTACAGAATTCACCTCCATTATCTGTTACTAAGGACTTAGTGGTGGTATGCCTGCAGATAATGTGTTCTTTATACGCTTTAGCTACTGCCTCTGCAGTCTTATCTGCAATAGGAACTAACTCACAATATCTAGTGAAATGGTCTACCATAACACACAGATGTTTGTTGCCTTGGAGGGAACATTGGAAATTAGTTAACAAATCTAGTGCAACTCTTTCCCACTGTTTGCTAGTAGTTGGATACACTTGGATTGGATTAGGACCATTAGCATTACCTTTATGTTGCATGCAGACACTACATTTCTTAACATACTCAGAAATATCAGTTGCCATACGAGGCCAAAAAGTATTTCAATCTGGCTTGTTTTACTGAACGATCCATACCAGGGTGAGCAACACCAGGTACATCGTGAACTAGCTGTAAGGCTACATCCACTAGTGACTGTGGAATTACTAACTGGTATACTCTTCTGCTAGGAGTACCCAACTCGGCTGCTCGATACAATGATTCTTGGTTCATGACAAAGTCACTGATGGGTGCTGGTGGCTTCACAGTCAAAATAAGATCTTCCTGGAGCAGGAATCGAATCACACCAGACCACATGGGATCTGCTCGTTGAGCATTCTTTACATCTTCGGCAGTAAATGGAGGGTCTGTAGTTACTATACTAACATGTTGCGATAAGGCATCTGCAACTACATTTGACTTGCCAGGTAAGCATTCAAAGGTGGGATTGAACTCTTGGAAAAGTCAAGGTCCATCTGGCTAACCTTCCAGTAGGTTGTTTGTTCTGGAATAAAGGTATCAGTGGAGAATGGTCTGTCAAGACATGAACAGAGTACTGATAAATAATGTCTCGGAAGTGCTTTAAAGACCATACTATTGCTAAAGCTTCTTGCTCAGTTACTGTATAATTACGTTCAGCCTTCGTAAGGACTCGCCTAGCAAATGCAACTGCGTTGTACTTGCCATCAGTCTTCTGAGCTAGTACGGCACCTATGCCAATAGAACTAGCATCAGTTGTCGGATAGAAGGGCTTAGAAAAATCTGGAAATTTCAGAATTGGAGAAGATGTTAGCTTTTCTTTTAGAGTTTGGAATGCTCTTTCTTGACGAAAGGTCCAGACGAGAGGAGCATCTTTCTTAAGCAACTCAGTTAAAGGAGCAGCTATGGAAGAAAAATTGGCAATGAAAGATCTATAAAAACCTGCTAAGCCCACAATGGATCTTATGGCATCAGCAGTTTTGGGAGTTTGGAAAATTTAGTACTGCAGTTACTTTACTTTGGTCAGTAGAAACCCTCTAGGAGTGACTACATGACCAAGAAACTTAATTTCTGATCTGAAAAATTGACATTTAGACAGTTTGATCTTTAAATTGGCTTCTTCAAGCTTACCAAGTACTACATCAAGTCTTTTCAAGTGTGTATCCACGTCTTTAGACATGAGATTACGTCATCTAAGTACACCATAAGTAAAATTACCTATGAGACCTCTAAAGATATTAGTCATGAGCCTTGAGAACGTGATAGGGGAGGATCGTAATCCAAACGCCATACGGAGGAAGTGATAATGACCTGTAGGAGTGGAGAATGCAGTTAGCTCTTGGCTGTCCTCGTGAAGAGAGACTTGCCAAAACCTTTGTAACAAGTCCAGGGTTGAAAAGACTTTGTTATCTCCGATGTTACGTAAAAGATCACCCAGTACAGGGAGTGGGAAGCGATCTGGAATAGTTTTCGCATTTAACTTCCTGAAGTCAATCACTGGGCGCCAAGTACCATCCTTCTTAGGCACTAGGATCAAGGGCGCATTCCAAGGTGAATTGCTAGGTGCAATAGCTCTATCATCAAGCTTAGAACCCAAATGTAGGACACTACGGTTTTAGAACCCAACGGCCGGACACTTCCGTTTTAGAACTGTACGACACTCGTTTTTGAGCCCAACTGTTAGACACTTCATTTTTAGAATCCAACTGTAGGACACTGTTCTTTTAGAACCCAACTGAAGGACACTACCGATTTAGAACCCAAATGTAAAACACTACCGTTTTAGAACCCAACTGTAGGACACAACTGTTTTAGAACCCAACTGTAGGACAATAATGTCTTAGAACCCAAATGTAGGACACTACCGTTTTAGAATCCAACTGTAGAACACTACCGATTTAGAGCCTAACATTAGGACACCACCGTTTTAGAACCCAACTGTAGAACACTACCGATTTAGAGCCTAATTTCAGGACACTACCGTTTTAGAACCCATCTGTAGGACACTACCGTTGTAGAACCCAACTGTAAGACACTACCGTTGTAGAATCCAACTGTAAGACACTACCGCTTTAGAACTAAAGTGAAGGACACTACAGTTTTATAACCCTGGTATTGAACAGCACCTTTTAAGAACCCATTTGTAGGACATTAATGTAATAGAAACCATCTGTAGGACACTATTGTTTTAGAACCCAATTGAAGGTCACTACTTTTTCAGAACCCAACTATAGGAAACTACTGATTTTGAATCCAACTGTGGCACACTACTGTTTTAAAACTCAACTCTAAGACACTACCGATGTAGAACCCAACTGTAGGACACTATTATTTTAGAACCCAACTGTAGTTCACTACCATTGTAGATCCCAACTGTAGAACACTTCCGTTGTAGAACAAAATTGTAGAACACTGCAGTTGTAGAACCCAATTGTCGGTCACTACCGTTGTAGAACCAAACTGTAGAATACTACCGTTGTAAAACCCAAGTGTAGGTCACTTCCGTTTTAGAACCAAACTGTAGAAGACTACCGTTGTTGAACCCATCTGTAGGACACTACCGTTTTATAACACAACTCAAGGACACTATTGTTTTAGAATACAACTGTAGGACTCTACCGTTTTAGAACCCAACTAAAGGACACTACCGTTTTATAACCGAACTGTAGGACACAACCGTTTTAGAGCCCAACTGTAGGACATTACCGTTTTAGAATCCAACTGCAGGACACTACCCTATCAGAAGGCATCACCAGCGCACTACAGTTTTACAACCCAACTTTAGGACACAGCCTTTTTAAAACCAACTCTGGAACACTACTGTTTTAGAACCCAACTCTAGGACACTACCGTTTTAGAACCCAACTGAAGGACACTACCGTTTTAGAACCCCTCTGTTGGACACTTCCTTTTAGAACCCAACTGTAGGACACTACCGTTGGGAACCCAACTGATGGACACTACTGTTTTAGTACCCATCTGCCGGACACAACCGTTTTAGACTCAAACTGTAGGACACTATCGTTTACAACCAACTGTTGGACACTATCGTTTTAGAGCCCAACTGTAGGACACAACCGTTTTGAAATCCAACTGTAGCTGATTTCAGTTTTAGAACCCTACTGTAGGACACAACCGTTTTGAAATCCAACTGTTGCTTATTGCAGTTTTAAAACCCAACTGTAGGGCACAACATTCTTAGAACCCAACTGTAGCACACTACTGAGAGAGACAGGATATTCCAGAGATGGGACACAGAAACTAGGGGGTCACAATTGAAAGCTGAAGACTAAGATGAGTCAAAGGTATGTTAGGAAGTATTTCTTCAGCGACAGAGTTGTTAAGAAGTTCAGTAGTCTGCCATACGATGTATTGAAGGCAGGAAGCATTCATTGTTTTTTAGACAAGGTATGATAAAGCTCAAGGAACATGGAGAGAGAGGACCCAGTGGGGGTCAGTGAAGAGGCGTTTAAGAACCCAGCTGTAGGACACTACTGTTGTAGAATCCAACTGTAGGTCACTACCGTTGAAGAACTCAACTGTAGAACACTTCCGTTGTAGAACCCAACTGTACCTCACTACCGTTGTAGAACCCAACTGTAGAACACTACCGTTGCAGAACCCAACTGTAGGGCACTACTGTTGTAAAACTCAACTGTATGACACTTTCATTTTAGAACGCAACTGAAGGACATTACCGTTTTAAAACCCAATTGTTGGACACTATTCCATTTTAAAACCCAACTGTAGAACACTACCAATTTGGAGCCTAACTTTAGGACACTACCGTTTTAGAACCCAACTGTAAGACACTACCGTTGTAGAACCCAATTGTAAGACACTACCGTTGTAGAATCCAACTGTAAGACACTACCGTTGTAGAATCCAACTGTAGAACACTACCGTTTTAGAACCCAACTGTAGAACACTACCGATTTAGAGCCTAATTTCAAGACACTACCGTTTTAGAACCCATCTGTAGGACACTACCGTTGTAGAACCCAACTGTAAGACACTACCGTTGTAGAATCCAACTGTAAGACACTACCGCTTTAGAACTAAAGTGAAGGACACTACAGTTTTATAACCCTGGTATTGAACAGCACCTTTTAAGAACCCAATTGTAGGACATTACTTTATTAGAAACCAACTGTAGGACACTATTGTTTTAGAACCCAACTGAAGGTCACTTCTGTTTCAGAACCCAACTATAGGAAACTACTGATTTTGAATCCAACTTTGGCACACTACTGTTTTAAAGCTCAACTGTAAGACACTACCGATGTAGAACCCAACTGTAGGACACTATTATTTTAGAACCCAACTGTAGTTCACTACCACTGCAGATCCCAACTGTAGAACACTACCGTTGTAGAACAAAACTGTAGGACACTACAGTTGTAGAACCCAATTGTCGGTCACTACCGTTGTAGAACCCAACTGTAGAATACTACAGTTGTAGAACCCAAGTGTAGGTCACTACCGTTTAAGAACCCAACTGTAGAAGACTTCCGTTGTTGAACCCATCTATAGGACACTACCGTTTTATATCACAACTCAAGGACACTATTGTTTTAGAACACAATTGTAGGACTCTACCGTTTTAGAACCCAATTTAAAGGACACTACCGTTTTATAATCCAACTGTAGGACACAACCGTTTTAGAACCCAATTGTAGGACACTACCGTTTTAGAATCCAACTGTAGGACACTACCCTATCAGAAGGCATCTCCAGGGCACTACAGATTTACAACCCAACTTTAGGACACAACCTTTTTAAAACCAACTCTGGAACACTACTGTTTTAGAACCCAACTGTAGGACACTACCGTTTTAGAACCCAACTGAAGGACACTACCGTTCTAGAACCCAACTGAAGGACACTACCGATTTAGAACCCCTCTATTGGACACTACCTTTTAGAACCCAACTGAAGAACACTACAGATTTAGAACCCAACTGTAGGACACTACCCTTCTGACCCCAACTGAAGGACACTACTGTTTTAGTACCCAACTGCCAGACACAACCGTTTTAGACTCCAACTGTAGGACACTATCGTTTACAACCAACTGTAGGACACTATCGTTATAGAGCCCAACTGTAGGACACAACCGTTTTGAAACACAACTGTAGCTTACTACAATTTTAGAACCCAACTGTAGGACACAACAGTCTTAGAACCCAACTGTAGCACACTGTCAGCATAGTTGCTGATCCTCCCTTATATGTGTTATATAGATTAGCTGAGTATCATAGTACCATCAATGTGTTTATATAGAAGATCCCTTAGGCCTGTGACTGTATGACGTCACGGGATGCAGCGAGCGAGTGAGACGAGCTGCCCTGCTCTCAGTCGGCGTTTAGACATCCATCCAGGCAGTGACACAGCAGGCTGGGCTCATCCCTTCCTTACCACAGTCTGACAATATATAGTGTTACCATCAAACAAGGTGTTTACCTTCAACCCTCGTATCTCCTACCGAACCCCACACGACAAATTGGTGGCAACAGAGGGCCTGTAATTCTGACGATTACAGCGATTTCTGGAGATAAATTTCTACTGAGACTGTTGCCATCTCCTGACCCTAGACCAACCTAGCCAGCCAGCTACCTCAAGCCAGCTACACCCGCAAGTGTCTACCAGCCTCTACAATAATCAGGTCAGTCCCCTTTGTATAGTGTTTATTGCTTAGTTGAAAACCCACTCCGAGGGGTTGACCAAGTTTGCAAAAACCCAGCAACCAGTCTGTGGTGAGGGAGTCAGTCCAGCTGCCTACTCCATCCAGCTTTCCCTGCCAGCCAGTTTCCACCCCTGCTGTGTCTGTTAGAAGTTATCAAGCTATTCTGTGTGAAAGGTTAAGATAAGCCAGCCAGCAACTAACCCAGGTGACTAACCCAGGTGACTAACCCAGGTGACTAATCCAGTACTCAAGTGAGCCACGTGGGTACAGTCTTCTCATCGCTTTGTGCTTCAAGTTCTAGCCATTCTGAGTGCTTTTTCATCCCTGTGGTGCTGTGGTATTTTGTGGGTTTGTTTTTAAGCCAGTAGGCTTAAAAATATCTTTGCGCCAGTGAGGGTGTCCCCAGTGAGGCTTATGCCATTCATCCCATAGGCCCACTCACCACACGGTCTCGCCCCTGCCCGGCCCCAGCCGCCTCACTCAGCCACTCACCCACTCACCCAACCACTACAACTGTTTGTAGTCTTACTATGGGTACTAGTACCATATTTTAAGGACCACATAGGGGGTCAAGAGCTAGAGTGTGTCTTTTGTCATCGGCGCCACCGTTGAAAGCCTCCTGTGTGAAGTCTATCGTCGATGTAAGTGCAATTCTACGATCACGTGTGTAGAGGACAGTAGCCAGCCGCAAGATGACATAAACATCCTCCACCACCATCCACCACCATCTACCTAATTCATCACCAAGTCGTTACAGCGATAATATTTTTTCATAGAGACATTTACGAGTGTTGAGACATTTCTCTTTGTTTCCAGTGATTTTTCTTAGTGACATTAAGTGACTCTCGATTAGACTCAGTGTTTATTATATACTGTTTGCAATATTTTTTTTATCTTCTTAATTCAATGTTAATTTTTGTGCCATTATTTTATGCCTGTTGTGTTGTGTTTCTTTTTTATATACTTGAAGTAAGTACCTTAGTGTTTTTTCCTTGTGTGTGCAACATTTATAAGCAGTATAGAACTTGTGTTTGCACTTCAGAATCACCTTGTGTTCATAGTATTCCAGTGAAGTAATTCAGTAATTTATTACCTTGTATTCTGCATCACAACTCAGTGTTGTCTGTTACATTTTTATCCCAGCATTTGTGTAGTCTTGCCAGTTTATTACATTTTTTTCTTTGTGTGTTGAAAATTTTTGTGTTAATTCTTTTCATTCAGCCAGTGTCTAATTTGTCTTATTTCCACAGACAATAATGCCATTATTTTGTGCAAGCAAGAAATTATTTTCCAAATTTTTCACACATCAAGTTTCATAGCAAGAAAATTCTAGTATTGTGTTCATATTGATGTGTTGGTTCGCCATACTGTAAGTGTTCAAATCTTTTTGTTCTGTGTTTTTGCACTTATTATTTTTTCATGTTTCATTGAACAAATTCACTCTTAGTGCAATTTTTAAGTTCTTCTTTTAAAGTAAATTGTTCTTTTGCTTGTTAAGTGTTGCTTAAGCTGTAGTTAAGAGTTAAAGTATTCACTCATTTCATTCCTTGCTATATTTTTTTTTAATCTTGTAAACTGTATTTTCTTGTGTGTGTAATTTTTTTCTATTATTGCACATTGACTCATTTTGCAATAATTCTTGTGCAAGCATTGTTTTGTCATTAAAATTTTTCTTTCAGAAATTTTAAGTAGTGTTGTGCAGTACTCTTGATTAGCAATTGTTAATTGCAGTATTGCTACAGTTTATTTCAGTGCAGTTTCTTATGCTCTGTTCTGTGCATAATATTTTATTCTTTGTGTGCCATTTTATTTTCTTTTAGTGAATTGTTACCCAGTTTGTTTTAATTTTGCACAAGCTTTATTGAGTCCAATTTAACATTTTTTTGATTGACTCATCATTTTATTGTTGAATTTCCCTTTTTGCATTGAGAGTAAAAGACAACTCACTGTGCCATTCATTCAATTTTTAAGTAAAGTTGAGCAAATTAGATTTGAGTAAAGTTAAAGTTATCTTGATTTTCAAAGTGTTGTTTATTCAGCTGAGTATTTTTTTGTGTGAGTTTCCTTGCTTTCTGTGTGTCCTGTCAATTTTTAATTACTTATGCAGAATAGTTAAGCATTTTCTTTCCATTTAAGTTCACTGTGTTGTGTGTTCCTCAGTCACATTTTCTTTTGTTTCTCTAAATTCTTGTTTTACAGTTTGCAAATATGTCTCAAGTCTTCTCAAGCGATGCCTCAGCACATGCTGCTAGTACAACCATTGATACATCAGTTCACAATTCGAGTAATCCTTTATCAAATAATAGATACACTCAGATTCTACCTGCGTAATTTTAGTCGTGATCCCAATGATGCTATGCCATTGTTTTATTGGTAAAACCCCGACAACCTAGAAGGTTGGTTTACTGCTGTTCAAGCCAGAGCTAATTTTTCAGTTGATGGTCTTCCATCTGAGAGTTGTTTAATCAGTATCGGAAAGGAGAGTCTAGCCACTTCTCCAGCCACCTCACATGTGTTTAACTTAATTCGTATGAAGGACTTTCAAGACCTAACCAGGTGGCAAGATTATGAACAGTTAATTTGTAACTATCTTGAACCGGTGCGAGAAACTGATCCTTTTGTCGTTCTCAAAGAATTAGTGTGCACAGCTCCGAGGCTGGAGGAGTCATTAGATGAGTTTGCACTTCGTCTATATAACCTTATGTCCTCATTCATTAGAGCGGGTCAAACTTCCAAGTACCTTAAAGATAACGATAAACCAGCTCTTGATGGGTTTGCTAAATTAGCAGCGTTCGGAGTTATCAAACAACTAATGCCACCGACATCTACGTTTGTGTACAATTCAAGTCCTCTAGATGCTACTATGGGACCGCTCACAGCTCTCATCCATGTACGAAATTTGTGTCCCGAGGGAACCTTCCCTTATCGTAAGTCTATGCCAACCCCTTTGTCTATCCTGTACTTCCTCTTGTTTGTGCTACTACCAAAACTCCCAACCTTAATCACTCGGTCCATTATCCAAAGCTAGTGTTAAGAGCCATATTTTCCCCTAGCACCGTAGTGTGTCAGTCCCCAGTCAAAGAACCTGCTACAATTTTGGGTTTTCCCTGGCCATATTGCAATTTTAAATGTCCGATAGTCACCCTAAGAGGCGTCCTATGATGATGAGTACCAGTAGATCTTCCCTACTGTACTTATCATAGAATACATGGACATGACACATCAGAGTGCAATGCTCTCTACAAACCCGCAGTACTCTAGATCTTTCTGGGGGCCATTCCAATGCAGAGGTAGGAAGGAAAAAAGACGTCGTTGTTCTCAAACTAACCAGAACCAGGCTCATTCTTCCAATTCGGGGGAATCCAAGCGCCCCAGTCTACTCGTCCAGTCATGACAGTAGGTGATAACGAGTACACCATCCCAGTTCAAAATTCCTATGAAGCTTTAGCCAGCCCTTTAGAATGACAACCTCGTGTTGATGCTGCTTCACAGTCTCTGACGTAGAGGAATTTGGGGATGAAGTAGAAAATGCCTTCTCCAATGACAACCCACCTTTCTGTTTGCACATAACTCCTAACGAAACGATTGGTCCTTTAGTACAAGCTTCTGTCCATAATGCGCCCGTTCATGTGTTCATGGACTCTGGTGAGCAAGTTAATATCATCAGGTCTAGCTTGTTTAAAAGAGAAGCAGTTAGGACGTGTCCTCTAGGGTTTAACCAACTACTGTTTAAACCCCCCTTAGTGGAGTAGCTGGTTCCCTTCTGCGAGTCGAGGTCAGATTCGCTCATCTTTACTATCCAAGGGTTTGAGACTTTACTGCTGCTTTTCTTGTTGTCGACCAGATTACTTTCCCTTGTGACCTTCTACTGGGATTTGCTTCCATGAGAGACTTACGCATTGTGTCAACCCTTACCCATGGCATGCCAAATTGGCGACTTGATGTTCATTTTGGGGTTACCAGCTTGGATCAGAAATCTGCCATACTGCCGCAGAGTACGATGTTTCGGATTTTAAATCCTTACAAGCCAATGCATTTTCCAGTAGCGTTACTCAAGCGGTCAGGCACTAGTAACTCTGTCACTCCCATCTGTGTTCCACCTACACCCTTTAGATATGCAAGATAGTGTATTGCCTCAAGTGTCCCAGGATGCTCAGAACTGCTGTGAGTGCTCAGCCTATCCCTGCAATGTTGCTAGTCCAAGTAGTAGTTTCTCCACAGGGGACGGCCTTGTCGGAAAAAAATTACTTGAACTGTAATGCCATCTCTTTTTGATGTCACATGCCCTCTGCAGAAAGAGTCTCTGTTGTGGCTAGTGCTCTCCTAGAGTGTCTGTTGTTGTTCCCAGTGTTCCCGATGGTGATAACGTCCTAGTTGACAGTGATTCCTGCAAGGTCAAGGGTTTATTTGTTGAACCTTCCTTACACGTTGTAAGAGACAGTAAGATCCATTTATTCCTTGCTAACACGTCGGGTCACAGTGTTCGTCTCAGAGCAAATACCAATCTCATTGACCTAGTTCACTATCCGTACCCTGTTCAAGTACAGGATGACGTGCCACCTGACCAGTGGGTCGGTGCTATTTCAACAGGGGAGACCTCATCCACTCCACTGGATCAATCCATTCCACCAGTTGAGGGGAAAGACTTAGCTCCAACTGACTTCCTAGACAAAGGCAAGTGCTTGTTGATGCTGTTGAACAAACGGCGTAGAGCCATTGCCTTACCAGGTGAGAAGATGGGTATAACGAACTTATTGTCCCATCGTATCCCACTTGAACCTGGTACTAGGCCTATCTATATACCTGCGTACAGAATGCCTCATTCCCAAGTTGCTCTCGCAGAAGAACTGATAAATCAAATGCTCGATGATGGAGTTATTGCACACAGTAATTCACCCTGGAATGCGCCCTTAATCCTAGTGCCGAAGAAGAAGGATGGTACTTGGCGCCCGGTGATTGACTTTAGGGAGCGGTCAGGTTCACGCGCGCGGAGCAAAAAAAAAAAATTCGAAAAAATATGAAAATGGAGTTATTGTTACCAAAAAATAGCTTAACTTTCTGGTCAGCTGTTTTTAATAATCTTCCTGGCCTGCTAGTGTACTCGCATATAATCTAGTGATACCAGTGAATAGCAGAATACAGTGTTGTAGTAGCAACTAACCAGTATTATAATGGTACTTAGTGGAGTGGAGTGACTTTCATTAGTTTCTTTTTTCTTGAAATACCAGACGTATACTGTGAATTTCATATAACCTGTAGTTACCAGCGGTCACAATATACACAACGAGAAGCAATTATTACTACAGAACAAGCGTCCTTCCTCCAAAATTTGCACCAGTCAACTATAGTGATAATATAGCATTTATTGTGGTGGAGACGGAAAAAAAATAGAAAAGCTAGATACAGCGATTGATAAACAAGGGTGGAGGTCGACCGTTCGTCATTGTAGGAGTTGCCAGCAGTCACCGGCTCTTCAACACGCAAGTTATACTTTTGTATCAATCAAATCACAGATTACTCGGGTAGATAATTTCCAGTAGATCCTTCATGTGTTAGGTCAAATCACCGACCAGTATGGTTTAAATAAGTGACCCAATGATCAGATCAGATCGACTGGTCCGAACCCTTGACTGGTCCGAACCCTGGACTGATCCGAACCCTTGACTGGTTCGAACCCTTGACTGGTTTCAAACGGTTTCGTTGGACAATAAAGCAGACTGTAAACGGATGGGGTTGTAGGCGCCCTTATAAACACAAACATTAAATATATACCAGGAACGTGCACGGTAAGCTGTCCAATATACAAAAACAGTTAGAAACAGAAATACAAATAGCTAGAGCTTCATTTAAGGAGGTTATTAAGAGAATATTCAAGAGGTTGCTAGTAGA
The DNA here is from genome assembly GCF_026875155.1 of Cherax quadricarinatus. Taxonomy (NCBI): domain Eukaryota; kingdom Metazoa; phylum Arthropoda; class Malacostraca; order Decapoda; family Parastacidae; genus Cherax; species Cherax quadricarinatus. Next base: position 1,544,917 of record NC_069438.1, on the reverse strand, counting down.
ATTGCAGTAAATCAACCATTCAAATCATTATGAAGCTGTGTGTAGTCTGTGGTCAGTCAAACAAACGGGCTTCCACATGCATAAATTGTCATTTTTGTTGAAATTGGTGTCACGCCCCTTGTGCAGATATCCAAGAACTAGCTACAAGCAGTATTAAAACAGGAAGTGTTTTTGGGGTATGCCCAAATGAGATAAATAGTGGACTAAAATCACAAGGGTATTAAAAGAGGTCAACATCAAACTGCTTTCATAGAACCTGGAAGCTTTCTACAACAGGATGGGAACATAAAAAGTTGGGTTGAATGGTACTTGCCCTTGATACTGGCCATGTAGTCAAGAACTGTAAGGCCTGGAGATGATTGGTCCTGGGAGTCAGTAAATGTGGGGCTTGATTTTAGTGCTGTCCTGGGGGAGGACAGTAATGCTTGAAGCCGGGGTGCGTCCTGGGAGACCAGTAATGGTGACGCTGGAGGTGCTTGTCCTGGGAGACAGTAATGGTGAAGTGGAGATGCTTCCTGGAGACAGTAATGGTGAAGCTGGAGATGCTGTACTGGGAGGTTACAAGTAATGGTGAAGCTGGAGATTTTGTCCAGGTAGTCGGAATTATACGCAGGAAGAATACATATAAATGACTCATAGGGGACAGGAGCCATGTATGGGGAAACAAGTGTAGTCAAGATAAGCTTAATACCAATATTGCTAACTAGAAATCGCAGGAAATAAGAAACAAGAGGGATCCACTAGCAATAGTGAGGATATATTACCAATAAACAAACTGGTGGGAGCTCCTTTGTTGGTTGATTGGGAGGATATAAGAAAGGACAGGGAAACATGCACCAACAGGGAATCTAGTCACAGAAAAACCCAAGGGCAAACGGAAAACCAAGCCTGTGCACATACTATACACTTGGTATTGCTGGCACGGAAAATCTGGAAAAAACAGTTGGGACGTGCAACTATGACCACCCTTGAAAATGCCTGCCCATATGACAACAGGAAAAATGCCAAACTCCTTCCTGTAAGCTTTTTTCATCCTGAACTGTGTACCTCTTCAGTAAGGAAAGACTGTTGCTATATCTTAAATTGCCAGGCATACCATCTAAAGGGACAAAAAAGTAAAAAACATCCAGGCCATGGGAAACCCTGGGTTAGCCACAGCCACTCAAGAGGGGTGAGGTTTTTAGTGCAGGAAGGAAAAAAAAATGCAGGGGAAATGGGGGCAAGAAATCGTACACCAAATCCAGTCATTCTGGAGTGGAACACAGTCCCCCCCCCCGATGGCCGCCACTCCAAACCAAAGGATACAAGATACTAATGCGGAAAAAAATCCCCCCCCAGTACCAACAATACCACAGTCCGTTAACATTCTTCTTGGCAAATATACAGGGTCTAATGCCAGCAACAAACAAACAAAATACCTTTCATCCGTGGACTGCTTGCAGAGCAAAAGGCAATTTCCGCGGCTTTCACTGTGACCCAACCATAAGGATCACTTGTGACACGAAAATATGGGATCCCAGGTTACAACCTATACAGATTTGACAGAGTGAACAGGCAAAAGGTGGAAGGCTCCGGGTGGGGGTTTTTTTTTTTGGTTGTTTTTGTTGTTTTTTGCTTTGTGGACAACCTCGTTTTGTTTTTTTTTATTTTGTTTTTTTTTTTTGTTTTTTTTTGTTCTTTTTTATTTTTTTTGTCTTTTGTTTTTTTTTCTATTTTTTTTTTTGTTTGTTGATTTTTGTTGGTTTTTTGTTTCTTTTACTCTTTTTTTTTTTTTATTTTTTTTTTTTCTTCTTTTTTTTTTTTTTTTTTTTTCTATGTTTTTTTTTTTTTTTTTGTATCTTTTTTTTCTTTTTTTTTTTTTTTATTTTTTTTTTTATTTTTTTTCTTTTTTTTTTTTTTTTTTTTTTTTTTTTTTTTGTTTTTTTTTTTTTTTCTTTTTGTTTTTTTTTTTTTGTTCTTTGTTTTTTTGTTTTTTTTTTTTTTTTTTTTTTGTTGTTGTCTTTTTTTTTGTTGTTTTTTTTTTTTTTTTTTTTTTTTTTTGTTTTTTTTTATTTTTCGGGCATGTAAATTGCGAGTCACTTGTTTGCACAGGAACGCAAATGCCTCAAATGGTATATGGAGTTTTAGCAGAGTAAAGGTCACGAGAACCAAACCTAGTCATTGTGGTAGTCTACAAGCCTCGGTGCAAACAGTCCCAGCAATTCCAGGAACAGCTTGTTAACAATTGACACTGTCTGGAAAATTCTCCAGCTCCTGCACCCAAATATTGCTCCTGGTGGGTTTCAACTTAGGCAACTAAAATGGAGGAATATACGCAAATAATATTGTCTGCAGTAATACACCAGGGAGGCAGCTCTGATGAATAAACTCACACTCACGCGAGCTTTTAAATCTCTGAACAAAATTCAATTTAAACCAGCAAATAATAGAGCCTACTAGACTGGAGAATACACTAGACCTCATCTTCACAAACAATGATGATCTGATAAGAAATGTCACATATCAAAAACAATATACTCAGATCACAATAATTGAGGTTCAGTCATGTATGTGCGGAGCCCCAGACCGACATAATGAGATAGTCACGAGGGAGCATTCACCAAATTCAACTTCAATAACAAAAACAAAGTGGGACCAAGTAAACCAAGTTCCTAACCGATATAAGCTGGGAAGATATATCTAAGCAACACAGACCCCAACTTATGCCTAGAACAGATTAACTCGGTGCACTCGATGTATGCACAAGGCTTATTCCTCTAAGAAAAAGGAGGAGTAGATGTAAAGTAGAAAGAGACAGGCGCTCCCTTTACAGGCGACGGAAAAGAATAACAGAGCGGGCTAAAAGAGGTCAATATATCTGAAATGCGTAGGGAGACACTGGTCAGAGAAATAGCAAGCATCGAACTTAAGCTAAAACAATCCTTTAGGAGTCAGGAATCGCGGGAAGAACTAAAAGCCATAAATGAAATCGAAAGAAACCCAAAGTATTTCTTCTCCTATGCCAAATCAAAATCGAGAACAACGTCCAGTATTGGGCCCCTACTTAAACAAGATGGGTCCTACACAGATGACAGCAAGGAAATGAGTGAGCTACTCAAGTCCCAATATGACTCAGTTTTTGAACATTAAAATGGTATAAAATACCGACAGGTTGTTAGGTAAGACACATATGCAACAGTTAGGTTTCTTTATTTCGAAACGTTTCGCCTACACAGTAGGCTTCTTCAGTCGAGTACAGAAAAGTTGATAGAAGCAGAAGATACTTGAAGACGATGTAATCAGTCCATCACCCTTAAAGTTTTGAGGTGGTCAGTCCCTCAGTCTGGAGAAGAGCATTGTTCCATGGTATGAAACAATATGGAGATGAAGTGACAGGATGGAGCCTATATAGCGCCAGGAGGTGAGACGTAGGTCACTAGGAGAGGTAAGAACTCAGATGTTGGGAGGACAGGTCCCTCTCAAATCCAGCCGTTCTCACTGGTAGAGGTTGTCGAAGTTGATTGTAGGTCTGTACCAAGATACCCTTGTGTTGCAGTGACAGACAGATTGAACATTAAAATGATATAAAATACCGACAGGTTGTTAGGTAAGACACATATGCAACAGTTAGGTATCTTTATTTCGAAACGTTTCGCCTACACAGTAGGCTTCTTCAGTCGAGTACAGAAAAGTTGATAGAAGCAGAAGATACTTGAAGACGATGTAATCAGTCCATCACCCTTAAAGTTTTGAGGTGGTCAGTCCCTCAGTCTGGAGAAGAGCATTGTTCCATGGTATGAAACAATATGGAGATGAAGTGACAGGATGGAGCCTATATAGCGCCAGGAGGTGAGACGTAGGTCACTAGGAGAGGTAAGAACTCAGATGTTGGGAGGACAGGTCCCTCTCAAATCCAGCCGTTCTCACTGGTAGAGGTTGTCGAAGTTGATTGTAGGTCTGTACCAAGATACCCTTGTGTTGCAGTGTCAGACAGATTGAACATTAAAATGGTATAAAATACCGACAGGTTGTTAGGTAAGACACATATGCAACAGTTAGGTATCTTTATTTCGAAACGTTTCGCCTACACAGTAGGCTTCTTCAGTCGAGTACAGAAAAGTTGATAGAAGCAGAAGATACTTGAAGACGATGTAATCAGTCCATCACCCTTAAAGTTTTGAGGTGGTCAGTCCCTCAGTCTGGAGAAGAGCATTGTTCCATGGTATGAAACAATATGGAGATGAAGTGACAGGATGGAGCCTATATAGCGCCAGGAGGTGAGACGTAGGTCACTAGGAGAGGTAAGAACTCAGATGTTGGGAGGACAGGTCCCTCTCAAATCCAGCCGTTCTCACTGGTAGAGGTTGTCGAAGTTGATTTTAGGTCTGTACCAAGATACCCTTGTGTTGCAGTGTCAGACAGATTGAACATTAAAATGGTATAAAATACCGACAGGTTGTTAGGTAAGACACATATGCGAGTAAGACACATGTGCAACATCTGGGTATCTTTATTGTAGACGTTTCGCCATCCAGTGGCTTTATCAATACAAATTCCAGGACATAACTTGAAGACAGTAGAACTATGTACAGAAGATGAGGTAATCAGTCCCTCAACCTAGGAGTAGGTGCGAACAGCACCATAGTCGTGGAGATTCTGAAGCAGAAGAAAGAATCCTGGCGCTTATATAGTAACGTCAGGTGAAGCAGACGAGGGCAAATTCACTGGTGGGCGGGATTCCCCAGTGGAAGTAGGTCCTTCCCAAAGAGATGGGTTAGTTGTAGTAGTAGTAGTTGTCGTAGTTGTGAAGGTTATGTACATGTCCTCAAGTTATGTCCTGGAATTTGTATTGATAAAGCCACTGGATGGCGAAACGTCTACAATAAAGATACCCAGATGTTGCACATGTGTCTTACTCTCATCTTGTCGGTATTATATACCATTCGTACACAACTTGTCAGACACTGCAACATCATGGAATCTTAATTCTGAGGACATGTACATAACCTTCACAACTACGACAACTACTACTACTACAGAAGATCAAAATTAATTTTTTATGAGAGAGCCACAAAATTTGATTAACACAAGCCTATCCGATGTTATCCTGACGCCAAATGACATCGAACAGGCGATAAATGACATGCCCATGCACTCTGCCCCAGGGCCAGACTCATGGAACTCTGTGTTCATCAAGAACTGCAAGAAGCCCCTATCACGAGCCTTTTCCATCCTATGGAGAGGGAGCATGGACACGGGGGTCGTCCCACAGTTACTAAAAACAACAGACATAGCCCCACTCCACAAAGGGGGCAGTAAAGCAACAGCAAAGAACTACAGACCAATAGCACTAACATCCCATATCATAAAAATCTTTGAAAGGGTCTAAGAAGCAAGATCACCACCCATCTAGAAACCCATCAGTTACACAACCCAGGGCAACATGGGTTTATAACAGGTCGCTCCTGTCTGTCTCAACTATTGGATCACTACGACAAGGTCCTAAATGCACTAGAAGGCAAAAAGAATGCAGATGTAATATATACAGACTTTGCAAAAGCCTTCGAACAAGTGTGACCATGGCGTAATAGCGCACAAAATGCGTGGCTAAAGGAATAACAGGAAAAGTCGGTCGATGGATCTATAATTTCCTCACTAACAGAACACAGAGAGTAGTCGTCAACAGAGTTAAAGTCCGAGGCAGCTACGGTGAAAAGCTCTGTTCCACAAGGCACAGTACTCGCTCCCATCTTGTTCCTCATCCTCATATCCGACATAGACAAGGATGTCAGCCACAGCACCGTGTCTTCCTTTGCAGATGACACCCGAATCTGCATGACAGTGTCTTCCATTGCAGACACTGCAAAGCTCCAGGCGGACATCAACCAAATCTTTCAGTGGGCTGCAGAAAACAATATGAAGTTCAACGATGAGAAATTTCAATTACTCAGATATGGTAAACATGAGGAAATTAAATCTTCATCAGAGTACAAAACAAATTCTGGCCACAAAATAGAGCGAAACACCAACGTCAAAGACCTGGGAGTGATCATGTCGGAGGATCTCACCTTCAAGGACCATAACATTGTATCAATCGCATCTGCTAGAAAATGACAGGATGGATAATGAGAACCTTCAAAACTAGGGAGGCCAAGCCCATGATGACACTCTTCAGGTCACTTGTTCTATCTAGGCTGGAATATTGCTGCACACTAACAGCACCTTTCAAGGCAGGTGAAATTGCCAACCTAGAAAATGTACAGAGAACTTTCACGGCGTGCATAACGGAGATAAAACACCTCAATTATTGGGAGCGCTTGAGGTTCCTAAACCTGTATTCCCTGGAATGCAGGAGGGAGAGATACATGATTATATACACCTGGAAAAATCCTAGAGGGACTAGTACCGAACTTGCACACGAAAATCACTCACTACGAAAGCAAAAGACTTGGCAGACGATGCACCATCCCCCCAATGAAAAGCAGGGGTGCCACTAGCACGTTAAGAGACCATACAATAAGTGTCAGGGGCCCGAGACTGTTCAACTGCCTCCCAGCACACATAAGGGGGATTACCAACAGACCCCTGGCAGTCTTCAAGCTGGCACTGGACAAGCACCTAAAGTCAGTTCCTGATCAGCCGGGCTGTGGCTCGTACGTTGGTTTGCGTGCAGCCAGCAGCAACAGCCTGGTTGATCAGGCTCTGATCCACCAGGAGGCCTGGTCACAGACCGAGCCGCGGGGGCGTTGACCCCCGGAACTCTCTCCAGGTAAACTCCAGGTATAATTATTATCCTTGTACGATGTTTCTAAAAGGAATTACAGCCATTTATAACAGGCATGGTGACAGCGCTGACGCGACATATTGCGTAAGCGCTGACTCGGCTTTGTTTACGTTTTTCCCCGTGTTATTTTTATCGTTTTCTTATATCTTTATGTCTAATATAATACAAATTCACCATCTGAGATCATGCCCGAGCGGGCGGAGCTAATATTTAACTTTGTTTACCATTACTTAATTTTAGTCCCTTATATATTTTCTCCTTTATTTTAGCTTTATATAACTACCCTAGTTTATATATTCACAATTGTTAAAATAATCAAGGTGCTATTCTCAGGTGCTAAAGTAGAATAAGTTCACAATTTTGCCATTATATTCCAAAGCTCATTTATTTGATTACCACTTTATTGTTCACCACAACTTATATTTGTCCCTTTTATATTATAATTTTATACTATAATTCTAACTTTAAAAAATTACCTTTATAGTACTACCTACTATCATATTCCCAAGCTCCATTATTTGATCATCACTTTATTTGTATTAGTCCTTTTATATTGTCTCCCTTATTTTAGCTTAAAAAAAAAACAACTACCTTAGCTCATTATTTTACATTTGTTAAATAATTCAGGTGCTATTTTTTAGCTTAAGACTATTTACTTTGTTTTATACTTAATTCTAAACTTCGATTCACTACAAATCTTATGATTACAAGCATTGATCCTGATACCAACCTCTTATTTAATGACTTAAATGAATCAAACAGTTACTTGTTCCTCATCCTCATATCCGACATAGACAAGGATGTCAGCCACAGCACAGTGTCTTCCTTTGCAGATGACACCCGAATCTGCATGACAGTGTCTTCATTGCAACACTGCTAAAGCTCAGAGGAAATCAACCAATTCTCTTCAGTGGGCTGCAGAAAAACTATAATGAAGTTCAACGATCGAGAAATTTCAATTAATATGATATGGTCAACATGAGAAATTAAATCTTCATTCAAGCAAGGTTTTATAAACCCACAAAATAAAAAAAAAATAAAATTAACAATTACAAAAAAATTCTGGCCACTAAATAGAGCGAAAACACAACGTCAAAGAGCCTGGAGTGATCATGTCGGAGGATCTCACCCATCAAGGACCATTAACACTTGTAATCATCGCAATCTGCTAGGAAAAATGGACAGGATGGATAATGAGAACCTTCATAACTAGGGAGGCCAAGCCCATGATGACACTCTTCCAGCGTCACTTGTTTATCTTGGATGGTCAATTATTGCTGACACACTAAACAAGCACCTTTCAAGGGAGGTGAAATTGCGACCTAGAAAAATGTACAGAGTACTTGCCGGCGCGCATAACGGAGATAAAACAACCTCTATTATTGGGAGCGCTGAGGTTCCCCTAAACCTGTATTCCCTGGAACGCAGGTGGAGAGATACATGATTATATAACACCTGGAAATCCTAGAGGGATAGACTTGTACCGAAACTTGCACACGAGAAATCACTCTATACGAAAGCAAAGACTTGGCAGACGATGCACCATCACCCCATTGAAACGCAGGGTTGTCAATAAGCACGTTAGAGAACATCTACAATAAGTGTCAGGGGCCGAGACTGTTCTACTGCCTCCCAGCACACATAAGGGGGATTACCCACAGACCCCTGCAGTCTTCATAAGCTGGGCACTGGACAAGCACCATAAAGTCAGTTCCGGTATAAGCGGGCTGTGGCTAGTACGCGTTGTTTCGTGTGCAGCAGCTGGAAACAGCAGTTGATAAGGCTCTGATCCCACAAGGTGCCTGGTCACAGACCGGGCCGCGGGGGCGTTTGACCCCCGGAAACTATTACAGGTACATCTCCAGGTAAAACTACACTGCAGACAATCAAGGCACTTTCTCAGTGCAACAACAACATAACTATCTTTATCTACAATATCAGAATCTGTAAGCAAGCATTACGATGACTCTTAGCTTTACTAATTCCTTACATGCCTATATGTCCATCATTACACTAACTGAAACCTGGCTAAAGCACTGATAGTACCAGATGTCTAGCCCATTCCTGGATACACAGCCATACACAACCTGTAGGTCAGACAAACAAGGGGGTGGCACTGCCATATACTACCTCAGACCAACTAGAATGTATCTACTAATACTTGCACAAGGGATGAAACATGGGGAATATATATTAGCCTAAATTTCAAAATCAAATACTACATAAATAAAACCTATCACATTGATAATCATTCTACAGAGTTCCACAGTCAAGCATTATCCAATTTGTCAAAACCCTAGGATGTATGTTAACTGATGCACGCATGAACAAAGCTCACTGACTACTCTCAGTGACTTCTATTAAAATCTCCTGCAAGACCAGGACCCACACGTTAACTGAAATCACATACCCCCAATGAGTAACTGTATGTTGCTTGCCAACGTAACAAAACCAACAATGGATGTTAAAGTGACTTGTGTTTCCCTTCTTGACCACATCTGGACCTTATCACCATATCCCTTAAGATCAGGCTATAATGACTGATAATACACAGACCACTAACCTCCTACTTTCCTTATATAAAACTCATTGGTAAAATACCCCAAGGACAATACTAAAGTCTCCTTCAGACTTCACAATGAGGCAGCCATTAATTACTTCACACAACAGTAGCAAACATTGACTGGCACACTGAGATAGAAATTCATACAGATATTGTACGAATGTATTAATAATTTTCTAAATAAGCACCCAATACATCTATAATATGCACTGCCCTAAAAAAAAAACTAAACTGATGACTGCTAAGAGATGAAAGCCCCTGGCTAACACCTGCATTCTAAAATTCATAATACAAAACACCAAATATGAAAAACAGCTACTGATGGGTCACATAACCAGAGACAAACAAACGTTACTCGTCAATCCTTAACCAGCCTAATAAGAAGGCAATAAAATTGTATATGACGAACAGATTATCCAACTTACGAGGTGATATAAAAAGACCTGGAAGAAAACCATATCAGTAAATTCTTGGGAACAAAAAAGATATTACGAAATTGCGAAATAACAATTAAGCAAAATCAGATGACCTCCAACTCCCACCACAGAAACAGGCGCAAACAGACTCTATGATTTCTTCTCCAATATAGGACCTAAACCTTGGCCAATAAATTCCAACGCTAGATACCCACAAATCTGACTACCTCACCAGCAAACATACCCGAAACTATGTTTCCTAGCTCCTACTAACCCTTACGAAGTCTCTTATTATCAACACACTAAAAATGACAAGGCAGGAGGATTTAAATTACCTTACCACCCGTTTATATACAATAACAGTGTCTCAAGTGTATCACAATCTTTGCTGCTACTACTCGTTAACTAATCACCATTGAATCCTCCACCTTCCTACAGTACTCTAAATTAGCATGGGTCACCACCGATCCACAAGGAGGAGTCCCAGCTGTGTTGAATTTCTTATAGGCCAAAAAGAAAAAAAAATATCCAACTTACAACCCTCACTCAAGAATCCTTCGAAAAACATTATTTCATAAACGAAATCTACTTACTACTTATCTCCAAAAACATACTCAAACCCCTCCCAATTTGGATTCAGGCATAATAAAAAATAACTATGATTGTTTTATTCACATGCAGAAAATACGTATACACTGCATATAGAGAAAAAAAGAAAGTCCCACGGAGTTCTTCATTGACTTACGTAAAGCTTTTTGATACAGTTGACCATGACTTGCTCCACGACAAATTCAGTCCATCACTATGGTATAAGAGGGCACTCCCTCAATTACCTCAAGTATACCCAGCAACTAGAAGCCATATGTGTATGGCAAAATGGCAAACTCTTCTGCACAACAATTACAGTTGGTGTCCACAGGGAAGTGTCCTTGGCCCTCTTATCTTTCTCTATAAATAACTGGACTATCAAATGATCGCGCAATTACTCAAACCCACCACGGAGCCAGTCACGCTAGCCATTACTGTGTAAATACCGATTTACAGAAATTATCTTACCTGGGTGAGGACTAACAAACTTTACATAACATTGACTAAAACCTTACTTTTCATCAGTTTGGGTCAACAGAGCTTCAGACTGTTTCCTCTTAACTTATGTTAAATGGTCACCTATAACAAAAGCTAACTGAGGGGAAAATTTTCTTAGAATCCACCTTGTTTATCCTGACTCAAATTTAATACACATATACAAAATATTTCTAAAAATAAATCAATGGACTGTAGGCATTACTATCGAAGTTACGCGGTACTATGCTTCACAGTCAGCCCTATGGACCTATTTACACTCTCTTATTTACCCCTATCTCCACCTATGGAATTGTGCATGGGGCTCAAAAACATTTAAACCCATCTCAGACCACAAAATCACCAAAAAAAGGCTCGTTAGAAAGTAAAAATTCTCACTCAGGCAGCACACTCCACCATATTCAATACCTAACCTACTCACATACAAACATCCTACTTAACTGCCTATTACATACATAGAACACTCAAAACCCGAAATAACCCTCCCTAAAATTCCTGCCAACCTCAACAGAAAACTACCATAACAAAGGACAGAACTCTTTGATGTTCCCGTGTCCATTCACGCATGCAAAAAATCAAAGCCCATAAAAGGCCTAAAATCTGGAAATTTATTCCGTAAATATTAAAAAAACACACCTGTTTATAAATTAAAAATTTTTCTCAAAGTCAAAACTCACCCAAAAACCAAATAAATACTGAATAATGAATTTTAAAAAATTTATATTTTTAAAGTTTCCCCAATTATATCACATAAATGTTAAACCCAAAAAACCCAATCTATTTACTTTTTTTAAAAATACATCCCCTAACAAAATTCTCCATACAAATGAAAACAATGCATGAAACCCTTGCCCTGTCTTTGTAATACTATTGTGTTTATAAAATCTGTTTACTTAATGCTTTTCACTGATTTTCCAATTGCTTAGTTAATTTAAGTAATTTTAAGCCCCCCGAAATGCTATGCCATAGTATAAGGGGCTTTGGCATGCTGCTCTTTTCGTTTTTTTTTTTTGTACTCTGTATGTGTGCTCAAATTGTAAATAAATAAATAAATAAAATAAATAAATAAATAAATAATAACCCAGTCGGGTACCTGGGTTTGTCCCCCAAAATGGCCGCACCTCCAGCCAACAAAATTTTCCAAAAATTTCCATATCACCTAATATCAATTTAAGGTTTTTTTTTATCTTCACAATGATTTTAGACTTTTGCAATATAATAATAGCATAAAACAAAAAAAGGGCACACCAAAAAAAATAATTATGCATACCCTACAAAACTCCATACTTATTTCTGCACCTGGCAGGGGAAATCGGAAAAAACAATGGGGGATCAACTATACCCCTAAAAATCCATGCCTTGAAACAGAAAATGCAAAAACCCCCTTTCCCGAAGCTTTTTCACCCGAAATGTGTCCTCTTCAGTAAGGAAAAGACGTGTATAACTTAAATTGCCAGGCCCCTACCATCTAAAAGGGGGGAAAAAAGATACAAAAATCCCGGGGCCCGGGGGAAAAAATGGGTAGCCACGCACTCAAGAGGGGGAGGTTTTTAGTGCCCGGAAGGAAAAAAAAAACTGGCAGGGGAAAAGGCGAATTTGTACACCAAATCCGTCATTCCTGGAGTGGAAACCCCAGCGTGGGCCCCCACTCCAAAACCCAAAAGAACAGTACTAATGCCGGAAAAAAAATCCCCCCCCTACCAATACCCCCCAGTCCGATAACTTCTTTTTTGCAATATACAGGGGTTTTTAAGCCGCTACAAACAACAAAATACCTTTCATCCGTGGGCGCTTGCAGAGGCAAAAGGCAATGTTCGCGGTTTCCTGAGACCCACTAAAGGATCCCCTTGGGCAACGAAAAATGGGTCCAGGTTACAACCTATCAGATTGACAGATGAAAAGGCAAAAGGGGGGGGTTGGCCTGTACATTGCAAAGTCATTTTTTTGGGCCAAAAACTGTTTAAAACCCTCATATACGTAGTGGAATTTTTTAGCATTTAAAGGTCGAGAACCAAAACCTGTCTTGGGGTAGTTAAAACCTCCGGATGCAACACCCAGAAATTCCCAGGAAAGCTTTTAAAAAATTGACCATGTTGGAAAATCTTCCCTCCTGCACCCAACTTTGCCCCGGGGGGTTTTTCCAACTTAAGGCACCTAAAATGGAGGAAAAATAGCAAATAATATTTTTTGCAGTAATAACACCAGGAGGCGTCTGATGAAAACCCCAACTCCCCAACGGCTTTTAAATCCTGCAAAAAAATTAAATTTTAAAACCAGCAAATAAAAAGGGGCCCTACAAGACTGGAGAAAAACCTAAAACCTAAATCTTCCTAACAATGAGGGTATCTGATAAGAAAATGTCCCCCCATAAAAAAAAACAATTTACTCGATCACAACATAATTGAGGTTCAGAAAATGTATGAAATGGAGCCCCAGACCGAAAAAAATGAGACTAGTCACGAGGGAGCTTTAAACCAAATTACTTCAAAAACCAAAAACCCTTAAAAGTGGGACCCAAGTAAACCAAGTCCAAACCCGAATAAGGGGGAAGATTACTAACCCAACACAAAACCCAAATTATGCCTAGAACAGTTTAACTCGGGGGCACCTCGTGTTGCACAAGGCTTTTTTCCTCAAAGAAAAAGGAGGAGTAGATTTTTAAAAAATAGAAAGGCCCAGGCGTTTCCCCTTTACAGGCGAGGGAAAAAAGAATAACAGAGCGGCTAAAAAAAGGTCAATATATTTGAAAGGGCCCCCAGGGAGACATTTGGTCACCTAAATTTGAAGCTTCGAATTTTAAGTTTTAAAAAAATTTTTTTCCTTTTTTTAAGGAGCCCGGTTTCGGGGGGAAGAACAAAAAGGGCCATAAAGGGAAATCGAAAAAAACCCAAAAAGTTTTTCTTCTCCAATGCCAAATCAAAATGGGAAAACCAACGCCCAAAGTTTTGGGCCCCTTTTTTTAAACAAGAGGGGCCCTACACGATGACAGCAAAAAAATGAGTGGGGCAAACCCCAAGTCCCTTATGATTTCAGTTTTTAGCAACCCGCTAACCGCCCTGAAAAGTCAAAGACCAAAAATTGATTTTTTTTGAGGGGGCCAAAAAATTTGACTAACACAAGCCATCCGATGTTATCCAAAACGCCAAAATGACTTCGAACAGGCGAAAAATGCCCTTGCCCATGCACTCTGCCCCAAAGGGCCGGGCTCAGGGAACTCTGTTTCTTCAAAAAACTGAAAGGAACCCCTATCACGAGCCTTTCCATCCTATGGAGAGGGGAATGGACACGGGGGGTCGCCCCCTCAGTTAAAAAAACAACAGACTTTCCCCCACTCCAAAAGGGGGCTTTTTAAAGAAACCAGCAAAGAACTAACAGACCAAATTGACAAACACCCCTCATTTCAAAAAAAACTTTAAAAGGGGTTTCCCTAAGAAGCAAAAATAAACCCCCCCTCTAGAAACCCATCAGTTACAAAACCCCAGGGAACATGGGTTTAGAACCCGGTCGCTCCCGGGTTTTCCTCAACTACTTTGGAAAAAAATTCGGAAAATAAAAGGGCCTAAATGCACTAGAAGACAAAAAAAAATTGCGATGTTTAAAATTTTACAGACTTTGCAAAAAAACCTTGCTCAAGTTTGGGGCCATGGCGTAATAAACGCACCCAAAAAGCGCGCTTTAAAAATACAGGAAAAAAAAATCGGTCGATTTGGGTCTATAATTTTTTCTCACTAACAGAACCAGAAAAGGGAGTTTGTCACCCGAAATAAAAATCCAGGCAGCTACGTGAAAAAACTTGTCCCCACAAGGCACAGTACTAAACTCCCCCTTGTTCCTCATCCTCATATCCACATAGACCCAAGGGTTCCAAAAACCCCCGCCCCCGGTCTCCTTTTCAGATGACACCCGAAAACTGCCCTTTACAGTGTCTTCCCCTTGCAAAACACTGAAAGGCTCCAGGCGGGCATCAAACCCAAACCCTTTTTGTTTGGGGTGGGAGAAAACAATATGAAAATTCCCAACGATTTAGAAATTTTCAATTACTCAATAGGGGTTTTATGAGGGAAAATTTTAAAAAATTATCAGAGTACAAAAAAAATTCCCGGCCCACAAAATAAAGCGAAAAAAACCAACGTCCAAAAAAACCTAGGAGTATTAAAGTCGGAGGATTCACCTTCAAAAAAGGGCCAAAAAACATTAAACAAAACGCATCTGCTGAAAAAAAAGGATGGGTAAAGAGAACCTTCAAAATAGGGGGCCAAGCCCCGGTGACCCCGCTTCAGGTTTACTTGTTCTTTCTAGGGTTTGGGAAAATTGGGTGCAACTTTATAAAAGCACCCTTTTTAAGGGGAAATGAAAATTTCCGACCTTAAAAAAGTAAAAAGAGAACCCTTTTACGGCCGCCATAACGGAGATAAAACACCTCAATTTTTTGGGAGGGCTTGAGGTTTAAAACCCGTATTCCCTGGAAAGCAAGGGGGAGAGATAAAAGATTATATACACCTGGAAAATCCTAGAGGGACAGTACCAACTTGCACACGAAAATCACCCTACGAAAGCAAAAGATTTGGCAACGTGCACCACCCCCCAAATAAAAGCGGGGGTGTCACTACACTTTTAAGAGACCATACAAAAGTGTGGGGGCCCGAGACGTTCAACTGCCCCCCACACAAAAAGGGGGGATTACCAAAAAACCCCCCTGGCGTTTTCAAGTGGCACGGGACAAGCAACAAAGTCATTCCTATCACCCGGGGGGTTGCCGTCTTGTTTGCGTGCAGCCCGCAGCAACAGCCTGGTTGATCAGCGCTGATCCACCAGGAGGCTGGTACAGACCGGGCCGCGGGGCGGGCGTTGACCCCCGAAAACTCCTCTCCAGGTAAAATCCAGGTATACATACATAGAACACTTAAACTCTGATATTAACCCTCCTCAAACCATCTCCTTGCCAACCTCAACAGAAAAACATGACCATAACACAAGGCACAGATCACTCTTTGATGTTCCTCGTGTCCATTTTCACACTATGCAAAAAAACTCAATGCACACGCAAAAGGCCCATAAAAACTGGAATTCATACTGTATATATAAAAGACAACATACATGTTTATAAAATTCAAGTCTCTTCTCACAGTCACTTACTCACCCAAAACAAATTATACTGAATAATCAACCGTATAAATTGTATATCTTAAATGTTTTCACATTTATCACATAAAGTTTAACCTAAACCCATCTAACTTTATTTTTTTTTAAATAAACTACCTACAGAATTCTCCATACGACTGAATGTACAATAATACATGCAACCATATGACCTGTCTTTGTAATACTCACTTGTACGTTATAGTAATCTGTTTACATTAATGTTTTATCACTGATTTCATCATTGCTTAGTTAATCTTAAGTTAATTTTAAGCCAGCCCGTAATGCTATGCATAGTATAAGTGGCTTTGGCATGCTGCTCTTATCTGTATTTTTTTTGTACCTCTGTATGTGTGCACAAATTGTAATAAATAAATAAATAAATAAATAAATAAATAAATATGATGCCCAAGAGGGAAAAATTTCTATCGGTGTATCCCCTGAAGGTTCGTTCTCTCGTACATGTGATGAGAGAAAACAAATTTACAATGGTTAACTGTAATAAACACTCGTAGGTCACGCAAAAAGTGTAAAATAAAGCGAATTTTAAGGGGAAAAAAATTATTTCCCGGGCAGCTGGGGTGCCGCGCGCTTCGGCCTATATCTCGAAAGTAACTTATTTACCTATTTAGGGGCACTCCATCTTTATTTATGATTAAATTGACTTGATTTTCACAACAAACATTGGAGAATGATTGCCTATTACTCCAAGGTCCTGAGTGTACCGTTCTGAACTATCCCAAATATTTTTAGAGTTATGTGGGCAACAAGACGACTTCTTCCATATGAACAAAAAAAAGTTATGAAACTTATTATTTTTTTTTAGCATGAAGGTAAGGTTTATTTTAGAATTGGTACACTTACAGTGATGGAATTAGAGGTGTTCTATCAGCAGCAAGTGTCAAAACCACTTTTCCAAGTACCACTGAGTAGGACCCCCCTGCCAAATGCAATTTTTCGTAAATTTTGCATATTTC
Source organism: Cherax quadricarinatus (assembly GCF_026875155.1). NCBI lineage: Eukaryota > Metazoa > Arthropoda > Malacostraca > Decapoda > Parastacidae > Cherax > Cherax quadricarinatus. The sequence goes on along the minus strand of NC_069438.1, from coordinate 1,527,976 downwards.
ATTTACTTTTTGGCCGATATGATTGAAACTTCAGCACAGGATCTTTAATATAAGCTACTTATAGAATACACCAAAAATGAACGTAATCGGTTGAAAAATAAAGACGTCGATATGATACTCCTGACCTCACCCTTTAGGAAGTTAAATGCCAAAACTGTTCCAGATCGCTTCCCACTTCCTGTACTAGGTGATCTTTTACGCAATATCGGAGATAACAAAGTCTTCTCGACCCTGGACTTGTTACAAGGGTTTTGGCAAGTCCCTCTTCACGAGGACAGCCAAGAGTTAACCGCATTCTCTACTCCCACAGGTCATTATCACTTCCTTCGAATGGCTTTTGGATTATGATCCTCTTCTATCACGTTCTTTAGACTCATGACCAATATCTTCAGAGGTCTTATAGGTAAAGCACTTGTGGTATGTACTTAGATGACATAATTGCCATGTCGAAGATGTGGATACAAACATGAAAAGACTTGATTATTAGTACTTGGTAAGCTTGAAGAAGCCAATTGTAAAGATCAAACTGTCCAAATGTCAATTTTTCAGATCAGAAATTAAGTTTCTTGGTCACAGTAGACAGTCATTGAGGGTTTTTACGACTGATTAAAGTAAAGTAACGCAGTACCTAAATTTTCCAGCCCCAAAACTGCCGTGCTGTGAGAACCTTTGTGGGTCTAGGCAGGTCTTCTGCAGGATCTTTCATTGCTAATTTTTTTCAATAGCAGCTCTCTAACTGAATTGCTTTAAGATTGATGCTCCTTTCGTCTGGACTTCCATCAAGATAGAGCATTCCAGACATACAAGAAAGTTAACGTCCGCTCCATTTGAAATTCCAGATTTTTCTAAGCCATTCTATTTGGGACAACTGATGCTAGTTCAAGTGACATAGGTGCCGTACTAGCTTCAGAAGATGATGGCAAGTACAACGCAGTTGCATTTGCTAGTAGTGTCCTTACGAAGGCTGATACTGACGTAATTATACAGTAATGGAGCAAGAAGCTTTAGCAATAGTATGGTCTTTGAAGCACTTCCGAGACATTATTTATCAGTACTCTGTTCATGTCTTGACAGACCATGCACCACTGATACCCTTATTCCAGAATAAACAACCTACTGGAAGGTTAGCCAGATGGACCTTGACTATCAAAGAGTTCAATCCCACTTTTGAACATTTACCTGGCAAGTCAAATGTAGTTGCAGATGCTTTATCGTGACATGTTAGTGTAGTTACTGCAGATCCTCCATTTACTGCAGAGGATGTAAAGAATACCCAATGAACAGATCCCATGTGGTCTGGTGTGATTCACTTCCTGCTCCAGGAAGATCTTATTCTTGCACTGAAGCCACCAGCACCCATTAGAGACTTTGTAATGAGCCAAGAATTACTGTATCAAACAGCCGAGTTAGGTACTCCAAGAAGAGGAGTGTACCAGTTAGTAATTCCACAGTCACTAGTGAACGTAGCTCTACAGCTAGTTCACGATGCACCAGGTGTTGCACACCCTGGTATGGATCGTTCTGTGAAACAAGCCAGAATGAAGTACTTTTGGCCACGTATGGCAACTGACATTACAGAGTATGTTAAGAAATGTAGTGTTTGTATGCAACATAAAGGAAATGTCAATGGTCCTAATCCAATCCAAGTGTACCCAACCACTAGCGAACCGTGGGAAAGAGTTGCCCTTGATTTGTTAACCAATTTTAAATGTTCCCTCCAAGGCAACAAACATCTGTGTGTTATGGTAGACCATTTCACCAGATATTGTGAGTTAGTTCCTATTGCAGATAAGACTGCAGAGACAGTAGCTAAAGAGTTTAAAGAACGCATTATCTGCAGGCATACGACCCCTAAGTCCTTAGTAACAGATAATGGAGGTGAATTCTGTAATGAGATTCTTGAAAACTTGTGTACTTTGTACAAGGTCTCTAAATCCACCATTGTTCCTCATCATCCTGCCTGCAATGGGTTAGCTGAACGAACCAATAAGAAAGTACTTGATGTTTTGAGAGCCACTATCAACCCCAATTGTAAAACTTGGGATGAAGTTATACCAGATGTTCAATGTGCCATAAATTCTGCTTGCAATGCTTCCATAGGTGATACTCCACATTATGCATTGTATGGTGTAGACAAGCGTTTACCCTATGAGTTGTTATATTCCATTCCGAAACCTAATTACAACCCTGATGATTTCGTAGCAACTCGTACAAGCAAGGCTCAAAGTGTTTTTAGAAGAATCCGTGAAACACTTCCTAAATCAACAGAAGAATTTACTAGAGTTGCTAATAGCCGTGCTAAACCATCAAAAGTTAAAGTAGGTTCGAAAGTAATGCTGACAAATTTCAACAAAACATCCGCAGTGCCTAAGTTCGATCAAATGTTTGTTGGACCTTACCGAGTTGTAGAACATATCTCTGGCAATAAGTATAAGGTTAGAGAAATTAGTACTGATAAGTACAAAGAATCGCATTTAGATGATATGAAATTAGTATGCGATGTTGATGATATTGCTACCCAGACTAATGTGACAGATGCTGAAAATCCTCTTGACTCTGTACCCTCTACCTCAAATACTCAGTCAGATATTCAACCTGAATGTCGTTACTCCTTGCGTACTCGACAAGTAATGAGAAACCCACAAGTATGTTTTGTAGATACTCGTTCAGATCTCCATCAGTCAAGGCATGTGTTAGCCATTGCATTGGAATTCGATCCTCCCATAGATGATAACCATTCTGCATATGTAAACCTCTCCCTTGAAGAATTGGGTTTAAATGTACATAGCCTGTATAATTAGATGTCAGAGATGAAGGAAATTGTCAACTGTTTGTTATTAACTGATCAGTTTTTCAGAATTTTTTTTTTTTCGTTTTCACGTTCCCTCCGTATTCTGAGAATTTGACAGTAATGATCTGAGTGCGCACTAGATGCCTTTGCCGTTAATTTCACCTTGTATATATATATATATATTTATTTCCTCAGAATCCATGGAGTGCATGAATACAGATCGATCGATCAATTCCATCCCATATTGTACAATGATTTGTTCTTATAGTTTGTAATGCATTACGTTAAAAATGATTACGTTAACACCCATTATGTAAAACTCATTTTGTTAACATCCACTATGATACCATCCATTAGTTCTAAGTTATATATGAATTTGTTATTGTATAGAATCAGCCCAGCCCCCCTCCTGTTCAGCTAAGAAAGTTGTATGTCGAGACGACATATGTAACAGCTGAGATGTCAGCATAGTTGTGATCCCCCCTTTTAATTGGTTTTATAGATTACTGAGTATAATAGTACCATCCATGTGTTTATATAGAATACCCCTTGGGCCCTTTGACGATACGTACGGGAGCAGCGTGCGAGTGAGCGGTCCCCCGTCTCATCGGGTTTTTAGCATCCATCCGGGCGGACTGGAGGTTTGGCCATTTCCTTACCACAGTCTGAAAATATATGTGTTACCATCAAACAAGGTGTTTCCCTTTCAACCCTCGTATTCCTACCGACCCCCACGAAAAAATTATGAGAGAGACGGGAAATTTCCAGGTTAGGATACAGAAAAAAGGGGTTCCTTTGAAAGTAAAGTCAAAGATAGTAAAAGGGTTTTTTAGGAAGTATTTCTTCAGCCCCACGGGTTTTAGGAAGTTAGAAGTTTGCCTAGATGTATTAAAGGGAGGAACTTTTCATCTTTTTTTTAGACGAGGTATATAAAGCTCAAGGAACATGGAGAGAGGGGAAACCCAGGGGGGGTCAGTAAAGAGGCTTTTTAGAACCCAACTTTTAGGATCAAACGTTTTAAAACCCCAAATGTGGATATTAGCTTTTGAATAAAACTGAGGCACTATGTTCTAAAAACTCAACTTTAGGACACTACCATTGTAGAACCCAACTGTAGGACACTAACGTTTTAGAACCCAAATATAGGATACTACTGCTTTTGAATCAAACTATAGGCACTACTGTTCTAAAACTCAACTTTAGGACACCTACCGTTGTAAAACCCAACTTAGGACACTACTTTTCAGAACGCAAGGAAAGACACTACCGTTTTTAAAAAACCCAAATGTAGGACTTAACTTTTTTGAACCAACTGTGGGGCTCAACCTTTTAAAAACCCAATTGCGGACACTATCTTTGTACCCAATGTAAAATCTACCGATTTAAGCCAAGTTAAGACATCCGTTTTAAAACCCAATCTTTAGGACACACCTTTGAATAACCCAACTGTAGAACACTACAGATTTGAGCCCAAACTGTAGCACGTACCGTTTTAGAGCCCAAAAAAAGGGGACACTACCTTTTTTGAAAAAAACTTTGGGGACACTACCATAAAATAAGGTCAGGGGCCCGAGACTGTTCAATCCCTCCCAGCACACAAAGGGGGATTACAACAGCCCCCTGGCAGTCTTCAAGCTGGACGGGACAAGCACCAAAAAGTCGTTCCTGATCACCGGGGCTGTGGCTCTACGTTGGTTTGCGTGCAGCCACAGCAAAGCCGGGTTTGATCGGGGCTCTGATCCCCAGGGGGGCCTGGCACAGACCGGCCGCGGGGGCTTTTTGACCCCCGGAACTCTCTCCAGGTAAATCCAGGTATATTATTATCCTTGTACGTTTTTCTAAAAGGAATTACAGCCATTTATAACAGGTGGTGACAGCGCTGACGCGACATATTGCGTAAGGCTGACTGGGCTTTGTTTACGTTTTCCCCCGTGTTATTTTTTATCGTTTCTTATTTTTTAGTCTAATTAAAAAAAAATTTCACCATCTGAGATCATCCCCCGAGCGGGCGGAGCTAATTTTTAAACTTTTTTTACCATTACTTAATTTTAGTCCCTTTTATTTTTCTCCTTTATTTTGTTTATATAATCCCCTGTTTAATTTATTCAAAAATTGTTAAAATAATCAAGGTGCTTTTTAGGTGCTAAAGTGAAAAATTTCACAATTTTCCCAAATTTTTCCAAAGCTCTTTATTTGATTACCATTTATTGCACCACAACTTAATTTGCCCTTTTTTATTTAATTTTATACTAAAATTCAAATTTTAAAAAATTACCTTTATAGTACTCCCTATATCATATTCCCAACTCCATTTTTTTGATCTCCTTTATTTGTATTGCCCCTTTTTATATTGTCTCCCTTTTTTTAGTTTAAAAAAAAAAAAAAACTCCTTAGTTTCATTTTTTTAAATTTTGTTAAAATAATTTCGGGTGCTTTTTTTTAGTTAAAGACTATTTATTTTGTTTTATATTTAAATTCTAACTATAGATTCATAAAAAATCTTTTTGATTACAAGCTTTGCCCTGATCCCCCCTCTTTTTTAATGCTTAAATGAATAAACAGTTATTGTTCCCATCCTCATACCCGACTAGACAAGGATGTCACCACACACAGTGTTTTCCTTTGCAGATGACACCCAATCTGCATGACATGTCTTCCATTGCAGAACGCAAACCCCGGGCGGACATAAACCCAAATCTTTGGGGGCTGCAGAAAAAAATATAAAAGTTCAACGATGAAAATTTAATTTATCAGAATGGAAACATAGGAAATTAAATCTTCATCGGTACAAAACAAATTCTGGCCACAAAAAGAGCGAAACACCAACGTAAAGCCCCCTGGGAGTGCATGTGGGGATCTCACTTCAAGGACCTAACTTGTATCAATCGCATCTGCGAAAAATGACGGGATGGAAAAGGGAAAACCCTTCAAAACTAGGGGGGCCAAGCCCATGATGACACCTTCAGGCACTTGTTCATTCTAGGCTGGAATATTGCTGCACACTAACAGCACCTTTCAAGGCAGGTGAAATTCCCGACCTAGAAAATGTACAAGGAACTTTAGGGCGCGATAACGGGATAAAACCCCTCAATTTTTGGGAGCGTTGATTTCCCTAAACTGTATTCCCTGGAACGCGGGGAGGGAGAGATACATGATTATATAACCTGGAAAATCCAGGGGACTAGTACCGAACTTGCACACGAGAATCACTCACTACGAAAGCAAAAGACTTGGCAGACTGCACCATCCCCCAATGAAAAGCAGGGTGTCACTAGCACGTTAAGAGCCCATACAATAAGTGTCGGGGCCCCCGGTGTTTCAACTCCCTCCCGCACACAAAGGGGGGTTTTAACCAAACAGACCCCGGGGCCTTAAAAGCTGGCACTGGAAAACACCTAAAGTCGTTCCGGTCAGCCGGGTTGTGGCCGTACGTTGGTTTGCGTGCCCCGCACAAACCCGGGGTTGATAGGTCTGATCCCCGGGGCCCGGGTTTCACAGGGGGCCCCGGGGGCGTTGCCCCCCGGAAAAACTCTCTCCAGGAAAAAACTCCAGGTAAATACCTGCAGAACAATAAAAAGGCACTTCTCAGTCCCAACAACAACATAACTATCTTTACTAAAATATCAGATCTTTAAGAAAAGCATTACGATGACCTCTAGCATTACAATTCCTTAATGCCAATAGTCCACATTACACTAACGAAACCTGGCTAAACCCGATAGTACAGATGCTTGCCTTTCCCTGGTTACACCCCATACAAAAACTGTAGGTCAGACCAACGGGGGGGTGGCACAGCCTATACTACTCGCCCAAACTAGAATGTATCACTAATACTTGCAAAAGGGGATGAAAGGGGAAATATAAAATAGCAAAATTCAAATCCAATACCTAAAAAAACCTCTCACATTGATAAACACTACAGAGTCCACAGTCAAGCATTACCCAATTTATCAAAACCTGGAAGAAAGTTAACTGATGCCGCATGAAAAAGATCACTTATACTTGGGACTTAAATTAAAAAATTCCTGCAAGACCGGGGACCCACACGTTACTGAATTAAAACACAAGAGAAACTGTATGTTGTCCCAACAGAAAAAAACCAACAAGATTCAGGATAGTTTTTCCCCTACTTGCCCCAATTGGACCAACACCAATCCCCTTTAAGATCAGGCATAATTTACAATAAACCAGCCATCCCCTTTTTTCCTCATAACAACCTTGGGTAAATACCCAAAGAACTCCTAAAGTCCCCTTCAGATTCCAATGAGGCAGCCATTAATAATTTCACAACAGCAGTAGCAAACATTGATGGCACACTGAGCTAGAAATCAATACAGATATTGACGAATGTATTAATAATTTTTCTAAAAAAGCCCCCAATCCCTTAAAATAAGCCTGCCCCTAAAAAAACAAAAACAGATGAACTAAAGACTGAACGCCCCGGGCAACCCCCCAGCTTCTCAAATCCATAAATACAAAACACCAATAAAAAAAAACAGTACAGAATGGGTCACATAACCAGAACCCAAACAAAACGTTATCGTCAACCCTAACCAGCCTGATAAGAAGGGAAAAAAAAATTGTATTAGGACAGATTACCAATTACGGGTGATATAAAAAAGACCTGGAAAACCCTATCAAAATTCTGGGAAAAAAAAAAGATATTCAAATAGCGAAATAAAATTAAAAAATAATAAAACCCAAAACTCCCACCAACAGAAACAGAAAAACGACTCAATGATTTTTCTCCATATAGGACAAAACCTTTCCCAATAAAATCCCAAGTAGATACCCCCAAATGCTACCTCCCCGGCAACTACCCGAACACACTGTTTTAGCTCCTACTAACCCATACGAAGTCCCCCTTATTATCAACACACTAAAAAAAAAGGGGCAGGAGATTTAAACCTTCCACCCTTTATATACAAAAAAGTGTCACAATTTGCTAAATCCCCAATCATTGAAAACACTTTTAACAAATCCTTTGAATCCTCCACCTTCCCTCAGTACTCAAAATAGAAAGGGTCCCCCCGGGCCCCCCACAAAGGAGGAGCCCAAAAACAGATTTGAATAACTATGGGCCAATTCCAATTTTACCCCCTCTAAAAAATCTTCAAAAAAATTAATTCATAAACAAAATCTACCCCTACCTTATCCCCCAAAAAACATACTCAACCCCTCCCTTTTTGGATTCAGGCCTAATAAAATACAAGAGCTTTTTATACACATGCTAGAACATATATACACTGAAAATAGAGAAAAAAGAAGCCCCACGGGAGATCTTCTTTGATTACGTAAAGCTTTTGATACTTTGCCCATGACTTGCCCCACAAAAAATTTCCACTATGGTATAAGGGGCACTCCCTAAATTTAAACCTCAAGTCATACCTCAGCAACAGAACCAAAAAGTTTGCAAAGGGGGCAAACTCTTCGCACAACCAATTCGTTGGTGTCCCACAGGGAATGTCCTTGGCCCTTTCTCTTTCCCTTACATAATGCCCTCCCAAAAATGCTTGCAATTACTCAAACCCCCCCGACCCCGTCCGCTAGCCAACTAAAAATACCGAATTACAGAAAAAATCTCCGGGTGGGAAAATAAAAAACTTACATAAAACATTGAAAAAACCCTATTTTCATTCTTTTTGGTAACAGAGCTACAGATGTCCCTCTTAAACATAATGATAAAGGATCCCATCACAAAGTAAAAGGGGGAAAAATTCTTGAATCCCCCTTTTTATAATAGACTCAAATTTCATAACATATACAACAAAATTTCTAAAAAAAATTCAAGACTGTAGGCATACTATCGAAGATCGGTAAGCTCCACATCAGCCTCCTGGCCCTTATCATTCTTTTTTACCCCTATCTCCCCTTGGAATTTGTGCAGGGGGCTCAAAAACAATTAACCATCTCAGACACAAATCACCCAACAAAAGGCTGCAGTAGAATATAACAAATTCTCACTACAGGGGCCCACTCCACCAATATTTAAAAACACTAAACCTCTCACCATACAAAAAAATCCATACTTATTACTGCACCTATTTAAAAACATAGAACACTCAACTCCGATATTAACCCTCCCCTCAAAAAATCTTTCCCTTGCCCAAACCCCAAAAAAACACATGACCATAAAAACAAGGCACAGATCACTCTTTGATGTTCCTCGGTCCTCTACGCTATGCAAAAACTCAATGCAATAAAAGGCCCTAAAAACGGAAATTTATTACCGAAATATAAAAAAACCTACCTGTTTATAAATTCAAGTCTCTTCTCAAAGATCACTTACTCACCCAAAAAAATAAATACTGAAAAAACTGAACCTTTAAAAATTTTATATTTAAATGTTTTCACCCAAATTTTATCACTAATGTTAAACCAAAAACCCCTCTAACTTTACATTTTTTAAATACACTCCTAACAGAATTCTCCCTACGACTGAAATGTACAACAATGCATGCAACCATATGACCTGTCATTGTAATACTCACTTGTGCTTTATAGTAATCTGTTTACATTAATGCTTTATCACTGATTTCATCATTGCTTAGTTAATCTTAAGTTAATTTTAAGCCAGCCCGTAATGCTATGCATAGTATAAGTGGCTTTGGCATGCTGCTCTTATCTGTATTTTTTTTTTTGTACCTCTGTATGTGTGCTCAAATTGTAAATAAATAAATAAATAAATAAATAAATAAATAAATAAGTAACCAGTCAGGTACCCTGGGTATAGTACCCAAAATGGCCGACACCTCCAGCCAACAAAATATTCCATAAATATTTCCTACTCACGCTAATTCAATTTTTAAGGGTTATTTATCTATCCAATTGTCTATTATGACAAGCAATTAAAATAGCATTAAACTAAAAAGCACACCGTAAAAAATAATATATAGATACCCTCAAACATCCATACTTTTTTACTGCACTATTACATACATAGAACACTTAACTTGATATTAAACCCCCCCTCAAAAATCTTCCCGCCAACCTCAACAGAAAAAAAATGACCATAAAAACAAGGCACAGACACTCTTTTATGTTCTTCGGTCCCTCTACATATGCAAAAAACTCAATGCAATTAAAAGGCCCTAAAATCTGGAATTCATTTCCCGTAAAATAAAAGAAACACACCTGTTTATAAATTCAAGTCTCTTCTCAAAGATCACTTCCACCCAAAAAAACCCAAAAAAATATGAATAACTCAACCTTATAAATTGTATATCTTAAAAAGTTTTCACAATTAATCACTAAAAAGTTAAACCTAAAACCCCAACTAACTTTTTCTATTTTTTTTAAAAAAACTACCTAACAGAATTCTCCATACGATGAATGTAAATAATACATGCAAAAATTTTGACCTGTCTTTGTAATACTCACTTGTCTTATAGTAAAATTTTTTACATTAATGTTTTATCACTGATTTCATCTTGTTAGTTAATCTTAAGTTAATTTTTTAACCACCCCTAATGCTATGCATAGTATAAGTGGCTTTGGATGCTGCTTTATCTGTATTTTTTTTGTACCCCTGTATGTGTGCACAAATTGAATAAATAAATAAAAAATAATAAAAAATAAAAATGATGCCAAAGAGGGGAAAAAATTTCTTTTGGGGGGTTTTTCCCCTGAAGTTTGTTTCTCTCGTAATGTGAGGAAAAAAACAAATTTACAATGGTTAACTGTAATAAACACTCGTAGGCACGCAAAAAGTGTAAAATAAACGAATTTTAAGGGGGAAAAAAAAATTTTTTCCCGGGGAGCTGGGGTGCCGCGGCTTCGGCCCCATATCTCGAAAGTAACTTATTTCCCTTTTAGGGGGCCCCATCTTTATTTATGATTAAATTGACTTTATTTTCACAACAAACTTTTGGGGAATTTGCTTTTTAAAGGTAAGTGTACCTTTCTGAAATATCCCAAAAAAATTTTTTAATTTTGGGCAACCCAAAACCGACATTTTCCAATAGACAAAAAAAGTTTGAAACTTATTTTTTTTTTTAGATGAAAAATAAAGGATTTTTAAATTGGTACACTTACAGTGATGGAATTAGAGGTTTTCTATCAGCAGCAAGTGCCAAAAAACTTTTCCCAATACCCTGAGTAGGGCCCCCCTGCCAAATGCATTTTTCGTAAATTTTTATATTTTATTTACTTTTTTGGCCCATTTTGATTGAAAAATTCAGCACAGGGTCTTTAAAATAAGCTTCTAAAAGAACACCAAAAATGAACGTAAACGGGAAAAAAAGACCGATATGATATCCTGACCTCACCCCTTTAAAATTAAATGCCAAAAAATGTTCAGATCGCTTCCCACTTCCTGACTAGGTGATCTTTTACGAATATCGGGGATAACAAAACTTCCGACCCCGGGCTTGTTACAAGGGTTTTTGGGAATTCCCCCCTTCACGGGGACAGCCAAAAGTTAAACCGCATTCCTTTTCCCACAGGTCATTACACTTCCCTTTGAATGGGGTTTTGGATTTTGATCCTCTTCTATCAGTTTTTAGACTCATGACCAATATTTCAGATCTTTAGGTAAAGACTTTTGGTTTAAATTAGATACATAAAGCCATGTCCGAAAATGTGGATACCACCTGAAAAACTTTATATAGTACTTGGTAAGCTTGAAGAAGCCAATTTAAAGACAAACTGTCCCAAATTCAATTTTTCAGATCAGAAATTTAAGTTTCTTGGTCAAAGTGTCAGTCAAAAGGGGTTACGATGATAAAATAAAATAAGGCGTACTAAAAATTTTCCCGCCCCAAAATGCCGTGCTGTGGAAACCCTTTTTGGGGCTAGCAGGTTTCTGCGGGTCTTTTATGCTAATTTTTTTTCAATAGCAGCCCCTCTAACTGAATTGCTTAAGAAAGATGCCCTTTCGTCTGGCCTTTTCCCTCAAGAAAGAGCATTCCCGACACTAAAAGAAAAAGTTAACGTCCGCTCCCATTTTGAAATTTCCCCGATTTTTTAAGCCCTTTATTTGAAATGATGCTAGTTCAATGACATAGGTCCGTATAGCTAGAAAACTGATGGCAAGTACAAAAAGCAGTTTCATTTCTATAGGTCCTTACAAGGCTGAACGTAAATTATACAGTAAAGGAGCAAGAAGCTTTAGCATAGTATGGGCTTTTGAAGCACTTCCGGACATTATTTATCGTACTTGTTCATGTCTTGACAGACCAGCACCACTGATACCCTTATTTCCAGAATAAAAAAACCCACTGGAAGGTTTGCCGATGGACCTTTTTACTATCAAAGAGTTAATCCCACTTTTTAAAATTTCCCCGGCAAATCAAATGTATTAGGGGAAGCTTTATGTGAAGTTAGTGTATTACTGCAGATCCTCCATTTACTGCAGGGATGTAAAAAAAATACCCCAAGAACAGATCCCTGTGGTTGGTGTGTTCATTCCTGCCGGAAGATCTTATTCTTTCACTGAAGCCACCAGCCCCCATTAAGCTTTGTAATGGCCAAAAATTACTGATCAACAGCCGAGTTAGGGACTCCAAGAAGAGGAGTTACCCGTTTGTAAATTCCCCAGTCACTAGTGAAAAGTAGCTTACAGCTAGTTCACGATGCACCAGGTGTTGCACACCCCCTATGGATGTTCTGTGAAAAAAGCCAGAATGAAGTATTTTGGCCACGTATGGCAATGACTTAAGGGATATGTTAAGAAAAGTAGGTTTTTTATGAAAAATAAAGGAAATTTAATGGTCCTAATCCCAAACCCAAGGGTACCCAACCCCTACAACCGTGGGAAAGAGTTGCCCTTTATTTGTTAACCCCAATTTTAAAAAGTTCCCCCCAAGGGAAAAAAACATCTGTGTGTTATGGTAGACCATTTTACCAGTTTTGTGAGTTGTTTCCCATTTCAGAAAGACTGCAAGAACGTAGCTAAAAAAGTTTAAAGACGCATTATTGCAGGATCGACCCCTAAGTCCTTAAAAACAGTAATGGAGGTGAATTCTGTATGAGATTCTTGAAAAATTGTTACTTTGTACCCCAAAGGGCTCTAAAACCACCATTTTTCCCCATATCCTGCCTTTCAATGGGTTATGAACGAACCAATAAGAAAAATATTGATGTTTTGAGAGCCACTATCAACCCCCTTGAAAATTGGATGAAGTTATACAGATGTTCAAGTGCCTAAAACTGTTGCAAAGCTTCCTAGGTGATACTCCCCAATTTTGCTTTTGGTGTAGCAAGCGTTTACCCTATGGTTGTTATATTATTCCGAAACCTAATTACAACCCCGATGATTTCGTACAAAACGTCAAGCAAGGTCAAAGTGTTTTTAGAAGAATCCCTTTTAAACACTTCCTAAATCAACAGAAGAATTTACAGAGTTTTAAAGCCGTGCTAAACCATCAAAAAATTAAGTGGTTCGAAATAAAGCTGAAAAATTTTAACAAAACACCCCAGTGCCTAAATTCGATCAAATGTTTGTTGGACCTTACCGAGTTGTGAACATTCTCTGGGAATAAGTTAAAAGGTTAGGAAATTAGTACTATAAGTACAAAGGGGAAACGCATTTAGATGATATGAAATTAGTTGCGATGTTGATGATATTGCTACCCCGACTAAGTGACGATGCTGAAAACCCTTTATCTGTACCCTCTACCCCAAATACTCAGTCAATATCAACTGAATGTCGTTACTCCTTGCGTACTCGAAAGTATGAGAAACCCAAAGATGTTTTTTTAGTATCGTTCAGATCTCCATCAGTCAAGGCATGTTTAGCATTGCAGGTTCGTCCTCCCATAGAGATAAAACCCTTTTGCATTGAAACCTCTCCCTTTAAGAATTGGGTTTAAAAGTACATACCTGTATAATTAGATGTCAGAGATGAAAAAATGTCAAAATGTTTTTTATTTAAAATGTCGTTTTTTAGAATTTTTTTTTTTTTTGTTTTCAGTTCCCTCCGTATTTTGAAATTTGACAGTAATGACTGAGTGCGCACTAGATGCCTTTTCCGTTAATTTCACCTGTATATATTAAAAATATTTATTTTTTCAAAACCATGGGGGTGATGAATACAGTCGACGATCAACATCCCATATTGTAAATGATTTGTTCTTTTAGTTTGTAATGCATTAGTTAAAATGATTACTTAAACCCATTATTAAAACTCATTTTGTTCACCACTATGAACCCTCTTTTTTTAAGTTATTTTATTTGGAAAAATTTGTTATTGATAGAATCAGCCCCAAACCACCCCTGTTCAGCCTATAGCATAGTAGTGTATGTCGAGACGACATATGTAAAATGCTGAGATGTCGCATAGTTGTGATCCTCCCCTTTTAAAGTGTTATTAGATTCTGGTTCATGTACCTCCATTGTTTTTATAGAATATCCCCTTTCCTTTTACTGTATGACGTCACGGGACCAGCGACCATGAGACACCCCCCCCCGCTCTCATCGGCTTTTTTAGGGCCCATCCACCAGGAGGACAGGCGGTTGGCTTTCTTCCTTCCACAGCTGGAAATTATTTTTACCATCAAAAAACAAGGTTTTACCTTTAACCCTCGTATCTCCTACCAACCCCCCACGCAAACTACTGAGAGAGACAGGAATTCCCGAGATTGGATACAGAAACAAGGGTTCACTTTGAAATGAAGTTAAGATGAGTCAAAGGTTGTTAGGAAGTATTTCTTCAGCCAAACAGTTTTTGGAAGTTGAGAAGTCTGCCATACGATGTATTGAAAGGCAGGAACTTTTTTATGTTTTTTGACAGGGATGATAAAGCTCAAGGAAAAGGGGAAGGGAGGACCCCCGTGGGGGTCAGTGAAGGCATTTTTTGAACCCCAAATGTAGGACTCTTAAAGTTTTTTTGAACCCCAAAATTTGGGTATTACTGCTTTTGAAACAAACTGAGGCTTGTTTTTAAAACTCAACTTTGGACACTACCGTTGTGAACCCAAATTTTAGGGAAATAACGTTTGAACCCAAATATAGGATACACGCTTTTAATAAAAAAGGCCTACTTGTTTAAAAATCAAATTTAGGCACTACCGTTGTGAAACCCCAAATGTAGGGGCACACTCTTCTAGAACGCAAAGGGAAAGACATCCGTTTTTGAACCCCAAAGTAGGACATTAAAGTTTTAGAAACCCCAAAGAGGGTCAACCGTTTAGAACCCAATTGCAGGAATAGTCTTTAGTACCCAACTGTAGAACTCTACCGATTTAGAGCCCAAGTGTAAGACACTACCGTTTTAGAACCAATCTTTAGGACACTACCGTTGAATAACCCAACTGTAGAACACTACAGATTTAGAGTCCAACTGTAGCACGCTACCGTTTTAGAGCCAAACAGTAGGACACTACCGTTTTTGAATAAAACTTTAGGACACTACCATTTTAGAACCAAATTGTAGGACACCAGTTTTTTAACCCTGCTATAGGACAGCTCCTTTTAAGAACATAATTGCAGGACATTTCTGTTTTAGAAACCAACTGCAGGACACTATTGTTTTAGAACCCAACTATAGTTCACTAGCGTTGTAGAACCCAACTGTAGAACACTACCCTTGTAGAACAAAACTCTATCTAGGACACTACTGTTGTAGAATCCAACTGCAGGTCACTACCGTTGAAGAACCCAACTGTAGAACACTACTGCTGTAGAACCAAACTGTACCTCACTACCGTTGTAGAACCCAACTGTAGAACACTACAGTTGCAGAACTCAACAGTAGGGCACTACTGTTGTAGAACCCAACTGTAGGACACTTCCATTTTAGAACGCAACTGAAGGACACTACCGTTTTAGAACTCATCTGAAGGACATTACCGTTTTAGAACCCAACTGTTGGACACTTCCGTTTTAGAACCCAACTGTAGCACACTACCGTTTTAGAACCCAACTATAGCACACGGCCGAGAGAGACAGGATATTCCGGAGATGGGACACAGAAACAAGGGGTCACAATTGGAAGCTGAAGACTAAGATGAGTCAAAGATATGTTAGGAAGTATTTCTTCAGCTACACAGTTGTTAGGAAGTGGAATAGTCTGGCATACGATGTAGTGGAGGCAGGAACCATAATTAGTTTTACGACTTGGCATTGTTCAACCTCATGGAGCAGGGAGAGGGAGGACCCGGTAACGGTTAGTGAAGAAGAGCGGCCAGGAGCTGAGTCTCGACCCCTGCCACAACAATTAGGTGAGTATTGTTTTAGAACCGAAATGTAGGACACAACCGTTTTAGAAACCAACTGTAGGACACTACCGTTTTATAACTCAACTTTAGGACACTACTGTTTAATAACACAACTGTAGGACAATACTGTTACAGAACCCAACTCTAGGACACTACCGTTGCATAACCCAACTGTGGGACATTGCTGCTTTTGAACCCAACTGCAGGACACTACCGTTTTCGAACCCAACTGTAGGACACTCTTGTTTTAAAACTCAACTGTAGGACACTGCCATTCTAGAACCCAACTGTAGGACACTTCCACTTTAGAACCAAACTGATGGCACTACCGTTTTAGAACTCAATTGTATTTCACTACCCTTTTAAAAACCAACTGTAGGACACTACCGTCTTAGAACCCAACTGTAGCACACTGCTGAGAGAGACAGGATTTTCCAGAGATGGGACACAGAAACAAGGGGTCACAATTGGATGATGAAGACTCAGATGAGTCAAAGCGATGTTAGGAAGTATTTCTTCAGCTACACAGTTGTTAGGAAGTGGAATAGTCTGGCATACGATGTAGTGGAGGCAGGAACCATTCATAGATTTAAGACGAGAAATGATAACGCTCATGGAACAGGGAGAGGGAGACCCTGCAGCAATCTGTGAAGAGGCGGGTCCAGGAGCTGAGTGCCGACCCCTGTACTCACAATTAGGTGAGTACAATTAGATGATTATTGTTTTAGAACCCAGCTGTACGAGACAACAGTTTTAGAACCCAACTGTAGGACACTATCGTTTTAGAACCCAAATTTAAAACACTACTGTTTTTATACCCAACTGTAGGACACTACCGCTTTAGAACCCAACTGTAGGACATTACTATTTTAGATCGCAACATCAAGACACTACAGTTTTAGAACCCAACTTTAGGATACTGCGATTTTATAACCAGCTCTGGAACGCTACTGTTTTAGAACCCAACTTTATGATACTACCGTTATAGAACCCAACTGTAGGACGGTATCTTTTAAGAACCCAACTGTAGGACACTACTGCTTTAGAACCAATCTGTAGGACAGTACCGTTTTAGAACCCAACTTTAGGACATTGCAGTTTTAGAACCAACTCTGGAACACTACTGCTTTAGAACCCAACTGTAGGATATTACCGTTTTAGAACCCAACTGAAGGACGCTACCATTAAAAAACCCAACTGTAGAACTCTTCTCTTTTGGAACCCAGCTTTGGAACACTACCATTTCAGTATCCAAGTGTACAATAATACAGTTTCAGAACCCAACTGTAGGACACTACTGTTTTAGAACGTAACAGTAGGGCACTAACGTTACAGAACCCAACTTTAGAACACTCCCTTTTTAAAACCAAGTCTGGAACACTACTGTTTTAGAACCCAACTGCAGGACACTACCGTTTTAGAAGCTAACTGTAGAACACTAACATTCAAAACCCAACTGTACAATGCTACTGTTTTAGAACCCAACTGTAGGACACTACCATCTTACAACCTAACTGTACAACACTACCGTTGTAGAACCCAACTGTTGGTCACTACGGTTGAATAACCCATCTGTAGAACACTACAGTTGTTGACCCCTACTCTAGGACACTACCATTTCAGAGCCTAACTGTAAGTCACTACCATTTTAGAACCCAACTGTATGACACTAACGTTTCAGAACCCCACTGTAGGACACTGCAGTTTTAGCGCCCAACTGTACGACATTACCGTTTTAGAACCCAACTGAAGGGCACTACCGTTTTAGAACCCAACTGTAGGACACTACGGTTTTTGAACCTAACTGAAGGACACTACTGTTTTAAAACTCAACTGTAAGACACTACCGTTTTAGAACCCAACTATAGGACACTACGACTTGAGAAGCAAACTGTAGGTCACTACCGTTTCAGAACCCAACTGATGGAAACTACCGTTTTAGATTTCAGCTGTATGACACTTCCGTTTTAGAACCCAACTGTTTAACACTAAAGTTTTAGAACCCAACTGAAGGACACTAACATTCTAGATTCGAACTGTAACACACTACCTTTATGAAACCCAGCAAACAACCGTTTTAAAACCCAACTGTAGGACACTACCGTCTTAAAACCCAACTGTAGCACACTGCTGAGGGAGGCAGGATGTTTCAGAGATGGGACACAGAAACAAGGGGTCACAATTGGAAGATGTAGACTCAGATGAGTGAAAGGGATGTTAGGAAGTATTTCTTCAGCCACACAGTTGTTAGGAAGTGCAAAAGTCTGGTAAACGACGTAGTAGAGGCAGGAACAATACATAGTCTTAAGACGAGGTATGATAACGCTCATGGAACAGCGAGAGTGAGACCCAGAAGCGGACTGTAAAGAGGCGGGTCCAGGAGCTGGGTCTCGACCCCTGCACCCACAATTAGGCGAGTACAATTAGATGATTATTGTTTTAGAACCCAACTGTACGAGACTACTGTAGGACAATACCGTTTTAGAGCCCAACTGTAGACACTACCGTTTTTGAACCCACCTGTAAGACACTGCTGCTTTAGAACCCAACTGTAGAACTCTACCGTTTTAGAACCCAACTGGAGGACACTCCCGTTTTAGAACCAAACTGTAGAACACTACCGTCTTTGAACCCAACTGTAGGACACTACCGCTTTAGAACCCACTGTAGAACACCACTGTTTTAGAACGCAACATCAGACACTACAGTTTTAGAACCCAACTTTAGGACACTGTGGTTTTAGAACAAACTCTGGAACACTACTGTTTTAGAACCCAAATGTCGGATATTACTGTTTTAGAACTCAACTCATCGACGCTACCTTTTAAGAACCCACACTGCAGTACACTACTATTTTAGAACCCATCTGTGGGATACTACCGTTTTAGAACCCTACTGTAAAACTCTACTCTTTTAGAACCCAAATGTAGAACACTACCATTTTAGAATCCAACTGTAGAACAATACCGTTTTAGAACCCAAGTGTTGAACACAAATTATTCAGAACCTAACTGTAGGACACTACCGTTTTAGAACCCAAGTTTAGGACACTGCCGTTTTAGAAGCAACTCTGCGACACTATTGTTTTAGTACCCAACTGTAGGACACTACCCTTTTAGAATCCAATTGTAGGACGCTACCTTTAAAGAACCGAACTGTAGAAAACTACAGTTTCAGAACACAACTCTAGGAAACTACCCTACTGTTGAACTCTACTCTTTTAGAACCCAACTGTAGAACACTAACATTTTAGAATCCAACTGTAGAATAATACCGTTTTAGAACCCAACTGTAGGACACTACCGTTTACAACCAATGTGTAGAGCACAAACGATTTAGAACCCAAATGTAGAACCCATCTGTAGGACACTACCGCTGTAGAAATCAACTGTAGGACACAACCGTTTTAGAACTCAACTGGAGGATACTTCCGTTGTAGATCCCAACTCTACGAGACTACCGTTTTAGAACCCTGCCGTAGGACAGTACCGTTTAAGAACCCGATTGTTATACACTAGTGTTTTAGAACCCAACTGCAGGGCACTACTCTTTTTGAATCCAACTGTAGGAAACTACCGTTTTAGAACCAAACTGTAGCACACTACTGTTTGAGAACCCAACTGTAGTACACTACTGTTTTAAAACTCAACTATAAGACACTACAACTGTACAAAGCAACTGTAGCACGAAACTTCTTTAGAACCCAACATTAGGACACAACCGTTTTAGAACCCAACTGTTGGACACTACTGTTTTAGAACCCAACTGTAGTACACTACTGTTTTAGAACCCAAGTGTAGGACACTACCGTTTTAGAACCCATCTCTTGGACAGTACTGTTTTAGAACCCAACTGTAGGACACTACCGTTCTAGAACCCAACAGTAGGACACTACCGTTCTAGAGCCAGACTGTAGCATACTACTGTTTAGAACCCAATTGTAGGACACTACCGTTTTAGAACGTAACTTTAGCACACTACTTAGAGAGACAGGATATTCCGGTGATGGGACACAGAAACAAGGGGTCACAAGTTGAAGCTGAAAACTAAGATGAGTCAAAGATATGTTAGAAAGTATTTCTTCATCTACACAGTTGTTAGGAAGTGGAATAGTCTGGCATACGATGTAGTGGAGGCAGGAACCATAAATAGTTTTAAGACGAGGGATGATAAAGCTCATGGAACAGTGAGAGGGAGGACCCAGTAACGGTCAGTGAAGAGGCGGGTCCAGGAGCTGAGTCTCGACCCCTGCAACCACAATTAGGTGTGTACAATTAGGTGAGTATTGTTTTAGAACCCAACTGTACGACACTACTGTTTTAGAACCCATCTGTAGGAAACTACCGTTTTAGAACCCAACTGTAGGACACTACCGTTTTAGAACCCAACTGTAGCACACTACCGTTTTAGAACCCAACTGTAGGACACTTCCGTTTTAGAACGCAACTGTAGGACACTACCGTTAGAGAACCCATCTGTAGGACACTACCGTTTTAAAACCCAACTGTACAGACTACCGTTTTAGAACCCAACTGTAGGACATTACCGTTCTAGAACCAAACTGTAGCACACTACCGCTATAGAACCCATCTTTAGGACACTACCGGTTTAGAACCCAACTGTAGCACACTACAATTTTAGAACCCAACTGTAGGACACTACCGATTTAGAACCCAACTGTAGCACACTACAGTTTTAGAACCCTACTGTTGGACACTGTCGTCTTAGAACCCAACTGTAGCACACTACAGTTTTGGAACCCAACTGTAGGACACTACAGTCTTAGAACCCAACTGTAGCACACTACAGTTTTAGAACCCAACTGTATAACACTACTGAGAGAGACAGGATATTCCGGTGATGGGACACAGAAACAAGGGTTCACAATTGGAAGCTGAAGACTAAGATGAGTCAAAGGTATGTTAGGAAGTATTTCTTCAGCCACACAGTTGTTAGGAAGTAGAATAGTCTGGCATTCGATGTAGTGGAGGCAGGAACTATACATAGTTTTAAGACGATGTATGATAAAGCTTATTGAACAGGGCGAGGGAGGACCCAGTAGCGGTCAGTGAAGAGGCGGGTCCAGGAGCTGAGTCTCGAGCCCTGCAACCACAATTAGGTGAATACAATTATGTGAGTATTGTTTTAGAACCCAACTCTAGAACACTACTGTTTTAGAACCCAACTGTAGGACACTACCGTTTTAGAACCAAACTGTAGAACACTGCCGTTTTAGAACCCAACTGTATAACGCTACTCTTTTAGAACCCAAGTATAGAACACTTCCGCTTTAGAGCCCAACTGTAAGGACTCAATTTTTTTATTACACTTCTGTAGCTCTACTTTACTGAGGTAGAACACTTCTGTAGCACTACTTTACTGAGGTAGAACACTTCTGTAGTACCACTCTACTGAGGTAGAACACTTCTGTAGCACTACTTTACTGAGGTAGAACACTTCTGTAGTACTACTTTACTGAGGTAGAACACTTCTGTAGTACTACTTTACTGAGGTAGAACACTTCTGTAGTACTACTCTGCTGAGGTAGAACACTTCTGTAGTACTACTTTACTGAGGTAGAACACTTCTGTAGTACCACTCTACTGAGGTAGAACACTTCTGTAGTACTACTTTACTGAGGTAGAACACTTCTGTAGTACCACTCTACTGAGGTAGAACACTTCTGTAGTACTACTTTACTGAGGTAGAACACTTGTGTAGTACCACTCTACTGAGTTAGAACACTTCTGTAGTTCTACTCTACTGAGGTAGAACACTTGTGTAGTACTACTCTACTGAGTTAGAACACTTCTGTAGTTCTACTCTACTGAGGTAGAACACTTGTGTAGTACCACTCTTCTGAGGTAGAACACTTCTGTAGTTCTACTCTACTGAGGTAGAACACTTCTGTAGTACCACTCTACTGAGGTAGAACACTTCTGTAGTACCCTTCTACTGAGGTAGAACACTTGTGTAGTACCACTCTACTGAGGTAGAACACTTCTGTAGTTCTACTCTACTGAGGTAGAACACTTCTGTAGTACCACTCTACTGAGGTAGAACACTTCTGTAGTACCCTTCTACTGAGGTAGAACACTTGTGTAGTACTACTTTACTGAGGTAGAACACTTCTGTAGCACTACTTTACTGAGGTAGAACACTTCTGTAGCACTACTTTACTGAGGTAGAACACTTCTGTAGCACTACTTTACTGAGGTAGAACACTTCTGTAGCACTACTTTACTGAGGTAGAACACTTCTGTAGTACCACTCTACTGAGGTAGAACACTTTTGTAGTACTGTTCTACTTAGGTAGAACACTTCTGTGGAAGGAAACTACTGTTGAACGACGCTACTGTGTTAAAGACTTCCTGTGATAGGGCTGAGCACTTGCATTACCTTTCTGTGGTACGAGGCTAGTGTGATAGGACACTATTACTTTAAGAAAGTTCCAAGTTAGATCCCTACTGAGGTAGAACTGATCTATGGTATTACCCTTCTGTGGAAGGACCTACAGGAAGCTACTGTGGGAATACTGAGTTTTAACAAGCACACTGGCATGAGCTAATACTCCACCTTATAAGACAAACAAGCACCATGAGCTCAGACTCGTGAACGACATGTAACACACTAGATCACTGATAGAGCATGTCACACATGATGTCATAATTTACAAAATTTAATTTGGTGAGATGAAGTATTAGTGGGAGTAAGAGGTGGGAGAGAAGTGACAAGTTAATGATTATTATGTATCTGCGTCTGGCTCTGTTGTTCTGTTGGTGTAACTGAAGTGCTCTTACACACTTCATGACTTGAAAATGAAGGTTGCGATGGACTTCGCAAACGTTGTTGATTTTAAACCTCCTAAAAACATATTAATGTTCCCGAGAACATGACAGATGTGTAAGACAGGTTAGTCCGAGAGAAGACAAGAAGTTTTCTTCACTCTAAAAGTAGTCAGGAAATGGAATGACTTCGACGAAGAAATTGTGGAGGCAGACAGCATGCATAATTTAAAAAAAAAATAGGTGCTATAGAGCCAATGAGATTAGGGGAGACTTAATCTGGAAAGAGGCAAGCTCAGAGGCGGGACCCAAAGCTTTGGGTTATTACACTTAGGTGATTACATTCTCTCTGTCTCTCTTTTCTACCCAGGGCTTTAGAATTTTATGGTTAGGATTCTTAACTTTATTAAAAACTAAAAATAAGAACATAAGAAAGGAGGAACACTGCATCAGGCCTGTTGGCCCATACTAGGCAGATCCTTAACAATCCTTCCCACTAACAAAATATTTGCCCAACCCAATTTTCAATGTTTCCCAAGAAACATGTTTGGTGATTCTGAATATCAAAATGGTATACAATACCGACAGGTTGGTAGGTAAGACACATATGCAACATTTAGGCAACTTTATTCCAAAACGTTTCGCCTTAGTTCCAGACTTTGGAACAGAACTTCTCCAGGCTGAGGGACTGACAACCTCAAATCTACGACTTCATGGGTGATAGACTGATTACATCGTCTTCACATCTCTATTGTTCCATCAATTCTCACTAGAAGTTGTCCAACTTCTAGTGAGAATGGATGGATTTGAGAGTGACCTGACCTCACAACGTCTACTTTCTTACCTCTACTAGTGGCCTTCATCTCACCTCCTGGCGGTATAATAGACTCCACCACCACCATCAACCCAGTACCTTGTGTGTCCAGAACAGGACACACAGAGGTCCAACGGGAGCATCGACACCATGCCCAGCCCTTCTAGGGCAGGGTAGGTGCCTGAGCCAGAGCTTTCAGCTTACAAGACTGTCATTCCCATTAGCCCCCTTGGGGCGGGAATGGCAGACCAGAGAGGCCTAGCTTCTCCCTACATGCCCCGTGAGGGCGGGGAATGTGGCTAGGCCTGGGGACAGTTGGTCCCGGAGATGAGGAGTACGATGGACACAATGCCCAGCCCTTTTAGGGCAGGGTTGGTGCCTGAGCCCGAGCTTGTAGCTCACAAGATGAGGGGGTACTTGTGCCTCCTTCCATGGAAGACTTAGGTCTCAGACACTCACTAGACAGGGAGCCAGTGCTTGGCCACCACTTGGAAAAGGCCCGGGCCGGGAGAATACCAGCGAATCTTTAACAACAAACAACTTCAACACCATATTGTTTCAGACTAGGGAACAATATTCTTCTTCAGACTGAGGGACTGACCACCTCAAAAGATCGAGGGTGATGGTCTAATTACATCGTCTTCAAGTCTTCTGCTTCTATCAACTTTTCTGTTCTCGACTATCGTAGGGGCAGAGGTACGAACGTACACATGCGCATCCCGTGACGTCACACAAAGTCACAGGCCTAAAAGGGATCTCCTATCTAAAGCACATGGATGATACTGATATGCTATACAACACAGGGATCAGCAACTATGCTGACAGCTCGGTCATGTTATGTATGTCGTCTCAACATACAATACTATCTATAGGTTGAACAGGCAGGTGGTTCTGGGCTGATTCTATACAATAACAAATTCATATATATAACTTAGAACTAATGGATGGTATCATAATGGATGTTAACAAAATGAATTTTACGTAACGGGTGTTAATGTAATCACTTTTAACGTAATGCATTACAAACTACATGTATAAGAACAAATCATTGTACAATATGGATGGAATTGATCGACCGATCTGTATTCATGCACTCTACGGATTCTGAGGAAGAATAAATATATATATACAAGGTGAAACTAACAGCAAAGGCATCTGGTGCGCACTCAGATCATTACTGTCAAATTCTCAGAATACGGAGGGAACGTGAATACGAAAAAAAAAAAATTCTGAAAAAACTAATCAGTTAATAACAAACAGTTGACAATTTACTTCATCTCGGACATCTAGTTATACAGACTATGTACATTTAAACCCAATTCTGCGAGGGTGAGGTTTACATATGCAGAATGGTTATCATCTCTGGGAGGATCGAATTTCTCTGCAATGGCTAACACATGCCTTGACTGAGGGAGCCTTGAACGAGTATCTACAAAAGATACTTGTGGGTTTCTCATTACTTGTCGAGTACGCAAGGAGTAACGACATTCAGGTTGGTTATCTAACTGAGTATCTGAGGTAGAGGGTACAGAGTCAAGAGGATTTTTCAGCATCTGTCATATTAGTCTGGATATCAATATCATCAACATCGCATACTAACTTCATATGATCTAAATGCGATTCTTTGTACTTACCAGTACTAATTTCTCTAACCTTATACTTATTACCAGAGATATGTTCTACAACTCGATAAGGCCCGACAAACTTTTGACCGAGCTTAGGCATTGTGGATGTTTTGTTGAAATTTGTCAGCATTACTCTCGAACCTACTTTGACTTTTGAAGGCTTAGCACAGCTATTAGTTACTCTAGTAAATTCTGCTGTTGATTTATGAAGTGTTTCACGGATTCTTCTAAAAACACTTTGAGCCATGCTGGTACGAGTTGCTACGAAATCATCAGGGTTGTAATTAGGTTTTGTAGTGGAATATAACAACTCATAGGGTAAACGCTTGTCTACACCATACTATGCATAATGTGGAGTATCACCTATGGAAGCATTGTAAGCAGAATTTATGGCACATTGAACATCTGGTATGACTTCATCCCAAGTTTCACTATTGGGGTTGATAGTGGCTCTCAGGACATCAAGTACTTATTGGTTCTTTCGGCAAACCCATTGCTGGCAGGATGATGAGGAACAATGCTGGATTTAGAGATCTTGTATAAAGTACACAAATTTTCAAGAATCTCATTACAGAATTCACCTCCATTATCTGTTACTAAGGACTTAGGGGTCGTAAGCCTGCAGATAATGCGTTCTTTAAACGCTTTAGCTAATGTCTCTGCAGTCTTATCTGCAATAGGAACTAACTCACAATATCTAGTGAAATGGTCTACCATAACACACAGATGTTTGTTGCCTCGGAGGGAACATTTAAAATTGGTTAACAAGTCAAGGGCAACTCTTTCCCACAGTTCGCTAGTGGTTGGGTACACTTGGATTGGATTAGGACCATTGACATTCTCTTTATGTTTCATACAGACACTACATTTCTTAACATACTCAGAAATGTCAGTTGCCATATGTGGCCAAAATTATTTCATTCTGGCTTGTTTCACAGAACGATCCATACCAGAAGTAGTAGTAGTAGTGGAAGTGGGGAATTAAGGAGGAGGAGCCAGTCAAATACAAAGAAAGGGGAGCACTGCAAGGGAGCTAGGTGTCCACAGAGGGAGTGCACAAAAGTGGGGGAAAGGGGAAGTGGTGAAATAAATAATGAAGGAACAGAAACACGAGACAGAAGAAAGACAACCCAGAGGAGAAAAAGAAAAGAGGAAAGGGGAAGAGGGAGAAGAAGAAAAAATGAGGAATCAAACATGACTGATGAGTCGAAGGAAGAAATAGCTGTCGTAACCTGGGACACAATAGCTATCATAAAGACAAGGATGACTAAAATGACAGTGAGAATAAATGCTGCAGAATGACAACTACAAACTCCATAAACAATATGATCCTTCATATAAGTGTGATACATGAGTTTTGATCTGTTGAAGCAGCTCAGAAGAAGCTTTCAAAAGTTTAATTATTGAGACCAATTACAGAAATAGTCAACTGATGACTAAGTAGAGGACACCTGCACTTGTCAATTGTTCCACCAACCATCACTTAGTAATATTAACTATGGCTAAAAATTGAAACCGATCTGGTAAATCTTTCCAGAGTTTTACACATAAGTTTAGGAACAAATTAGTATTAGACAGAGACACAACTTACTATGTGCTGCCTCTGGCACAAAGTTAAATTTATATTCACTATGAAACTCTCGCTATAAAAAAAAAGAGAATTTTTAGTATATCATATTTTTTGCAGTAATATTTTATATTAAATTCTCTACAATCCTCTAAGAAAGCGTTTGATTTTTTGAGAAAGTTCAGTTGATTAAAACTTTTTGAAAAATTAGCAAATTGAGAAATACAAAGAACAAATTCAATAAAATAAAGTTCCAGTTAAAATACACAAAAGTTTAAATGTTTGAAACTGACCAGAAGACACAATCTCAGTTTATTCCAGAGACAGTAACATGTTTAATAAAATTGACAATTTAAAATTTACAAAGTTGCAGGTGTGAGTCAGACTTAATTTTGATAAAACTCATCAACAATGAAAGTATAAAGCCTATCAGAAAAGGAATTTTTTAGTATGTTGTCTTAATTAAGAGTATCTTTTTTTTAATTTGATTAACATTCTTCAATTTGCTCCTAAATAGTTTAAACATCTGGAAAATCTTCTTACTCTGAGAGAGAAGCCGTTGAAGTTAGGTTATGGTTGTTCAGACTCCTAAGAACCGTTAGTGTGTCACCACCCGCACTGCCATCTAGCGGGCCGCTGCAAAACTTCAATTTCCTCGGGTTTGAGTTTTAGTTTTTACTCCTGGTAGTATTAACATTACCTGGTGTGGGTTAAGGTTTAGGGAAATACTTCACCTCCACTCTTCTGATCAGGTAAGGTGATCTACCAGGAATATTTCATTTCTTTATTTCTCACCTAGTTACCAGTAAGGACAATGAAGTAAATTTACCATCCTTTATCTTTCTTCAATGTTATACTTAATAACTATCATGTAATTAGTGTTTTTTTTATTATCAGCTTTACTGCTGGCTTGGTCACCAAGAGTTGACGCTGGATTTATTGGAGAGAGAAGCCAGTCAACGAGACACGGCGACTCCTCATTTTTCCTTTGATATCTAGAGTGAGATACTACGAACCAATATTGACAGGTTTTCCTGAACACCGGACTAACACCAAATACCCAGGATAAATAACATAAATTCTTTGCAACATCCCAAGATCTCATGGACTTAGAAGAGTCTCATGTCATAAGATCAAACTGGAACTTCTGTTTAGGCGAAAGGTGTTTCCCTGGAAATGGCGACCTTGCCAGGATTTGGCTCTTCATGCAACATCTTCCTGAAGTTTCAGTTGATTGTAAGTATAAAAGTTCAGAAAGTAAAGGGTGAGTTGAGTATCGTCATTTCCTACGGAAGTGATGTAAAGTCATTACTGATAGTCTTTTCAGACTTACTGTTTTGGTTTTAAGGATCAGTTTTGGTGTTTGCCCCTTGTTGGACCTGAGGAACTCCAATAATAACCCTTTCTGTGTGAACCGGGTGTATTTAAACTTTATGACGACTGTTGATCCCACAATTGTATTCTTCCAATACTTTGTAAATTGTGAGTTCATTACCTTTGTAAATTGTGAGTTCATTACCTTTGTAAATTGTGAGTTCATTACCTCTGTAACTTGCTCAGCTATCAAAACTTTGGAGTCCAGTCCCTGGACCAATTATGTACCTCTGTAAACTTTTGACTACCGCCCACAGGATGGGTATGGGGTGCATAATAAACATATTAAACTAACTAACCAATAATCAATGTCTGTGCGGACATTGCGTCCCACTTTTGAAACTGTCGTTTCGTCTATTAGTTCGTCTTAGTACACACTGGTCAAGTTTTGTGTGTATATTTCTTTTCTAAACATGGATTCTTTGAATTTCTGGTTGATAGCCGGGGAGAAGATGGGATTTACTGGACAGGAGCTTGACTGCTGTATTACTTATAAGATAGCTATAGAAGAGAAGAAAGAACAGGAAAGACTAGCTTTAGCCAAAATGGAAGAACGGGAAGAGAGTGCTTGGGAGGAGAAAAGAGAAAAGGAAAAAAATGACTAAGGAACACAACTCAGACAAGAGGTAGCATTCAAAATGAAGAAAATTGAGAAACCTAAACAGAAGGAATTAAAACAGTTAAGATTGAAGTTAGAAGCCAAGATGATAGAATTTTCTAAACATAAAGGGTACTAGAGTACCCTACCCACGACACAAATATTAGAATACCTCAAATACCACCTTTCACAGAACAGGATGACATCTCTGTATAAATCACAAGATTCGAGAACACTGCCACTTTGTGACTGGCCTTTATATTCTTGACCTACTAGACTTGGCTTACTTTTGTCTGGTTTACTTTAAATATTTACCTTCTGAGGTGATTATTAATTATATTTTTTTTCAAGAAAGCCATACTTAGCGCTTTCAAGAAAGCAACCCGTCAATACAGGTATGAATTTCGTCAGGCTAGGATAACTCGAAATCAAAATTATATGCAGTTCCTTACCAATCTTTTCAGATTGGTGGATTCTTAGTGCTGAAGACAACCACGACTTCGACTCATTAACAGACCTTATGGTAAGAGATCAGTTCCTTACGTCTGTAACCTCCGATCTAAGAATATTTATATAGGAGCGAAATGTTCACACATCTTCGACAATGGCCCAAGCTGCACATAACTATCCCCATGGAGCGTAGTAGATTTAAATCTGTTGTGGGTAAGCAAACTGAGAGGCCCAAAACATCTTTCCATGAAAGTTCCACTGCCTTCACCATCAAATATTTTACCTGCAATAAGTTTGGACATAGACGTCAAGAATGTCCCAAAAGAAGAGGCGAAGACATCGGAAAATGTTTTACCGAAACTAATATTAATGCACCTTTTAGTGAAGGTACTGTTAATAGAATGTTTCAACAAATACTTAGAGATGCTCCTGTATTGTTATCTCTAGTAAGCTTTTTCCCTAAATTAAATCCGTCACTGTATAAAACTAAGTGATTCTTTTCCAACTGTTAGGTGTTTCATAAGGTGCAAATGGTTTTCAGGTTGTGTAGATGCAGTAGTTGTCCCCAATAACTCGTGTTCTGTTTTGGTGGGGAACATTGATGGTGATACTCTCCCATCTCAAGGAAACAGTTGGGGATTTTCAAGAACTTTAAGAGAAATTTGGAATCTAACTTTCCTAATATTTATTTCTTCCAATAGAGCACCGGAAGTGAATCAGACTGATAATTAAATCAGAATGCTGATAATCACAATGCTGCTGGAAAACCCTTAAAAATTCATTCATCAAAGCCAAATAGCTCAATCACGCGAAGAAGTATGTGTGTCTGAAACTAATAAACAGGACACGGTTAACGTCCTTACTTACTAGAGCACAGTCTAAGGCAAAACCTAGATTTAGAGGGTCTCCAGAAAACTTGTCCATCCTTAGAGGAAACACAGAAGTTTGCCTGAACGGGCGATGTGATTCAGAGAAAGAAATTTTCCTATAAATTTGCATGTAAAGATAATTGCCTTGAGACTATTTTGAATATTTCTCATGTCCTGCCATTCTCTGGCCTTTATTCACATAGGAAGACACAAGAGATGATCAAGTACTTCTGGCCTGGGATGTCTTCTAATATCTATAAGTATTGTAGATCTTGTCACGTATGTCAACTTACTTCACAAAACGGGAGAACTAAGAGTTTTTATGGTCAAAATACCAGTCTTTTCAGTTCCATTGGTAGAGTTGCAGTGGATATAGTTGGTTCTATCACTCCTCGCTCATCAGGTTATAAATATATCTTGACTATGAATCTGTGTCTAGTTTCCCAGAGGAAGTACCATTGAAATCTATTACTATTACGCAGTGTGCTCTCATAAAAATAGTGAATAAAAAATGCTCCATAGTTCCGGGATTGTTCTGAAACTAGACGAGTATTATTCCTGATCAGGCAGAGTGGCCAGGAGAGAGGAGAGTGAAGTGTGTGAGTGTCAATTAATGGAGCGCAGCACCTGCAGCAACATGTCCAAATACTTCACTATTACTAACCATAGGTTAGTATAAGTGCTCTCATGTTTACCTGTAAGGTCCTAGTGTGCAGAGGCCTGTTGAAGTTTTCGGAGTGTACTCGTATGGTATTTTTTGCCTGCTGGTAGACAGACCGGCGGAAAGGGGGAAGGGTGTCATGGAGCCTCCCTGTTTATAAATGTTTTTATTTTTTGTTTTACTCACTAGTAGCAGTGAAGTAATGTGAGTACTGGGTAAAGGTAAACTGGAGTGTGGTAATGTTGGTTGCAGTAGAGTAGATCGTAGGTTGCATATACGTTACTATTAATATATTATATTTTGGTGAAGGTGAGTTTTTGTCCTTCCTCATAATACATTGATCATTTAAATTTATGCTTCATAATTTGTATGAAGGTACAAGCTGGCCCTAGAGTGCTTTCTTTTTCTATTTTAAATAATATAAATGCCTCTAACTTAACAGGTCGTTATCCCTTTAGGAGCCAGGAATTTTTATTTAGGTTATGCAGTACCAAAAAAAAAAAAGAGTAACAATTACCTGTAAAGTTGCAGAAGCGTTATCTATTTTTTCACGGGTAGATATACCCAGAGAAATTTTCTGATCAAGAAACAAACCTTACTTCTGAATTAATGGACAAAGTTTTCTCAACTTGTGGGTGTTCAGTTTCTTATCACTACACCTCACCATCCAAACTGTAATGGAAGAGTTGAACGACAACATGCCATCCTAAAGTCATTATTAAAGAAACTTTGTTTTCTTAAACCAACTGGCTGACATAGATATCTGTCATGTGCTCTTTTTGCTATGTGTGGAATTCAAAGCGATTCCACTGGATATTTCCCTTTCTAATTACTCTATGGGAGATAAGCTCTTGGATCTCTATCTTGAACGATATGTGATCCAAAGATATTAAATCTGAAGTTCAAAGCACTTATAAGTTTCTTTTAGATCCTAGAGAAAGGTTAGAAGAAACCACTGAGTTGGCTGTCAAGAACCTGAATATGTCCATGGAAACATAAAACACATCTTTTGACCAAAAGATCTCTGAGTGTAAATTTAATATTGATGACGTTTTGGTTTTTTACCAGAAAAATCCAACAAATTGCTAATTTCCTGGCGCTGACCGTATGAAGTAGTGAAGGTCTGTAATAAGGTAGATTATCATGGAAGTCAATGGTAAGAGAAGAATGTATCCTGTCAATATTTTGAAGCTGTACCACCGTAGGAAAGTTAATGTTTGTTTAAACTCCTTTAAAATACCGAGTCTTGCAGCTTAGTTATGTCTGGATTCATGTGAATGTAGTTTGTATTACAAATAACGAATCTCACACAGAATCAAAAGAATTTCTTGATATTCTGAAGGTTGATTCTCCAACGAGCAACTCAAAGGTCAATATCAACAGTGAACTATCGGGTAAACAAAAGTCTAAAATGCCTTAGTAAATACTTTTTTAGATGTATTCTCAGATATCCCAGAACTTGCCACTATGTTATTTACGAAACTGAACTGCCAACCAATGAACCAATAGGACGGAAACTTTATCCTGACCACGTTCGCTTACGGATAGTTTTTGACAATGAAGTTGACAAACTATCGAAGTTAAATATCATAGAACCTTCTAAACAGGCTTTTTGATCAGTCGTCATGGTTAAGAAACCAGATAATTCATACAAACTGGCTCACGATTTTCGTTATTTAAATGCTATCACTAAATGGGATGCAGAGTCCATGCTAGTAATCGATCATGACTTGCATAAATTTCATGACTAAATTTTTCTCTGAATTAGCCATCTCGCAAGCGTACAATAGTGTCAATGCACCCTGACTCTAAACCATACATATCTCACAATGTCTTTCGGCTTGGTCACTGAGTGTGCCGCTTATATCAGGCTCATGAGAATTGCCCTTCCTGACTTAAAGAATGTTTCAGTGTGTTGGGATGATCATCATATTACACTGTCCCTTGTTTCAGAGACCGAGCTCATGGCCTGAAATGTTCATGGATATTTTAAGGTGCAATAACTTGGGTTTATTATTTCGGACAATAATTTATCTGCACTTCCAAACAAGACTAAGCGGTTCTAAAAAGTACTTTTCCATCTGCAAAATATTGTTATAGAAAATATTTCCCTAATTTAAGTAACCTTACTTCCATTCTCAGACTATTTAAAGAAGAATGTGAAGGAACCACTTGTTTGTTCCGAAGATGCTGTAGAAACCTTTGAGCAGATTAAAAGGACATGTTCTAACCATCCAGTTCTCAAATTACCAAATATTAATAAAATAATTTGTCTCTGAACAGATGCCTCTCATTCTGGACTTGGGGCTGTTCTTCTACAGTATTATGATGAGACTATATTTCCAATATCTTTCGTTAGTAAGAAGCTTCTGCCTAGAGAAGATATTCCACTGTGAAAATGAAATGTTATGAATTAGTCTAGTGAATAATAAGTTCATACTACTTATACGG
Organism: Cherax quadricarinatus; assembly: GCF_026875155.1. Classification (NCBI taxonomy): domain Eukaryota; kingdom Metazoa; phylum Arthropoda; class Malacostraca; order Decapoda; family Parastacidae; genus Cherax; species Cherax quadricarinatus. Next base: position 1,494,834 of record NC_069438.1, on the reverse strand, counting down.
TAAACCTTTTGTACTTGAAACTGACCACAAGCCACTGCTGTACCTTGAGAACTTTAAACATGCAAATAGCCAACTATAAAGATGGGTTTTAGCTATTCAATCACAAAAGTTTCAGGCTGTATATATAGCTGGCTCGGACAACCACTTCTGGGATTGTGTAAGAATGGTATACAATACCGACAAGACGAAATTAAGACACATGTGCAACATCTGGGTATCTTTATTGTAGACGTCTCGCCATCCAGTGGCTTTATCAATACAAATTCCAGGACATAACTTGAAGACAGTAGAACTATGTACAGAAGATGAGGTAATCAGTCCCTCAACCTTGGAGTAGGTGCGAAGAGCACCGTAGACGTGGAGATTCTGAAGCGGAAGCGAACGAACGAACAAGTTCAGGTAAGATCCCAATGGGATGAGCGGGGAAGACGGGACAGACGAAGAATAGCGAAGGAGAGGAGTGTTCTTAGTTGTAAAAATAGAGCCAGGGCTTAACTCAGCAGCTGAGACGATCATGGGATAGAGCTGGAGAGATCAGGACTTGGCTGAGAATGTGGACGATGAGGGCAAGCTGTGCAGGCTGCATCATGGTGGTTGATCTGTAGATCTGGTCGGCGATTGGTTGCTGGAGATCGGCGGGAAGCGGGATGGAGAGGGAGGCATGCTTCAATATGATTGGTTAAGTATGCAGAGATGAGACAAAATCAGCGTTGATTGGTGGATAACACTCTTCATATCTGCGTTTTGTTAGTTTTCGTTCCTGTCGTAGAGCCATTTTGAAGTCTTTTAAAAGCAGGTTTTGATAATAAACTAAGTTTGAGCAGACTTTTGCTGTCTTTTTCTAAGTCTGCAATTAGGGCAGTTTCAGTGTGAGGATCGCATCCAGGAGCAACAGTGTACTTGATACTACAATGGTGCATGGAATAGATGACCTGAGGTGCATATAGCGACGGGGTGTGAAGCTTATATGTTTGGAAGGTGAGGGGTTCAGTTGGTCTAAATATTGTTTCCTCTTCCATTTCTTCAGGTCTTCGAGTAACTTGAGGTGGATTTTCAGGAGGAAGTGTCTTAGCTTTCTTGGCTTTTGGTGGTTGAGTTGGAAATGAAGCAGGTGGTTCGTTAGTAGTAGCAGAAGAGGTGGAAGACTCAGGTGATTGGTCCACAGTGGTGGTGATGTTGGAAGTCGCTGATTGGTTGTTTCTTGGAGATGGAATTTCAGGTGTTGTGATGTTGCCTAATTTTTAGGTGGGCTTGATGATGTCGGCAGATGGTAGAGAGTCTGGGAAAATAAAGTTTGACATGTTGTTCAATCGGAAGAGCTCGTTAATAACAGTGTTGAAGGAGCCTGGTAACGCCATATTATGTATGTGTGCATATAGTATACAGTAATGAATTTTCGTAGGTTCATAAGCTGATGGAGTAGTGGTGGAGAGTTGGGTAGCTTTTAAAAGTTTTGTTGTGTCGGCCTGGAGTTTGGTGATGGCAGCATAAGTAGGTGACTTGGAAGGTGTCTTCTTCTGTTCTGCTTCTTGGCTTTTCTTCAGCATTTCACGACGAGTGGGGCACTTTGCAGCGAGAGTATGGTGATTGTTTTTGCAGCTGAGACACTTAAGTGGGGCAGTAGAAGTGCAAGTCTTGGAATCGTAGTCTTCAGACCCGCAGGTAGAGCAGAACTTTCTGTCTTTTGTGGGGCAGTCTTTTGTAGAGTGTAGGTAAGAGTAGCAACTCCAGCACTGAGTAATATGATGGTACCGCTCAGCTTCAATATGACTGGAGTTAATGAAGTAATAGTATATGGCAAGGCCTTCAGCCATAGCTTAGGCAGCCATTGTCACATCAGTAAAAGTGATTTTCGGCATGGAGGAGGCAGTAAGAATCTTGGTGATGCTTTCAACTGTAGCCCAGGGATTTGTTCTTCTATGAAGGTCTTTAGGTCTTCAATAGGTTGTATGGTAAGCAGTTTGTCAAGTCTCTTCAAGAAGACAGTCTTCTTAGCCCGTAAGGCAGGAGATGACATGACTTTGAAGCCACGGTCTGATAGACTGGACAAAGCGGAGGAGGTCAGTAGTTTTTCAGCTTCAACATCGCCTTCACAGACAATAATGAAGGCTTCGTGGAGTGAGAGGATGGTATTAATCTTGACCTGTAGACCCCTGATTACCACAGCAAGGGCAAGCTTGGTGGAGTCATTGATCGTACCACTGGATTGTTTTATCTTGACTCTGTTGGAGAAGCTCATCTTGGGACAGTGTAACTATCTGTGGTCAATGAAGCGGAAGCATATGTATAGTGTTTGCCAAGACCATAGTCCTGGCATGGGTTTCAATCTTGCGATGACCCGTCTCTGGCTCCCAAGGGAGAAAGGTTTCTACAATGATGCGACGTATGCTGCTCAAGCACTCTTCTAGTCAGTTCAACTGGTGCATCTCATAAGCAACAACACCATATGTACTCCTAACTATGGACACTAGCGAGGAGGAGGATATGTCGTTATCACGGGTAACAGCTTGTCTGGTTCGTTGACTCCATGGTACACTAGTGTGGCCGCAGTCATCTCTGGGTCCTCTTCGGGAGGGAATATCACTCCTAGTTGCCTGCAGAGTGTCTCAGTAACTTCGCACTCCAGAAGACAGTGTGTTAGGGGCCGCTGGACATCGTGCTGACAGTACTGGCACATCTCCTCCTCAGCCTTGTCTGCCATCATCATGGCTGTGGGAAAGCCCAAACAAAGTCGATGGATAGCAGTACACTGCGGTCTGGACCTGCTTGTATCATATGGAGGGGGTTCTCCCTGAGTCGCTGTTCGGTGCCACTGTTGAGATAGGGTATCACTAAGACCTCCCCCATAAGTTTCATGGCTCTGGCAGCCACCAGTTTGGTCTGTCGTAGGCTGATGGGAACAGTAATGCCAACATGGGGATTGTCTGTTGCTGCCTTGGCTGCATCATCTGCCGCCTCATTTCCCCGGATGCCAGCATGACTGGGGATAAAGTTCAATGTCGATCTGTTACCCTGAACTTCTAAGGCTGTCATTATGCTCAGGATCGATGTGATGAGGTGAACATTGTCCTGTGGTTGAGGATGGGAGAGGGCATTGATTGCAGAGGTGGAATCAATATGTATGACAGGTCGGAGTCGATGTCGTAGGGCATGTGACAATGCCTGCTGAATCACCACCAGCTCAGCTTGAAGGATCGTGCAGTGGTCAGGGAGTAGTCAGCCTTGTGTGTGACCATTGTGGTACAGTCCAGCTGCTGCTCTCTTCCTGTCAGGGTCGACAGAACCATCTGTGAAATACACTGCACATGTGCCTCCCTCTGCCAGTGCCATGCTTGTCTCAGCATGATTGCTGAGGGTGTCTTGGCTGCAGAGACGCTTAGAGATGGGCAGCTGCATGATGCAAACATCGGCTGGATCTGGGCGCCAGGGAGGTGGTGGATGGTACCCAGCAACAAGAAGGTCACAACTCTTCTCAAGGAGTAGTTGTATAGGCAGCAGCTTCTGCCCAGCAGCACAAAACGAACAAATCCAGGAATAGTCCGTGAAGAGTGTTGGATCTTGTGTCATGCTTTTCAATATCCGTCTCCTTAGTGGGGTACCTTGCTGCCGGTGCAGAATCGTGGCTACTTTGCAGGCGTTTATGTATCTTACTCTGTCAGCCAAGGAAGGAAGCCGGGCCTCAGATCTGAGAAATACTGTGTTGGTCCAGATGGGGGCCCCAAGCATAGTTCTTATTGCCTGGTTTTGTACGACCTCCACCCTTTGCCTGCTCTGCGGGAAGAGATGAGCTAACGCTGGTGCACCGTAGTCAATGAGCGAGCGTATAGCTTGTATATAGTACAAGCAAAGTACATCTTTGCTTGCTCCTGCACGGTGTCTCGTCATGGCGTTGAGTCTGAGTAGAGCACGTGACCTGACATACTCGGCCTGTTTCTGAAAGGCCAGCTTTTTATCAATGTAGATTCCCAAGTACAGGTAGGAGCCTGTCCACTCAAGTTCTATATCCTGAATACATAATTTATTCACAGGATCTGGTCCCTTGAACATCATTGCAAGAGATTTCTCGGCCGAGATCTTGAGGCCTAGTTCCTTGCAAGACTGCATAATTAGGTCCAAAGCTCTCTGAGCCTGTCGCTCTAAATTGCCTTTCCCATTCACTACGAGTGCAAGATCATCAGCATAGCTGAAGAGGTGTGTGCCACTGTGAAAGGGAAGGCTCACAAGTTCCTGCATAAGGATGTTAAACAGGGTAGGACTGAGCACACCTCCTTGTGGCGTGCCATTTTCCAGGGTTTTAAAGGAAGAGTAGTGTCCCTGAAAGCTGACACAGGCCTGCCTGCCCCTAAGGTAGGACTCTATCCAGGCCAGGAGGCATCCTTTGATTCCCTTCCGAGCTAGTATTGCTAGAATTGCTGTGGGGCTGGCTAGCTAAAATGCCTTCTCAAGGTCGAGGTAGACGACGATACTAGGTTTTTTGTTACTATCAGCAATCTGGCTTAGTAGAGTGGTTATGCACTCTGCTGTATCCACTCTTTTGGTGAAGCCAAATATGTGATGATGAGAGGGTCCAAGTTTCCATAGGAGGCGGTTTAAGACAATCCTCTCAGTAGTCTTAGCTAAGCAGTTGGTCAGCGATATGGGTCTCATACTGCCTGGGTCCTTGGCTTTGGAATTGGTACGATGGTGGCTTTCTTCCAAGCTGCTGGGAGTGTCCCGGCCCTCCTCGACTTGTTAATGACGTCTAGTATGGCCTCCCATCCACTCTGCCCAGCCCGTGCAATCATGGAGTACGTAACACCATCGATGCCCGGGGCAGTGTCACCTGTGTTCTTAATGGCATGTCGGAGTTCCAAGTCCGTGCGGTCTTCATCGGTCACATCTTCCGACTCACATGCAGCTTGTATCGTTAGCTGGCGCAGTGGCAGAAAATCCCTCTGTATATTCCAGATGTCCTGTGGGAGCTGAGTGGAGGCTCCCTGGAAGTGAAAAGCTCCACTAGTTTCTCAGCTTCCTGGGAGGGGTTTCGGGTGTGCTGGTGGCCTCGGCTTGCTCTTGACAGTTGCTATGTTGAGCTTGCCCCATATTTCAGATAAGGTGGTGTGATGCATGAATGTTGAGCACCACTCCAGCCATTTCTCAGTTTTTACTTTGAGAGAGACTCTGCAGGTATGCTGCACAATGGCTCTAAGAGTATTCCTGTTCTCTGCCGTAGGGTTACGCCTGTATAGCTTCCTAAAAGAGTTGATGCTGTGGTTCTGCTCCAGCACCTCGTCGTTGTAGAACCACCCGTCTCTCTTGCGAGTACGTCCCGCAGACTTCTTTGGAATTGCGCACTCTGCTGCCTGGATGAGAACAGTGATTAGCTCCTGTTCAGCCGTATCACAGTCTTTAGATAGAGAGTATGTGGACCACCAGTCATGAAGATAATCCTGGAACACCTTCCAGTTGGCACTCTTTGCGTCCCATCTAGGAGGCAGCACAACTGTGGGAGGCCTGTTGAGGTTGAAGGTGATCACTGCAAAGTGGTCACTGACAAGGTGAGGATGAGTTTCCCATGTGGCTCCTGCTGCGAGTTGTTTTGACCCGAAGGTAAGGTCGAGGCAGCCACCCAACAGGTGTGTGGAGTGTGAGGGAAAAGTTCCATAGATAGGAGTAGAGATAGAGTAACGATAGTTTCATTACCGGCTACTAGTTAAGGTAGGGTAAGTCACGCTCCCGCCTTTCTTCCCCCTCCCCGAAAGTGATAGTTTCATTGCCGGCTACTAGTTAAAGTAGGGCAAGTCACGCTCCCGTTTTTTCCCGCCTTTTCTCCCCCACCCCAAAAGTGATAGATTGATTACCGGCTGCTTGTTAACGTAGGGTCAGTCTAGCCCCCGCTATCCCTTCCCTCCCTCTTCCACCCCCCTCGAAGGTGACGTTTTGGGCTCTGGTCAAACAGTAATATCACTCGATCCAGCTCCCAACACTACTGTAAGTACTTGCCCTGCCCTTGATATTCTAGTGGATTTATTGGTTAAAAGATTCACTTTGACCATAATAACTTAGTCCCTTTCACCGATAAACTTTGGGTATCGTACTTCCATGGAGAGTAATTATTTTAGCAGTGGGGTAAACCTGTCTATCTTTTCACCTTGGATAAACTGAGGGTCACCCTGTCAATCAACGGCAGAAAGGAGAAGGACAAACCGCCCAGAGACTTCCCCATTTTGTATTGAATACCTGTGCAATTATGAAATTGCCCGGACATACCCCACATCATTTGCAGCGGTTAAAGAACTGCTTCGTCTCGGGTATTATACTCACGGCGTATCTGTGAAGAACTAGCCAGGTGGTGGTCACCAACACCTGCGACTCCCCCTCTTCAGCAACGGTACGATTCAACAACAGTGTCACCAACACCAGACACCCACGTTTTATATACATTTAAATTAGCGTTGAATTAAATTATCATTTATATTTTTCTTTTCATTTTCTTTAATGTGGGGTTTAATATTCATATTTAGGTTTTACATTTTAATTTTTATATAATAAAGTGTTATGTTTGTTGTAATTATTTCTTTTTCTATTCCTAATTTTGAGGAGGAGCCAGCCTGGATTCGTCTGAAGTTGTTACAGGGCTGAGTAAGCCTTCACAAGTGGCGACTTGCAGGATAAACTTACTGAATCAAGTTTTCAACCCCATTGAATCTGCCATTGACTTCAAGCTGCTACCACAGAGGTTACCACCGCATGAGAAATTTCATTCTCTATGGTAGGGATACTTTTAAGGGGTTTGAAAGTTTTGGTGATTGTTATGTCTAATTTATTGAAAGTCAAGTGTGCAGGATTTAATATTTATTTCTGCCACCTAATTGTGTGTAAGCTTTTGAAACACTTTGGAGGATAGACTTAGGGACCCGAGATTTTCAGGGGAAATGTTTTCATTGAGCTCTTTATTTTATCAAGGGAACTGTCATAGGACACTTTTGGGATTTGTTGGTGAGAAGATTGGATGGTCAAGTGCCCCCATTCTACTTACTGTTTGCTGGGAGCCGGCATAGAACCCTTCGTTTTAAATTAATACATATTGTTTAATTGAAGCGGGGATCGAGCCCTCTGGTTTATTTACAGTTTGAGCAGAGCAGGAATTGAACCCTCCCGTTTTCTTTAATACCCGTTTCTTTTCCCCTGATATTTTAAGTTATTCTTGCAAGCAGGGATGAATCCCAGTTTTGGATGAACGCTGGAAGTAAGGTAGGAATAACAGGGAAAAATTTAGAATCTTTCATTAGTGCTAAGATCCAGGAAAAGACTTGAAAGAGAGAGAACTGAGAGAGAAGAAAGACAGTTAGAAAGGGAAAGAGAAGAAGGAAAGGAGAGAGAGAGAATAGAAAGAGAAGAGAATAAGGAGAGAGAGAGAATCGAAAGAAAAAGAGAAAAAGGAGAAAGAGAACCTTGAAAGACAGGAGAAAAAGGAGAGAGAGAGAATTGAGAGAAAAAACCCGAGAAAGACAGAAAGAGAGCGAGAAGCCCAAAAAAGAGCGTGATAGACTTGATCGTGAGGAAAAGAGCTAGGGAACGTGAGGAACAAGCTAAGATACATGAGGAACGGGTTTTAAATTAAAGAGAACTTTGAGGAAAGAGAAAAGGATCGCGAGCTCGAAAAATCTCGCCTTGAATTAGAGAATAAAAAGTTAACTTTTACACAACAACAATTAGAGGAAGGAGTAATGGAAAAACGTGCAGTCAGTGCACATATTCCAACACCTAATTTACCCCCCTTCACAGAGGGGGAGGAACATAACTTCATACATCATCAGGTTTGAAAATACCGCTACCCTCTGTGAATGGCCTGCTGACACCTGGGCTACCAGGTTAGGAATGTTATTTTCTGGTACAGCCTTGAATATCTATGCAACTTTGTCACAGGATATCATATGCAATTATAACCTACTAAAGAAGGCAATCTTTAAAGCATATCAAAAAACCACTAATTCTTACAGGAAAGATTTCAGGTATGCCACCTTACAGCCTGGCCAGAACTTTCAACAGTTACAGGTAACACTCTTTCGTTTGTTCGACTTTTGGTTTAGAGAGTTCAGGAACTGATCACAGTTATGATTCTTCGAGACTTCATGGTTGCTGACCAATTCCTGACAGCTCTTCCTCACCAGATACGAACATTCATTACAGAACGTAACCTGATTAAAGCTGAGGAAGTTGCTGAGGCTGCTGACCTTTTATGCTGAGGCTCACAATTCCTATAAAGACCTAAAGGGATCGAACCCTAAGGGCAGGGTTCATCAGACCTTAAAAAAATCAAAGCCTCTAGTGGAAAGTAAAGTGACTTCTTTTATTCCTGTTTGTCATTTGTGTGGTGTTAAGGGGCATAAACGTCCAGATTGTCCTTCTAAGAAGGTCCAAAAATTTTGGAAAAGATGTTTTAAAGACTGTAATGACCAAGCACCCTTTGTTCAGGAAACATTTAAATGGACTTAATGTATCTACCATTTTACGAGACACTGGATGCACATGTATAGTCATTTCTGATAAGCTGTTTCCTAACCTTAAAGAAACTCATTCCTCTGCTATACTTTCAGACTACTTGGGCCGTACAGACACTTTTCCAACCATCCGTTGTTACATTAGGTCTATGGTTCACAGGTTGGTTGAGAGCCGTACTAGCTCCATAACTTCTTGTTTCCGTACTAATAGGTAATGTAAAAGGTGCCATTCTTCCTTCTGAGGTTGATTTTTTATCACCAAAGATGGACATAGGTGTTCAGTACTCTTCCTGTAGAGTCAGAGAAGCCCCTCGGGAAAGTTCAGATGAGACAATGTCTCGCGATTTTTCATGGGGGATTACAAACCAGTGATGCTACTCTCGAAAGCGAGGAAGTAGGATCACAAGTTCACTTGTTAGATGAAAGTTAAGATTTCACCTCCGATACCATAAATGTCTTGACTAGGGCTCAGACCAAAGCCAGGCTTCTCCTACTGTCAATCCTTTGATTTTCCTTACTTTAAGCCTTTAGATATATCGAAGGACTCCTTTGTCAATTTACAACGTAATTGCCCTTCTCTTCAGAATTGCCATAATGCGCTAAACAAAATCAAGTTATCCAAAGGAAAAACTTTTCATATAAATTTGAATATATAAAAGGTATCTTGTACAAGTCAATATTCAAATTAAATTCAGATGAGATAGACTATTCACCTTAGTTGTTCCAAGTCAATGCAGGAGATGTTCTTAAAATGGCTCATGACCTGCCCGTGGCCGGACATTTCTCGCATCGTAAAACCTTAAAAAAAAATTAGGGAAACCTATTTTTGGCAAAAATGTCCTCAGATATCACTACCTATTGTAGATCGTGTAAGTTTGCCAACTGTCATCCTCCGAGGTACCAGGCGAGTACCTATGGTCAAAATGCCTATCTTTAACGGTCCGTTTGAAAGAGTAGCTAAATTTACATCGTTGGTCCTTTATCTCCACTTTCATCTGGGGGACATAGATATATATTAACAGTTGATTATGCTTCGAGTTTCCCTGAAGGGCCTTCCCTTAAAGACCATAACTACTACAGAGGTGGCTGAAGCCCTTTTGTCCATCTTCTCCGAGTGGGCATCCCTAGAGAAATTTTGTCTGACCGTGGAACACAATTCACATCTGACTTAATGCAACATCTATACCAACTTCTGGGAGTGAAGCCTCTCTTCCCCACACCCTATCATCCCAGCTGTAATGGGAGGATTGAGCGCCAGCATTCGATTCTCAAGCCCATTTTAAGGAAACTTTGCTCCCTTAAACCTAAGGAGTGGCATGTTACCTACCCTGTGCTTTGTTGCAATGAGAGAGGTTCCCAGTGACTTTTGGGGTTTTTCACCTTTTGAACTCTTCTATGGTAGACGGCCAGGGGGTCCCTGTCCATCCTTCTTCAGACTTTGGACTAATGAGGAGGTAAATGCTGAGGTTCAGTCTTCTTACCCGTTTCTCCTTGACCTTAGATCCAAACTGGAGGAAGACCTCTGACATAGTTTCGAAAAACCTAAGCTTGTCAATGGGGCCAGTACAAAACCTATTTGGATTCCAAAAGTCAGAGGAGAAGTTTTAAAGTAGGGGATGAAGTTCTTGTACTTTTGCCGATTAAGTCAAATAAATTATTAGTAGCATGGAAAGGGGCCATATAAAGTATTAAAAATTTGTGGGAAAGTTGACTACCTCATAGAAGTCAAGGGGAAACCTAGCTTTATCATATCAATATCCTTAAGAAAAATTACCGAAGAAATTCAGTTAACTGCCTTAAAAACTTTGACTTAGTTTTTCCACACGAACTTGATAAGAAACTGGGAAGAATGTAAAGTGTGCGTAATTGACACCTCTTTCTTAGACTTATGATGAAGAACTACGTGACTTGGTGACTCTTGACCACTCGGACGCAACCACCATTAAAATTAATGAATCTTTTTGGTTTACCATAAGAGACATGAACTACTTCAATGTGTGAGTAATTTTTCAGACGTCTTTACTGATATTCCAGGTGTTACCTCCACGGTAGTCCATAAGATTGATTAGTGACGGACAATCCTATCAAACGAAAATTATACCCAGTTCCAGTTCACCTTAGGGATGCATTTGACAGAGAGGTAGACAAAATTTTTAAAACTAAAGATCATTGAACCTTCAGTATCTTCATATTGTTCACCAGTAGTCATGGTTAAGAAGGGGATAATTCATATAGACTTGCTATTGACTTCAGAGGCCTTAATGCTATAACTCGGTGGGATGCTGAGCCTATGCCCTTAATAGATAGCGATCTACCAAAATTTTAGACTTTCCTTCTTTTCAGAGATTGATATTGCGCAGGCATATCATCAAGTAATGTTAGATCCCTTTTTCTTTAAACAGTACACCCCTTTTCCTACACACCAAGGACTGATGCAGTATAGAACTATGCCCTTCGGTTTGGTAACTGCCTGTGCTACCTACGTGAGACTGATGAGAAAGGTCTTGGTAATATGCCAAATGTTTCAGTTTTTTGATAACTTTACGTAAAGACATCTACGTGGGGCGAACATATCCAAACATTAAAATCAGTTTTGCGTAGGGTACGCTACATGGCTCACTGCCAAGCCGAAGAAATGCTTCCTTGGGTATAACAAGATTAGATATCTTGGACTGATACTTTCTAATAACTCTCTGCAGCTCTCCCCAGTAAGATCAAAGCTTTATTAGAATTTAAATTCCCAAAACCCAAAAAGCTCATGCGAAGCTTTCTTGGTTCTGTAAAATTTTTTTTGCACGGTTTATCCCAAACCATACTGATCTTACAGGCATCTTATCCGACTTCCTTAAAAAGTCCGTGAAAGGGAAACCCCTTTAACTTTCCGACGTAGCTCGGGAAAGTTTAATGAGATTAAAAGTATCTTTTCGAAAGACCCTATACTTAAGATTCCAGATATAAATAAAACATTTTGTTTTAGAATGATGCCCCCAGTACTGGCTTAGGTGCGGTGTTACTACAATACCATGATGGTAACTCCCTCCCCTGTATGCTTCCTAAGCCGGAAACTCCTTCCCGCAGAAACAAAATACTCCACAATAGAAAAGGAATGTTTAAGCCCTGTGTGGGGTATCTCCAAACTTAAATTTTATTTGCTGGAAAAGAATTCATTTTAGAAACGGACCACAAACCTTTGATATACTAGAAACTTTTAAGGGAACCAACAGTCGCCTCTTGAGGTAGAAATGGCACTCCAGGCTTTAAGTTCCATATTGTGTATATCAATGGTTCATCCAAAATTTTTTCTCTGACTGGTTAAGTCGTGACAGTCAGTAGAAGATTTGTTGCCTTACGCGACTTCCACATGTTAGAACTTTTCTGCCTATTTTTTATACTCCTTGACTATAAGTCTTGGTATGGGGGAGTGTGAGGGAAAAGTTCCATAGATTTGGAGTAGAGATATAGTAACGATAGTTTCATTACCGGCTACTAGTTAAGGTTTTTTTTTTTTATATATTTTATTTAAAACATTACAATACAAGGTGGAAATCAATAAAAGGGTACACAAAATGATTAAATCCCCAAAATTCCCAATCACCCTTACAAAATGTTTAAAACAGAAAAAAGTTTCTGACACCCTAAAACCACACACCATATCACCCATTTAACCAAGTTATTACCTGTGAAGGCGAAACTTTTGACAAAATTTTCACCCCCCCCCTCTCCGAAAATAAACCATCCCCAACCCTGACTGCATCTTAATTTAACATTAAAGGATACAAGGAATTACAAAATGGTGATACGTACATCTTAGACACAAAATATTTAATAAAAATTTTAAAGGGGGACACTGTCATTACTTAACACAAGGGACACTTAAACCCTGGTGAAAAAAGCCCCCCAAAAAATTTGATTTTAAGAAGGTTGAAATATTGATGTAAACCCTTCAAAGGCAACTTATGGCATTATTTTTTATAATCAAAAAGAAGCGCTAAGCCAAAGGGATACAGAACTTTGTCAGTCTTAGCATGTAAACCCTATTCATGCAATAAGTATATAAAAAAACTTATTTATGAAAAACTCAAGAATACAAAGGTATAAAAATAAACCCAGCCCTGTGCGGTACACACAAAAAATTCCCCTACTTCCCTAACACAGACAAAACAAAAAAAAATTTTTGTGACAACTGACCTAAAACAACTCACTCATATGACTTAAGACTGCTTGTACATAGATAACAACATATATTTGGGCTTAAGACTGCTTTGTACAAGATAACAACTAATAATAAATCTAAATTTTAATGGATCAAAGTTGATCAATCAGCCTTTTAATAGGCGTTAGAGAATAAATTTCCTGTACAAGTCCAAATTGCAGTAGTCCATTCGACATCAAATTTTTAAAAGCAATTATCTCCATAATATAACAACTGGGCAAGCAACTGTCCATCACTTCCCAAACAAATGTGCCCCAACCCCCGCTCTGCACAGTGATGTAGCAACCCCCCCCCTTTAATCCCTTTTCCCCATCACTACTACCTGAAGGGAAAAGGATACTATAGAATAGGTATAGTCCTGTCGCACAAAAAACTGGCCAGCTCCCAGGGGCTGCACCCGTGGTCCACATTTATTCACTCACGCATCATCATCCAACCTCACGCAAACATTTGTTGTCATCCTTACCCGGGTGGGGGACCCTGTTTTACCCTGACTTCCCCACCCCAGCAAACTTTCCAATCGTTTCCCTCCCCTCCCCCGTATATACAAGTCTAATAAAACCGTACGTAAGTTGCCTATATTCAAAAAACCCTTA
>NC_069438.1:1463547-1481042 GCF_026875155.1 Cherax quadricarinatus | reverse complement strand
GTTTGCTGGAATCCTGCCTCTGTTTTATGTTGGTATAGGGACTTTTGGGGACCAAAAGTTTTAGTAAATGTGGGCTGGCGTGATCCCTCCACTGTTTGGGTCATGTCTTTTGATCCGAGGTGTTTTGGTTCTCCAGGACTCTTTTTCAATTTTTCCTTTTTGGATCACCACTGGGGTGACTCCAGGGTCCTTGGAATGACATATAGGTTGCGGCCTGGGAGGTCCACCTTTTTGGGGTCTTCAGTGATGACTCCAGGGTTTTACGGCCACAGTCCCACCAACAAGATTTATGTGCCTATCCACCCGTTGTTTTTAGGGGCCTGAGATTTTCCCCTCTCCTGTGCTCTCCTGATTCTCGCAGAGGTGTGTCATGGGGAACCAGTTTTGTTTACTAAAGATTGCTGTGAGATGGGAGTGATAATGTGATGTTGTTTTCTCCGTAGAATTTAACATGTAACATATGTTTTTCTTTTCTTTGAACTCCTGGAAAATGTACTTACTGTTTAAAAGTTTTTTTTGGTGGCACCTACAGTTTGGTCTGCCTTGCAACATACTGAACTTTGGTGTTACTTCATTAAACGGCATTCCTCAGGGGCACTTTTGTACAAAGTTAACTTGCTTGTTTATAAGTTTGCTTGATGTAATTTAGGTAAAATGCATCAACGCCAGCGCCTGGCCAGCGCTGTGTTGTAATGGTGCCTTTTCCTAAAACAGCTGTCCAAGAGTGTGACTGTGAGCTCGTTGGAAATAGAACTTGATCACTTTTATGTTCGGCGAGTTTCATATGTCTGCACTCTAGTACCTCAGTCTGTAAATATTGCATATTTGTAGTACCAAAAGACCGTGATTGTATGGTGGTCATTCCCCAGTTATCATTTTGCCAGTTGCCTCAGACCTTAATGTGGGGCTTATTATCTTTTTTTTTTCTTTTTGCCTAGCGGTGTCCGTTGGGACCCCGCTAGCAGAGTGAGACCTATGGTCTGGGGGTGGGGGTGTTTTATGCAGGGTTCTCCATGACATCGTATGTACATATTAGTGGGGAAGTGTGCCATAATAATATGAATATTGTAGTTTTAAGGAATAATTTTATAATTCATAATGTGCCTTTGGAGGTACTGTAAAGTACTCTAACTATAATTATAAAGAATGGAGTTAGTGATTTATTTTCCAAGGATGTTTGGGTACGCAGAGTAAGCGTGGGGGAGGAGGTCACGTGACGTTAGGATGGCGGTAGAAGCTGGCGTCGGAGATGCTGTATATTTTAAGTTAAGTTTGCAATAACACACCATTTTGTTTATCCAATTCAAGCCATAGGCTTTCATATGGCTTACCTGTATGTTAACCCAGGCACTGACATGGTCAGGGTGCTGTGGGATGAGTGATGAAGTAAGAAATGAGGTTTGTGGTGTCATGACGGCCTGACGCTGACGAAGCCTAGTGTAATGGTGGCTGAACCTCCAGCCAGCTGTGTGTACCTTCATTTGGGCGTGTAGAATTAAGGTTTTTATGTTATGGTGATTAAATAGATATATTTTCCTAATTGGGATTTTTGCCTAACCCTCTGTTAACCAACCCCTTGAAGTAACACATACTGGTTTAGCGCTTTCTGTTTTTAACTGGGATAGCCCGGGGTGGCCGGTTTGGGCTTGAGATGTGTGTAACTTTTACCTTTGCCCTTAGACCAGGCTAAAGCCCCCAGCCATCCCACATTTCTGTGTAACAGTAAGCATCAACCTTAAACCAAGACAGCAATGCCTAAGAGTACGTAATAAAGCAAACAGATAACTGGGATTTATATCTAGAAGTGTAAGTAACAGAAGTTCAGCGGTTATTTTACAGCTTTATACATCATTAGTAAGGCCTCACCTAGATTACGCAGCTCAGTTCTGGTCTCCATATTACAGAATGAATATAAATTCGCAAGAAAACATTCAGCGTAGAATGAATAAATTAATACATAGCATTAGAAATCTTCCTTATGAAGAACGTTTCCAGACTCTTAAACTACATTCACATTTATTGAAGACGAAACGTCTACAATAAAGATATCCAGATGTTGCACATGTGTCTACACTTTCATATTGTCGATATTTTATACCTTTCTTGCACAGTTTGCCTACAGTTGAGGTTAGGCTTATCGGGCGGTAATTTGACGGTAACGACTTTTCCCCTGCTTTAACAATAGGAATTACATTAGCCATCTTCCACATATCAGACACTACACCTGTTTGAAGATAAATATTTAAAATATTAGTCAATGGTTCACAAAGTTCCATTTTACACTCTTTAAGAACCCTTGAAAAAAGTTCATCAGGGCCCAGGGATTTATTTTGCTTTAATCGGTCTATCTGTTTTGATACTACATAATTTATCATCTTCAGGCCCACTATAAAAATGAATTACTGGGATATTGTTAGTGTCTTCCTGAATGAAAACCGAGAGAAAATAATTATTAAGAATAGAGCACATTTCATTCTCCTTGCCAGTAAGATGCCCAGAGTTATTTTTAAGGGGACCTATCTTATCTCTAACTTTTGTTCTATAAATCTAGAAAAAACTTTTTGGGTTAGTTTTCTAATCCCTAGCAACTTTAATTTCATAGTCCCGTTTAGCTTTTAGCAACTTTAATTTCATAGTCCTGTTTAGATGTTACCTACATCATTTCACTGAGATAACAGCATTTTCTTGCTCCAGCGATTTAACAAAAAAATACACCTCCTGCCATACTGACCACTGACAACTTTGATACCGTTCATGTAGGTAGCCTGGGAGGGTTCATTGCTGGATCAGGAACTTGCATCTCGGCCACGAAATATTCGGGAAAGACATCAGTTAACCTCTGACTGCTGGTAGAGATGGTCCCATCCTGTCGATATAGAGGAGGAATAAGTTCATCAGGCGAATAACCGTGTCGGTCCTTGACCAATGACCACCAGGAGCCCACCTCACCTGAGACATCCTTCTCTTTTGTGCCAGCCTCCCATTTAGAGAAAACCCCACTTTTGGACTTCTCCCATATGCCTACAGGCTTGTCTGTGCAGGTTCCTGTTATGCAGTGGGATGTTTCCTCATACCTTCTCGAAACCTTGTACTTAGCAGTAGCAGCTTCTTTACTGTGAACACCGTACTAAGGTTGATCTGTAGTCTTCGTCATATACTGCCAGTGAGGGATGTCTTTATGGAGATTATGGATGTGTCCAGTGAAGGAAAGTCACTTGGTTGTCGACATCACCTTCTTCAAAGTGATGTCGAGCTCTGAGCCAGTTTCCTCTTTTCCACAGACTAGTTGTACGTGTAGATTCTTCATCGTTTCTGTTAGGATCTTCAGTTTTGTAAAAACAGTTTTAGGGTCAGATGATCCAACAAAGCCATTGGGTTGACAAGTGACTATGTCTTCCAACAGATCTCTCTCTCTCTCTCTCTCTCTCTCTCCTTTTCTCTTTCTCCTAACACTAACCCCACCCCTCTCCACTTCCATTTCCCTGCTTATAACCCTGGCTCTTCATGCTGTAGTGTTGCCTCACTAACACTATTCCTACCTCTCCCTCGTCTGTTAGATGACCAAAAATGAAGAGGGAGTAAAAAGAAAAGCCTATATAGTAACCGAATGCAGCTCCCGAGTCAGGTACACAGAAACAGATAGATTATCAATAACAAAAAAGAGGCACAATACCGTGACTGGAACGATACACAAATAACCCGCACATAAATAGAGGAGCTTACGACGACGTTTCGGTCTGACTTGGACCATTTACAAAGTCACAATAACCAGAAGTGGACGAGTAGAAGTAGCAGTAGTAGTGGAAGTGGGGAAAATTAAGAGGAGGAGCCAGTCAAATTCAAAAAAGGGGAGCACTGCAAGGGAGCTAGGTGTCCACAGAGGGAGTGCACAGAGGTGGGGGAGAGGGGAAGTGGTGAAATATATTATGATGGGGAAAGGAACACGAGACAGAAGAAAGAAAACCCAGAGGAGAAAAAGAAAAGAGGAAAGGGGAAGAGGGAGAAGAAGAAAAATGAGGAATAAAAACATAAACTGATGAGTCGAAGGAAGAAATAGCTGTCGTAACCGGGGACACATAGCTATCATAAAGACAAAGATGACTAAAATGACAGTGAGAATAAATGCTGCAGAATGACAACTACAAACTCCATAAACAATATGATCCTTCATATAAGTGTGATACATGAGTTTTGATCTTTTTAAAGCAGCTCAAATGAAGCTTTCAAAAGTTTAATTATAGAGACCAATTACAGAAATAGTCAACTGATGACTGAGTAGAGGACACCTGCACTTGTCAATTGTTCCACCAACCATCACTTAGTAATATTACTATGGCTAAAAATTGAAACCGACTGGCAAGGCTTCCCCGAGTTTTACCACCTAAGTTTAGGAACAAATTAGTATTAGACAGAGACACAACTTACTATGTACTGCCTCTGGCTCAAAGTTAAATTTATGTTCACTACGAAACTCTCGCTATAAAAAAAGAGAATTTTTTTTGCAGTAATTTTTATATTAAATTCTCTACAAACCTCTAGGAAAGCGTTTGATTTTTTTAGAAAGTTCAATTTATTAAAATTTTTTGAAACATTAGCAAAATTTAAAAAATACAAAGAACAAATTCAATAAAAAAAAGTTCCAGTTAAAATACACAAAAGTTTAAATGTTTGAAGCTGACCAGAAGACACAATCTCAGTTTATTGCAGAGACAAACATGTTTAATAAAATTGACAATTTAAAATTTACCAAAGCTGCAGGTGTGAGTCAGACTTGATTTTGAAAAAACTCATCAACAATGAAAATATAAAACCTATCAGAAAAAGGGAAATTTTTTTGTATGTTGTCTTAATTAAAAGTATTTTTTTTAATTTGATTAACATTCTTTAATTTGCTCCTAAGTAGTTTAAACATCTGGAAAATCTTCTTACTCTGTGAGAGAGAAGCCGTTGAAGTTAGGTTATGGTTTGTTCAGACTCCTAAGAACCGTAGTGTGTCACCACCTGCACTGCCATCTAGCGGGCCACTGCAAAACTTCAATTTCCTCGGTTTGAGTTTCTTTAGTTTCTTTCTCCTGGTAGTATTAACATTACTGGTGTGGGTTAAGGTTTAGGGAAATACTTCACCTCCACTCTTCTGATCAGGGAAGGCGATCTACCAGGAATATTTCATTTCTTTATTTCTCACCTAGTTACCAGTAAGGACAATGAAGCAAATTTACCATCCTTTATCTTCTCAATGTTATACTTAATAACAAACATGTAATTAGTGTTTTTTTTATTACAGCTTTACTGCTGGCTTGGTCACCAAGAGTTGACGCTGGATTTATTGCAGCGAGAAGCCGTCAACGAGACATGGCGACTCCTCTTTTTTTTCCTTTGATATCTAGAGTGAGATACTACGAACCAATATTGAGAGGTTTTCCTGAACACTGGACTAACACCAATACCCGGGATAACTAACAAAAATTCTTGCAACATCCCAAGATCTCATGGATTTAGAAGATTCTCATGTCATAAGATCAAACTGGAACTTCGTTTAGGTGAAAGGTGTTTCCCCTTTGGGCAAGGGCGACCTTTCCAGGATTTGGCTCTTCATGCAACATCTTCCCGAAGTTTCAGTTGATTCTAAGGATAACAGTTCAGAAATTAAAGGTGAGTTGAGTATCGTCATTTCCACGGAAGTGATGAAAGTCATTACTGACAGCCTTTTCAGACTTACTGTTTTGGTTCTAAGGATCAGTTTAGGTATGCCCCTTGTTGGACCTGAGGAACTCCAATAATAACCCTTCCTGTGTGAACCGGGTGTATTTAAACTTTGTGACGACTGTTGATCCCAAAAATTGTATTCTTCCAAGAAGAAACATTTTTTTTTCTTTCCCCTTTGGGAAGGTTAATTAACTGTGGGGGAAACATTGCATCCCACTTTTGAAACTGTCGTTTCATCTATTAGTTCGTCTTAGTACAGACTGGTCAAGTTTTGTGTGTATATTTCTTTTCTAAACATGGACCCCTCAAGGAAGGTTCCTTGATGTTGGTGAGGGACTCTTGATTTAGGGAATTGAATTTGTGCTCCAGTTCCCCGAATTAAGTCTGAATGCCTTCCACATCATCCCCCCAGCGCTCCCCCTTGATTATAATAATAATCTAAACAGGGATTTTTTGAATTCTGGTTGATACCGGGGAGAAGAGGGAAAATTACTGGACAGAGCTTGACTGCTATATTACTTATAAGATAGCTGTAAAGAGAAGAAAGAGCGGGAAAGACTAGTTTTAGCCAAAATGGAAAGAACGGGAAGAGAGTGCTTGGAGGAGAAAAGAGAAAAGGAAAAAAAATGACTAAGGAATACAACCAGACAAAAGGTAGCATTCAAAATGAAGAAAATTGAGAAACCTAAACAGAAGGAATTAAAACAGTTAAGATTGAAGTTAGAAGCCAAGATGATAGAATTTTTCTAAACAGAAAGGGTACTAGAGTACCCTACCCACGACACAAATATTAGAATACCTCAAATACCATTTTTCACAGGACAGGATGAAAATCTCTGTATAAATCACAAGATTCGAGAACACTGCCACTTTGTGACTGGCCTTTATATTCTTGACCTACTAGATTTGGCTTACTTTTGTCTATTTTACCCTTTTAAAAGTTTTACCTTCTGAGGGGATTACTAATTATATTTTTCAAGAAAGCCATACTTAGTGCTTTCAAAGAAAGCAACCCGTCAATACGGATGAATTTCGTCAGGCAGGATAACTCGAATCAAAATTATATACAGTTCCTTACCAATCTTTCAGATTGGGGGATTTTTAAGTGCTGAAGACAACCACGACTTCGACTCATTAACAGTCCTTATGGTAAGAGATCAGTTCCTTACGTCTGTAACCTCCGATGTAAGAATATTTATATAGGAAGGAAATGTTCACACAGCTTCGACAATGGCCCAAGCTGCACATAACATCCCCCCGGGAGCGTAGAGATTTAAAATCTGTTTCATAAGGTGTAAATGGTTTTCAGGTTGTGTAGATGCAGAAGTTGTCCCCAATAACTCGTGTTCTGTTTTGGTGGGGAACATTGGGTGGTGATACTCTCCCATCTCAAGGAAACAGTTGGGGATTTTCAAGAAATTTAAAGAAATTTTGAATCTAACTCTCCTAAATTTATTTCTTCCAATAGAGCACCGGAAGTGAATCAGACTGATAACTTAAATCAGAATGCTGATAATCACAATGCTGCTGGAAAACCCTTAAAAAAATTCATTCATCAAAGCCAAATACTCAATCACGCGAAAAGTAAAGTGTGTCTGAAACTATAAACAGGACACGGTTACGTCCTTTCTTACAGAGCACAGTCTAAGGGAAAACCTAGATTTAGGGGTCTCCAGAAAACTTGTCCATTTAGAGGAAACACAGAATTTTTCCTGAACGGCGAAGTGATTCAAAGAAAGAAATTTCCTATAAATTTTTCATGTAAAGATAATTGCCTTTGAAACTATTTTGAATATTTCCATGTCCAGCCATTCTCTGGGCCTTTATTCACATAGGAAGACACAAGAGAAGATCAAGTACTTTCTGGCCTGGAATGTCTTCTAATATCTATAAGTATTGTAGATCTTGTCAGTATGTCAAATTACTTCACAAAACGGGAGAACTAAGAGTTTTAAAGGTCAAAATACCAGTCTTTTCAGTCCCATTGGTAGAGTTGCAGTGGATATAGTTGGTTCTATCACTCCTCGCTCATCAGGTTATAAATATATCTTGACTATGAATCTGTGTCTAGTTTCCCAGAGGAAGTACCATTGAAATCCATTACTATTACACAGTGTGCTGTCATAAAAATAGTGAATAAAAAATGCTCCATAGTTCCGGGATTGTTCTGAAACTAGACGAGTATTATTCCTGATCAGGCAGAGTGGCCAGGAGAGAGGAGAGTGAAGTGTGTGTGTCAAATAATGGAGTGCAGCACCTGCAGCAACATGTCCTAATACTTCACTAATACTAACCATAGGTTAGTATAAGTGCTCTCATGTTTACCTGTAAGGCCCTAGTGTGCAGAGGCCTGTTGAAGTTTTCGGAGAGTACTCGTATGGTATTTTTTGCCTGCTGGTAGACAGACCAGCGCAAAGGGGGAAGGGTGTCATGGAGCCTCCCTGTTCATAAATGTTTTTAGTTTTTGTTTTACTCACTAGAAGCAGTGAAGTTATGTGAGTACTGGGTAAAGGTAAACTGGAGTGTGGTAAAGTTGGTTGCAGTAGAGTAGATCGTAGGTTGCATATACGTTACTATTAATATATTATATTTTGGAGTAGGTGAGTTTTTGTCCTTCCTCATAATACATTGATCATTTAAATTTATGCTTCATAATTTGTATGAAGCTACAAGCTGGCCCTAGAGTGCTTTCTTTTTCTATTTTAAATAATATAAATGCCTCTAACTTAACAGGTCGTTAACCCTTTAGGAGCCAGGAATTTTTATTTAAGTTATGCAATGCCAAAAAAAAGTAACAATTACCTCTAAAGTTGCAGAAGCGTTATCTATTTTTTCACGGGTAGGTATACCCAGAGAAATTTTCTGATCAAGAAACAAACCTTACTTCTCAATTAATGGACAAAGTTTTCTCAACTTGTGGGTGTTCAGCTTCTTATCACTACACCTCACCATCCAACGACAACATACCATCCTAAAGTTATTATTAAAGAAACTTTGTTTTCTTAAACCAACTGGCTGACATAGATATGTGTCATGTGCTCTTTTTGCTATGTGTGGAGTTCAAAGTGATTCCTCTGGATATTCCCCTTTCTAATTACTCTATTGGAGACAAGCTCTTGGACCTCTATCTTGAACGATCTGTGATCCAAAGATATTAAATCTGAAGTTCAAAGCATTTATAAGTTTCTTTTAGATCCTAGAAAAAGGTTAGAAGAAACCGCTGAGTTGGCTGTCAAGAACCTGAATATGTCCATGGAAACATAAAAAACATCTTTTGACCAAAAGATCTCTGAGCGTAAATTTAACATTGATGACGTTTTGGTTCTTTTACCAGAAAAATCCAACAAATTGCTAATTTCCTAGTGCTGACCGTATGAAGTAGTAAAGGTCTGCAATAAGATAGATTATCTTGGAAGTCAATGGTAAGAGAAGAATGTATCCTCTCAATATTTTGAAGCTGTTCCACCGTAGGGAAGTTAATCTTTGTTTAAACTCCTTTAAAATACTGAGTCTTGCAGCTTAGTTAAGTCTGGATTCATGTGAATGTAGTTTGTATTACAAATAACGAATCTCACACAGAATCAAAAGAACTTCTTGATATTCTAAAGGTTGATTCTCCAATGAGCAACTCAAAGGTCAATATCAACAGTGAACTTTCAGGTAAACAAAAGTCTAAAGTGCCTTAGTAAATACTTTTTTAGATGTATTCTCAGATATACCAGAACTTGCCACTATGTTACACAATTTACGAAACTGAACTGTCAACCAATGAACCAATAAGACGGAAACTTTATCCTGACCACGTTCACTTACGGATAGTTTTTGACAATGAAGTTGACAAACTATCGAAGTTAAATATAATAGAACCTTCTAAATAGGCTTTTTAATCACCAGTCATCATGGTTAAGAAACCAGATAATTCATACAAACTCGCTCACGATTTTCGTTATTTAAATGCTATCACTAAATGGGATGCAGAGTCCATGCTAGTAATCGATCATGACTTGCATAAATTTCATGACTAAATTTTTCTCTGAATTAGCCATCTCGCAAGCGTACAATAGTGTCAATACACCCTGACTCTAAACCATACTGAGTGTGCCGCTTATATCAGGCTCATGAGAATTGTCCTTCCTGACTTAAAGAATGTTTCAGTGTGTTGGGATGATCATCATATTACACTGTCGCTTGTTTCAGAGACCGAGCTCATGGCCTTACAGTTAAACTCCTGAAATGTTCATGGATATTCTAAGGTGCAATAACTTGGGTTTATTATTTCGGACAATAATTTATCTGCACTTCCAAACAAGACTAAGCAGTTCTAAAAAGTACTTTTCCATCTACAAAATATTGTTACAGAAAATATTTCCCTAATTTAAGTAACCTTACTTCCATTCTCAGACTATTTAAAGAAGAATGTGAAGGAACCACTTGTTGTTCCGAAGATGCGTAGAAACCTTTGAGCAGATTAAAAGGACATGTTCTAACCATCCAGTTCTCAAATTACCAGATAATTAATAAAATAATTTGTCTCTGAACAGATGCCTCTCATTCTGGACTTGGGGCTGTTCTTCTACAGTATTATGAAGACTATATTTCCAATATCTTTCGTTAGTAAGAAGCTTCTGCCTAGAGAAGATATTCCACTGTGAAAATGGAATGTTATGAATTAGTCTAGTGTATAATAAGTTCAAATACTACTTATACGGTAAACCTTTTGTACTTGAAACTGACCACAAGCCACTGCTGTACCTTGAAACTTTAAACGTACAAACAGCCAGCTATAAAGATGGGTTTTAGCTATTCAGTCACAAAAGTTTCAGGCTGTATAGATAGCTGGCTTGGACAACCACTTCTTGGATTGTGTAAGAATGGTATACAATTCCGACAAGATGAAATTAAGACACATGTGCAACATCTGGGTATCTTTATTGTAGACGTCTAGCCATCCAGTGGCTTTATCAATACAAATTCCAGTACATAACTTGAAGACAGTAGAACTATGTACAGAAATATAGGTAATCAGTCCCTCAACCTTGGAGTAGGTGCGAAGAGCACCGTAGACGTGGAGATTCTGAAGCGGAAGCGAACGAACGAACGAACAAGTTCAGGTAAGATCCCAATGGGATGAGGGGGGAAGACGGGACAGACGAAGAATAGCGAAGGAGAGGAGTGTTCTTAGTTGTAAAAATAGAGCCAGGCTTAACCCAGCAACTGAGACGATCATGGATAGAGCTGGAAAGATCAGGACTTGGCTGAGAATGTGGACGATGAGGGCATAGCTGTGCAGGCTGCATCATGGTGGTTGATCTGTAGATCTGGTCGGGGCGATTGGTTGCTGGAGATCGGCGGGAAGCAGGATGGAGAGGAGGCATGCTTCAATATGATTGGTTAAGTATGCAGAGAGGAGACAAGATCACGTTGATTGGTGGATAACACTCTTCATACTGCGTTATGTTAGTTTTCGTTCCTGTCGTAGAGCCATTTTGAAGTCTTTTCAAAGCAGTTTTGATAATAAACTAAGTTGAGCAGACTTTTGTTGTCTTTTTCTAAGTCTGCAATTAGGGCAGTTTCACTGTGGGGATCGCATCCAGGAGCAACAGTGTACTTGATACTACCATGGTGCATGGAATAGATGACCTAGGTGCATATAGCGAGGGGGTTTGTGGGGGGTTATATTTTAAAAGGGTGAGGGGTTCAGTTGGTCTAAAATTGTTTCCCCCTTCCTTTTTCTTCGGGTCTTTCGAGTATCTTGAGGGGATTTTCAGAGGAAGTGTCTTAGCTTTTTTTGCTTTTGGGGGGTTAAGTTGGAGATGAACCGGGTGGTTTTCGTTAAAATAGCAGAAGAGGTGGAAGACCCCCGGGTGATTGGTCCACAGTGGTGGTGGATTTTGGAATCGCTGATTGGTTTTTTTCTTGGAAAAAGGGAATTTCGGGTTTTTGGGTGATTTTCCCCAAAATTTTTGGTGAGCTTTGAAGATGTCGGCAAAAGGTGGAGAGTTCGGGGAAAAAAAGTTTGACAGTTTTTTAAAATCGGAAGAGCTCGTTAATTTAAAAACCCAATGTTAAAGGGGCCGTGGAACGCCAAAAAATTTTTCATGGTGCAATAGAGCAAAATTAAATTTTTCGAAGGTTCTTGCTAATGGAGTAGTGGGGGGGGGTTGGGAAGTTTTTAAAAAAATTTTCGTTGTTTGGGCCTGGATTTTGGTAAAGGGCCAGCAAAAAGTAGGTGATTTTGGAAAGGGTGTCCTTCTTCTGTTCTGCTTTTTTGGGTTTTTTTTTCACCCCTTTCCGATAGTGGGGCACTTTGCAGGGGGGAGAATGGTAAATTTTTTTTGGGAAATTGAAAACCTTAAGTGGGGCAGAAAGAAGCAAGTCTGGAATCGGGGTCTTAGACCCGCTGGTAAGCAAATTTTCGCCCTTTTGTGGGGCAGTTTTTTGGGAGAGTGTGGGTAAGAGAAGCAACTCCACCCACTGATAATTTTTGGAAGGACCGCTCAGTTTTCAATATACTGGTTTTTTAAAGGACGAAAATAGAAAAAATGTCCGCCTTCACCCATAGCTTGGGCAGCCTTTGCCCACATCATTTAAAATTTGTTTTTTCCAGCATGGAGGACGCAAAAGGAACCCTTTGGTGATGCTTTCGCTGTACCCCCGGGGATTTTGTTTTTTTCTATGAAGGTTTTTAAAGGTCTTCACCCGGTTTTTAATGGAAAAGCAGTTTGCCCAAGTCTCTTCAGGAAAAACATCTTCTGGGGCCCAAAAGGGGGAAGGACATGACTTTTGAACCCAAAACGGTCTGATAGAGTGGACAAACGGGGGGGCCCTTTATTTTTTTCCAAGCTTCAAAAAATCGTCTTAAACAGACAATAATAAAGGTTTCCCCGGGGAAAGTGGAGGGAGGAATTAATTTTGACCTGAAACCCCCTTTGGTTAACCATAGAAAGGGGAAAGCTTGGGGGAGTCATTGATCGTACAATTTGGAGGGTTTTTATTTGACTCTGTTGGAAAGCTCATCTTGGGACAGGGGAAACTATCGTGGTCAACGAAGGGGAAAAGCATATGTATAGTGTTTGCCAAGCCCCTAGCCCCTGGAAAGGGGTTACAATTTTTGCGATGACCCCTCCGGGGTCCCATTTGGAAGAAAGGTTTCTAAAAAGAAGCACGAAATCGTTTAAAGCCCCTTTTCCCTGGTCATTCAACGGGTGCTCTCATAAGCCCCCAACACCATATGTACCCAAAACTATGGAAAACTACGAGGGGAGGGTATGTCCTTTGGTCACGGGTAACAGCTTGTCGGGTTGGGTTGATTTTCCCCAGGGTTACACTAGTGGGGCCCCCGCATCTCTGGGCCCTCTTCGGGAGGGAATAAAAACCCCCAAGTTCCCTTTGCAGAGGTCCCCCTCGGGAAAAACCCTTTTGCCCCTCCAGAAGACAGTTGTTTAGGGGCCGCTGGACATCGTGCGACAGAAACTGGCCCCATCTCCTCCCCCAACCCCCCTTGCCCTTCCCAAAAACATGGTTTGGGAAAACCCCCAAACGGGGTCGGGGGGATGGCATTAAAAACTGGGGGTCTGGACCTGCTTCAATCATAGGGGGGTTTTCCCCTGATCGCTGATTGGTGCCACTTTTTGAGATGGGGTACCACCTAAGACCTTCCCCCCAAAAATTTCGGGGGCCCCCTTGCAGCCACCATTTTTGGTCTCCGTACCCGATGGGGACAGAAATTTCCCAAAAAAGAAGATTTCTTTTCCCTGCCTTGGCTGCATAAACGCCCCCCTTTTTTCCCCCCCGGATCCCCAGCATGCGGGGGAAACCTTTCAATGTCAAATCTGTTCCCGGGAACTTCTAAGGTTGCCCATTGGCCAGGTCGATGTGATGAGGGGGAACATTGTCCTGTGGTTGGGAGGGGAGAAAAAATTGATTGCAGAGGGGGGAAATTTAAAATTTAAATGACAGGTTGGAGCGATGGCGTGGCATGTGCCAATGCCGCTAAAACACCACCAGCCAGCTTGAAGGATCGTGAAAGTGGTCGGGGATTTCCCCACCCCTTGTTGTGACCATTGTGGTACAGTCCAGCTGCTGCTTTTCTTCCTGCAATGTCGCCCAAAACCCAAATCGTGAAAACACGGGCACACTGCCGTCCCTCTCCCAGTGCCAGTTTGGGTCTCAGATGTTTTGCTGAGGGTGTCTTGACTGCAGAGTTTGCTTAGAGATGGCATTTTGCATGACGAAAAACATCGGTTTGGATCGGGGGCCCCAAAGGGAGGGGGTGGAGGGAAACCCAGCAACAGGAAGGTCACAACCCCTTTTTTAAGGAGAATTTGTATAGGCAGCACTTTTTTGG
Organism: Cherax quadricarinatus; assembly: GCF_026875155.1. NCBI lineage: Eukaryota > Metazoa > Arthropoda > Malacostraca > Decapoda > Parastacidae > Cherax > Cherax quadricarinatus. Next base: position 1,466,989 of record NC_069438.1, on the reverse strand, counting down.
CCCAGCACAAAAAACCAAACGAATCCAGGAGTAGTCCCGTGAAAAAGTGTGGGACCCTTTTGTAAAGCTTGTCAATACCCCGTCCCCTTATTGGGGTACCTTGCTCCCGGGTGCAGAATCGTGGCAAATTTTGGGCCAGGATTTTATGTATTTTAAACTCGTAAACCAAAGGAAGGAACCCGGGGCCTCAGATCTGAGACAATTGGGTTGGGTTTCCAGAGGGGGGCCCCAAAACATATTTTCTTTTTGGGCCTGGTTTTTGGTACCACCTCCACCCTTTCCCCTGTTTCTGCGGGAAGAATGAGTTTAACCCCGGGTTGAAAACCGAAGTCAAAACGAGCGTATAGCGAAGTAAAATCTTTGTTTTTGCTCCTGCACCGTCCTCCCCCTGGCTTTTGATCTAGTAGAGCACTGACCTAACATATTCGACCTTTTCAGAAAGGCACTTTTTATCAAATTGTTTTCCCAAGTACGGGTAAGCCTGTCCACCAATTCTATATCCTGAATAAAATAATTTATTCACAGGGCCTGGCCCTTGAACATCATTGCAAATTTTTCCCGGGGGCCGAGATTTTGAGACCAATTCCTTTCAAGACTGCGTAATTAGGTCCAAAGCTCTTTTGAGCCTGCGCTCTATTTTTGGGCCTTTTCCCCCCTTCATTTACGAGTGAAAAGTCATCAGCATAGCTGGGGAGCTGTGTGGCCACTGTGAATTTGAAGGCTCACAAGTTCCTGCAAAAGGATTTTAAAAACAAAAGGGGGGAAACGAGCCACACCTCCTTGTGGCGTGCCATTTTCCAGGGGTTTAAAGGGAAAGTAGTGTCCCCTGAAAAACTGACAAAGACCTGCCTGCCCCAAGGTAGGGGCTCTTTTCCAGGGCCCGGAGGCGTCCTTTTTTGGGTTTTCCCCTTCCCCAGCTTTGTATTGCCCAGAATTTGCTGGGGGCTGGCTAGCCCCAAATGCCTTCTCAAGTTTTAGGGAGACGAGGGGGGGAAATAGGTTTTTTTTTTTTACTATCACAATTCCCGGCCTTTGTAGAGTTTGGTTTTGGGACCTGCTGTCCCACTCCTTTGGTGATTTCCAAATATTGATGAAGAGAGGGTCCAAGTTTCGATAAGGAGGGGGGTTTTTAAAACCATCCCCCTCAGAGAAACCCCTTTGGGTAAGTACTGGTCAAACCGTTATGGGTCTCAAAACTGAAATGGAAAACCTTGGGCTTTGGAATTGGTACAATGGGAGGTTTCTTCCAAAACTGCCGGGGGTGTCCCGGGCCCCCTCGACTTGTTAATGACGTCCCAGTATGGCCTCCCACCACTCTGGCCCCACCCGTGCAAAAAAAAGGAGTACGTAACACCACGATGTTTCCCGGGGGAGTGTCACCGCCCCGGGGATGTCGGATTTTCCAAAGTCCCCGGGGGTGAAAAAATAAAAAGGTATTTAAAAAACCCCACAGGTTGTTAGGTAAGACAAAAAATGCAACAGTTAGGGATCTTTATTTCGAAACGTTTTCGCCTACATGTGCCTTTTTTCATCGAGTAAGCAAAGTTGATTTGAAGCAGAAGAGACTTTTAAGACGATGTAATCAGCCATCACCCTTGAAGTTTTTAGGGGTCAGTCCCCCCAGTCCGGATAAGGGAAATTTTTTATAGTCCGGGAAAAATATGGAGCCCTTTTGGGGTTTTTGTAATGTTATAAGGGGGTGTAAGGGGCCCCCCCAGGTATTTGGGGGCAAGGATGGCCTTTCCCCCGACATCCCCCCCCCAGTTTCCAAAAGGGTTTGGGTAAAAAACCCGAAAAGGGATTGTATTGGGAAAAAATACAGCTGTGCCTCTGCAGGAAAAGCCCGGGTTTCCCTGCGCCAAAATACCCAGCCCAAAAAAGGGTAGTCCCTTGGGGACATGTCCGAACGCAGGTTTCTTTTAGCAAAACGATGTCAACCCGATCCCCCAAATTTCTGCCTCCAGCAAGAGGGGCTGTTTTTCCCCCAGGGGCCCCAAAGTTTTCCCTTGAAAAACCCCTTTAGGGTGTGATTTTGGGGACCGGGGGGGGGGGGGGGGGGGTTTTTTCCCTCGCTGTTGTTTCCCGAGCTGGAGACGAGTCCTTTCCCGCTCTGAGAACCTCAAAATTTTAAAGGCTCCCACCTTCCCCCTCGGCAGTAAGCCCCAAACCCCCAGGGAAACGAAATTACCATCCGCCGGGAAAACGCTCTGTTTTTTTCCCCTGGAGTTGATTGTGTTGTGAACACCTTGATGAGTGCTACGAGATCCCCCCCCTGGTGAGGGCCCCGCTTTGGGATTTTGGGGTTTGAAACAGTGGGGGATTACCCTGGGGGGTTGGTTTGTAGGGGCTGCTGAGGGGTTTTGGGTTTTTTTATATGCACCGTGGCTGGGTTTTCCCTTTTAACCCGGTTGGGTAGCCAGTCTGCTGGTGAGGTGCCAATTTTTAGCCCCGCCAAACACCTGTGCCGGGTAAGGAAAGCCTCGTTGTCGTGCTATGGGTGGGGGGGGGCTCGTTTTTGGGGCCGCCGGGTGAACGCAATTTACCAGATGTACCCTTTGATGCCCCCTGTTCCTCTTTTTTTCTTGTTTTTTAGTTTTAGGGGAGGGGGGGCAGGAAGGTTCCCTTTACCTTGACGCCTGGGTTTAGGCTTTTGGGGGGGGAACCGGCCCCTTGGTTTTCCCCTAAAACCCCTTCGGGTTTTCCCCCCCGCTGCGAGAATATTCTCGTGCCGGCCTTTTGGGGCCCTTCCCGACTCCCGGAAAACCCACCCCACCGCGCCGTTTTCGCCCCCCGGGTTTTTTGGAAACCCGAGGGAAAAGCCCCCCAAAAAAACCCCGGGCACGGGTTTTTTAAATTTCTCCCCCCCTTTTTCCCCAAAAAAAACGGGCCCCCTCAACCAATCTTACCCCAAGGCAAACCTTAACGTTCCAAACGACCTCCCATCCGGGAACCCCCCCCCCGGGCCCCCCCCCCAACCCCCCCTTTTAAACCGTCCCTTCCCCGTTTTAAAAAACCCGGGCCCTTTTCCGCCGCTCCCGCCCCACGGGCCCCGCCCCCCCCTTAACGCCTCACCGTCGTTTAACTTGCCTTTTTGGGGGGTTTTTTGGGGGAAAAGGAAACGCACAAAAAGACCAAAACCAAAAAAAATTTTAAATTTTGAAATGGTTAAAATTTTTTAAAATTTTTTTTTTTTTTTTTTTTTTTTTTTTTTTTTGGGGGAAAAAAAAAGGGGGAAAAGCTTTAAAAAGAACTTAGGTTGGGCCCGGGGGGTTTTTGTGTCCCATCAGCACTCCCATCTACGGGGTTTCTAGAAAACTTTAATTTCCCGGGGGTTTTTTTCTTTAAGTTTTACTCCTGATATATTAACCTTTAAAGGTTGGGTTGAAGTTTGGGAACACTTCCCCCAGTCTTCCCTGATCAGTAAGGGGATTAATCAGGAGTA
>NC_069438.1:1425312-1463047 GCF_026875155.1 Cherax quadricarinatus | reverse complement strand
AGGGAGTCTACTATGGGAGGAAATTGTAAGGCCATAGGCACGATAAATGTAGTAATTCTAGGAGACTTTAACTTTAGTCGTATGATTGGAATTTCTTAACTGGGAATTTGAATCATACACTTCTTAGAAGTCACTTATCTAGGTCTGGTGTTCACTGGCATGCGTGGAGGGAGCAGTTAGTCTAAACTAGAATAGTAGTGGTATGTTTAGCAGAAAACAGTGAGTCCCGTGTGTAATTTACGATTCTGGGGAACATAGTAAGCAACGAGGTAGGTATTGAAACCAGGACTTTGGTGAAAGGACAGAAATAGGTTTAGTAAGTGCAGTAACATATGTATTTGCCTTAACTGAGTATTTAATCAAAAATCGGACATGCTGGAATGTCAATTCAGGTTTTAAAATGTTCCAAGTAGATAGAATATCGGAAGGGCGGTGGGGTGGCATGAGTCCGAGATCGCTGAACTGTTGCATAAAGGTATTAATCTGAGTAACACTACAGAGTCATGTTCCAATGAATTTTTCAGAGGGGCATGAAAAATTATTTAGGAGTGATATACCGTCCCCGAAGACTTACATAGGGACCAATGGGGACTAAGGAGGAAATTGTTAAGCACTTAGCATCGATAATGTAGTAATTGAGACTTTAACTTGTCATTGATTGGAATTTCTTAACTGGGAATTAGAATCATACGACTTCTAGAAGTAGTTCGGGATTGTTTTTGAAGCAGTTTGTGACAGAACCAATACTTTAAGAAAGTTTCAATTATGATCCCACGAGGTAGAACTGACTATGGATTACCCTCTGTGAAGGACCTACAGGTAGTCTACTGTGGAATACTGAGTGTAACAGCACACTGGCATGAGCTAATACTCCACTTAAAGACAAACAAGCGCCATGAGCTCAGACTCGTGAAGACATTAACACACTAATCACTGATAGAGCATGCCCACATGATTCAAATTTACAAAATTTAATTTGGTGAGATGAAGTATTAGTGGGAGTAAGAGTGGGAGAGAAGTGACAAGTTAATGATTATTATATATCTGCGTCTGCTCTGTTTCTTGGGTGTAACTGAAGTGCTCTTACACACTTCATGACTTGAAAATGAAGGTGCAAGGACTATGCAAGCGTTGTTATTTTAAACCTACTAAAACAATATTAATGTTCCCGAGAACATGACACATGTGTAAGAAAGTTAGTCTTCACTCTAAAATAGTCAGGAAATGGAATGACTCGACGAAGAAATGGTGAGGCAGACACATGCATAATTTTAAAAAATAGGTGCTATGAGCCAATGAGATTAGGGGAGACTTAACTGGAAAGAGGCAAGTTCAGAGGCGGGACCCAACTATGGTTATTACACATAGTGATTACATTCTCTCTCTCTTTTCTACCCAGGCTTAGAAGGTTATGGTTAGATTCTTAACTTTATTAAAAACTAAAATGAACATAAGAAAGGAGGAACACTGTATCAGGCCTGTTGGCCCATACTAGGCAGTCCTTAACAATCCTTCCCACTACAAGTATTTGGCCCAACCCAATTTCATGTTACCCAAGAAAAATTTGGTGATTCAGAATATCAAAATGGTATACAATACCGACAGGTTGGTAGGTAAGACACATATGCAACATTTAGGCAACTTTATCCAAAACGTTCCCCTTAGTTCCAGACATTGGAACAGACTTCTCCAGGCTGAGGGACTGACTAACCTCAAGTCTACGACTTCATGGGTGATAGATGATTACATCGTCTTCACATCTCTATTGATCGTCTTCACATCTCTATTGTTCCATCAATTCTCACTAGAAGTAGTCCAACTCTAGTGAGAATGGATGGATTGAGAGTGACCTGACCTCACAACGTCTACATTCTTACCTCTACTAGTGGCCTTCATCTCACCTCACTGGCGGTAATATAAGGCTCTCAACCACCACCATCAACCCAGTATTACGAGCAGTATTACATAGTACGAGTAGTACATAGTACACACACTCACACACTCAGTTCACGGAGTTCACTACCTTATCACAAGATAGGCGCATGGCTTCTGCCGAAAAGAAGAGGTCACGATGCTCCATGAACTCGACCGAGGACTCGGTCAGCTCAACGTCTCAAGGCAAAGACGGCAGGCAACGCACCAACCCGACAGGTCCTCATTCAGCATGTAGGACCACTGCCATCCCAGCTGGACCTCGGTTCTTGGGGCAAGTACGATGTCAGGACCTTCACACCAGAACCAGTTCGCTGTTTCAAGTGTCAGCATTATGGACACCTGGGTGCACTCTGTCCGAACAGAGTAATCTGCGGTGTCTGCAGCCAGCACCACCCTACCGAGGAATGCATCACCAAGCTGAAAAATGCATCGCCACCCACTCCACAATGCCCGAACTGCAGCCAGAAACATCATGCCTGGAATCCTCGATGCCCCGAGAGGCTCGCCAGAATTCAAAGAGTCTGGAAGACGCCAAGAACTCGGCAACAGGCTACGACGGATCATCACTCTCAGCAGACGATGGGTGCAGAGAACGCTGCCATACCGCAGATCTCTCAGCGGCTAACCCAAGTCAATGCCCAGGAATTCCCAACCCTCGAAGTCTCAACCAGGCGTCAAGGTCAAGAACCTCCTGCACCACTACCTCAACGAAGAAACAGAAACAAGAGGAACAGGAGGCGTCAACAGGGTGCATCTGTTCAATGCGATCAGCAGGTGGCACTAAACGAGCTCCCACCGGCCACAGCACAACAACGCAGGCACTCCTTACCCGGCACAGGTGCTTTGCAGACTCAACTGGCACCTCACCAGCAGATCCCGGCTACCCAACAGCAACAGACCACGGTGCATACAATAAAGAAATCCAACCCTCAGCAGTCCCTACAGACCACAGGGAGGATCTCGTAGCACTCATCAAGGTGTTCACGGATCTTATTTGCAACACAATCAACTCCACGGAACAACAGAGCACATTCCGGCAGATGGTCAATACGCTCCTGAGAGTGTGCTTGCTGACCGAGGAGGAGACAGTGGATGCCATGAATTTGCAGGTTCTCAGAGCGGGCAGGACTCAGTCTCCAGCTCAGGAAACAACAGCGACGGAATAACCTCGGTACCAAATCACACCCTCAAGGTTCTGCAATGGAACATTCAGGGCCTAAGGAGCAAACAGCACCTCTTGCTGGAGGTAGTAATTCGGGATCGGGTTGACATCGTCTTGCTACGAGAAACTCTGACTGTCCCGACTATGTGCCCAAGACTACCCGGTTTTGCTGGGTATTTTCGGCACATGGACCCGGGCGTTCACTGCAGAGGCACAGCTGTATTTGTATCCAATACAATACCTCACGAGGTTATAGCCAAACCTTTGGACTGTGGGGAGGATGTCGAGGTACAGGCCATCCTTGTGCACATACCTGGGGCGCCCATTACCATCTATAACATCTACAAGAACCCAAGACACACCCTCGACATTGCAGAGCTCCTCGCACTAGCACGCACTGAGTGTATTATTGTTGGTGGAGATTTCAACGCACATCACCCAATGCTGCACTCTCACTCAGCAACCAATGCTGCTGGCAGACACATAGCAATGCTCCTACACGATATTCCAGAGGTGAAGTTGCTAAACAATGGAGACCCCACACACCTGTTGGGTGGCTGCCTCGACCTTACCTTTGGGTCAAGACAACTCGCAGCAGGAGCCACATGGGAAACTCATCCTCACCTTGTCAGTGACCACTTTGCAGTGATCACCACCTTCAACATCAACAGGCCTCCCACAGTTGTGCTGCCTCCTAGATGGGACGTAAAGAGGGCCAAATGGAAGGTGTTCCAGGATTATCTTCATGACTGGTGGTCCACATACTCTCTATCTGAAGACTGTGATACGGCTGAACAGGAGCTAATCACTGTTCTCATCCAGGCAGCAGAGTGCGCAATTCCAAAGAAGCCCGCAGGACGCACTCATAAAAGAGACTGGTGGTTCTACAACGACGAGGTGCGGGAGCAGAACCACCGCATCAACTCTTTTAGGAAGCTATACAGGCGTAACCCTACGGCAGAGAACAGGAATACTCTGAGAGCCATTGTGCAGCATGCCCACAGAATCTCTCTCAGAGTAAAAACTGAGAAATGGCTGGAGTGGTGCTCAACATTCGGGCATCACACCACCTTATCAGAGATATGGGGCAAGCTCAACATAGCAACTGGCAAGAGCAAGCCGAGGCCACCAGCACACCCGAACCCATCCCAGGAAGCAGAGAAACTAGTGGAGCTTTTCACTTCCAGGGGAGCCTCAACTCAGCTCCCACAGGACATCCGGAATATACAGACGGATCTTCTGCCACAGCGCCAGCTAACGATACAAGCTGCATGTGAGTCAGAAGATGTGACTGACGTAGACCTCACGGACTTGGAACTCCGACGTGCCATTAAGAACACAGGTGACACTGCATTACATTACTGACACTGGGAAGCCTTGCCAGATCGGTTTCAATTTTTAGCCATAGTTAATATTGCTAAGTGATGGTTGGTGGAACACTTGACAAGTGCAGGTGTCCTCTACTCAGTCATCAGTTGACTATTTCTGTAATTGGTCTCTATAATTAAACTTTTGAAAGCTTCATCTGAGCTGCTTCAACAGATCAAAACTCATGTATCACACTTATATGAAGGATCATATTGTTTATGGAGTTTGTAGTTGTCATTCTGCAGCATTTATTCTCACTGTCATTTTAGTCATCTTTGTCTTTAGGTGTTTGCCCCTTGTTGGATCTGAGGAACTCCAATAATAACCCTTCCTGTGTGAACCGGGTGTATTTAAACTTTGTGTCGACTGTTGATCCCACAATTGTATTCTTCCAAGAAGAAACATTTTTTTCATTCCTTTGGGAAGGTTTATTAACTGTGCAGACATTGCGTCCCACTTTTGAAACTGTCGTTTCATCTATTAGTTCGTCTTAGTACAGACTGGTCAAGTTTTGTGTGTATATTTCTTTTCTAAACATGGACCCCTCAAGGAAGGTTCCTTGATGTTGGTGAGGGACTCTTGATTTAGGGAATTGGATTTGTGCTCCAGTACCCCGAATTAAGTCTGAATGCCTTCCACATCCCCCCCCAGGCGCTGTATAATCCTCTGGGTTTAGCGCTTCCCCCTTGATTATAATAATAATAATCTAAACATGGATTCTTTGAATTTCTGGTTGATAGCCGGGGAGAAGATGGGATTTACTGGACAGGAGCTTGACTGCTATATTACTTATAAGATAGCTATAGAAGAGAAGAAAGAGCAGGAAAGACTAGCTTTAGCCAAAATGGAAGAACGGGAAGAGAGTGCTTGGGAGGAGAAAAGAGAAAAGGAAAAAAATGACTAAGGAACACAACTCAGACAAGAGGTAGCATTCAAAATGAAGAAAATTGAGAAACCTGAACAGAAGGAATTAAAACAGTTAAGATTGAAGTTAGAAGCCAAGATGATAGAATTTTCTAAACAGAAAGGGTACTAGAGTACCCTACCCACGACACAAATCTTAGAATACCTCAAATACCATCTTTCACAGAACAGGATGACATCTCTGTATAAATCACAAGATTCGAGAACACTGCAACTTTGTGACTGGCCTTTATATTCTTGACTTACTAGATTTGGCTTACTTTTGTCTATTTTACTTTAAATGTTTACCTTCTGAGGTGATTACTAATCATATTTTTTCAAGAAAGCAACCCGTCAATACAGGTATGAATTTCGTCAGGCTAGGATAACTCGAAATCAAAATTATATACAGTTCCTTACCAATCTTTTCAGATTGGTGGATTCTTAGTGCTGAAGACAACCACGACTTCGACTCATTAACAGACCTTATGGTAAGAGATCAGTTCCTTACGTCTGTAATCTCCGATCTAAGAATATTTATATAGCGAAATGTTCACACAGCTTCGACAATGGCCCAAGCTGCACATAACTATCCCCAGGGAGCGTAGTAGATTTAAATTTGTTTCATAAGGTGCAAATGGTTTTCAGGTTGTGTAGATGCAGTAGTTGTCCCCAATAACTCGTGTTCTGTTTTGGTGGGGAACATTGATGGTGATACTCTCCCATCTCAAGGAAACAGTTGGGGATTTTCAAGAACTTTAAGAGAAATTTTGAATCTAACTCTCCTAAAATTTATTTCTTCCAATAGAGCACCGGAAGTGAATCAGACTGATAACTTAAATGAGAATGCTGATAATCACAATGCTGCTGGAAAACCCTTAAAAATTCATTCATCAAAGCCAAATAGCTCAATCACGCGAAGAAGTATGTGTGTCTGAAACTAGTAAACAGGACACGGTTAACGTCCTTACTTACTAGAGCACAGTCTAAGGCAAAACCTAGATTTAGAGGGTCTCCAGAAAACTTGTCCATCTTTAGAGGAAACACAGAAGTTTGCCTGAACGGGCGATGTGATTCAAAGAAAGAAATTTTCCTATAAATTTGCATGTAAAGATAATTGCCTTGAGACTATTTTGAATATTTCTCATGTCCTGCCATTCTCTGGCCTTTATTCACATAGGAAGACACAAGAGAAGATCAAGTACTTCTGGCCTGGAATGTCTTCTAATATCTATAAGTATTGTAGATCTTGTCACGTATGTCAACTTACTTCACAAAACGGGAGAACTAAGAGTTTTTATGGTCAAAATATCAGTCTTTTCAGTCCCATTGGTAGAGTTGCAGTGGATATAGTTGGTTCTATCACTCCTCGCTCATCAGGTTATAAATATATCTTGACTATGAATCTGTGTCTAGTTTCTCAGAGGAAGTACCATTGAAATCCATTACTATTACGCAGTGTGCTGTCATAAAAATAGTGAATAAAAAATGCTCCATAGTTCCGGGATTGTTCTGAAACTAGACGAGTATTATTCCTGATCAGGCAGAGTGGCCAGGAGAGAGGAGAGTGAAGTGTGTGTGTATTTAATGGAGCGCAGCACCTGCAGCAACATGTCCTAATACTTCACTAATACTAACCATAGGTTAGTATAAGTGCTCTCATGTTTACCTGTAAGGCCCTAGTGTGCAGAGGCCTGTTGAAGTTTTCGGAGAGTACTCATATGGTATTTTTTGCCTGCTGGTAGACAGACCGGCGGAAAGGGGGAAGGGTGTCATGGAGCCTCCCTGTTTATAAATGTTTTTATTTTTTGTTTTACTCACTAGTAGCAGTGAAGTAATGTGAGTACTGGGTAAAGGTAAACTGGAGTGTGGTAAAGTTGGTTGCAGTAGAGTAGATCGTAGGTTGCATATACGTTACTATTAATATATTATATTTTGGAGTAGGTGAGTTTTTGTCCTTCCTCATAATACATTGATCATTCAAATTTATGCTTCATAATTTGTATGAAGCTACAAGCTGGCCCTAGAGTGCTTTCTTTTTTTATTTTAAATAATATAAATGCCTCTAACTAAACAGGTCGTTAACCCTTTAGGAGCCAGGAATTTTTATTTAAGTTATGCAATGAAAAAAAAAGTAACAATTACCTCTAAAGTTGCAGAAGCGTTATCTATTTTTTTCACGGGTAGATATACCCAGAGAAATTTTCTGATCAAGAAACAAACCTTACTCCTGAATTAATGGACAAAGTTTTCTCAACTTGTAGGTGTTCAGCTTTTTATCACTACACTTCACCATCCAAACTGTAATGGAAGAGTTGAACGACAACATGCCATCTTAAACCAACTGACTGACATAGATATCTGTCATGTGCTCTTTATGCTATGTGTGGAGTTCAAAGTGATTCCTCTGGATATTCCCCTTTCTAATTACTCTATGGGAGACGAGCTCTTCGACCTCTATCTTGAATGATCTGTGATCCAAAGATATTAAATCTGAAGTTGAAAGCACTCATAAGTTTCTTTTAGATCCTAGAAAAAGGTTAGAAGAAACCGCTGAGTTGGCTGTCAAGAACCTGAATATGTCCATGGAAACATAAAACATCTTTTGACCAAAAGATCTCTGAGCGTAAATTTAATATTGATGACGTTTTGGTTCTTTTACCAGAAAAATCCAACAAATTGCTAATTTCCTGGCGCTGACCGTATGAAGTAGTAAAGGTCTGTAATAAGGTAGATTATCTTGGAAGTCAATGGTAAGAGAAGAATGTATCCTCTCAATATTTTGAAGCTGTTCCACCGTAGGGAAGTTAATCTTTGTTTAAACTCCTTTAAAATACTGAGTCTTGCAGCTTAGTTAAGTCTGGATTCATGTGAATGTAGTTTGTATTACAAATAACGAATCTCACACAGAATCAAAAGAACTTCTTGATATTCTAAAGGTTGATTCTCCAACGAGCAACTCAAACGTCAATATCAACAGTGAACTATCGGGTAAACAAAAGTCTAAAGTGCCTTAGTAAATACTTTTTAGATGTATTCTCAGATATCCCAAAATTTGCCACTATGTTATTTACGAAACTGAACTGTCAACCAATGAACCAATAAGACGGAAACTTTATCCTGACCACGTTCACTTACGGATAGTTTTTGACAATGAAGTTGACAAACTATCGAAGTTAAATATCAAAGAACCTTCTAAATAGGCTTTTTGATCACCAGTCGTCATGGTTAAGAAACCAGATAATTCATACAAACTGGCTCACGATTTTCGTTATTTAAATGCTATCACTAAATGGGATGCAGAGTCCATGCTAGTAATCGATCATGACTTGCATAAATTTCATGACTAAATTTTTCTCTGAATTAGCCATCTCGCAAGCATACAATAGTGTCCATACACCCTGACTCTAAACCATACATATCACACAACGTCTTTCGGCTTGGTCACTGAGTGTGCCGCTTATATCAGGCTCATGAGAATTGTCCTTCCTGACTTAAAGAATGTTTCAGTGTGTTGGGATGATCATCATATTACACTGTCGCTTGTTTCAGAGACCGAGCTCATGGCCTTACAGTTAAACTCCTGAAATGTTCATGGATATTCTAAGGTGCAATAACTTGGGTTTATTATTTCGGACAATAATTTATCTGCACTTCCAAACAAGACTAAGCAGTTCTAAAAAGTACTTTTCAATCTACAAAATATTGTTATAGAAAATATTTCCCTAATTTAAGTAACCTTACTTCCATTCTCAGACTATTTAAAGAAGAATGTGAAGGAACCACTTGTTTGTTCCGAAGATGCTGTAGAAACCTTTGAGCAGATTAAAAGGACATGTTCTAACCATCCAGTTCTCAAATTACCAGATATTAATAAAATAATTTGTCTCTGAACAGATGCCTCTCATTCTGGACTTGGGGCTGTTCTTCTACAGTATTATGATGAGACTATATTTCCAATATCTTTCGTTAGTAAGAAGCTTCTGCCTAGAGAAGATATTCCACTGTGAAAATGGAATGTTATGAATTAGTCTAGTGTATAATAAGTTCATATACTACTTATACGGTAAACCTTTTTTACTTTAAACTGACCACAAGCCACTGCTGTACCTTGAGAACTTTAAACGTACAAACAGCCAGCTATAAAGATGGGTTTTAGCTATTCAGTCACAAAAGTTTCAGGCTGTATAGATAGCTGGCTCGGACAACCACTTCTTGGATTGTGTAAGAATGGTATATATTTCCGACAAGATGAAATTAAGACTCATGTGCAACATCTGGGTATCTTTATTGTAGACGTCTCGCCATCCAGTGGCTTTATCAATACAAATTCCAGGACATAACTTGAAGACAGTAGAACTATGTACAGAAGATGAGGTAATCAGTCCCTCAACCTTGGAGTAGGTGCGAAGAGCACCGTAGACGTGGAGATTCTGAAGCAGAAGCGATCGAACGAACGAACAAGTTCAGGTAAGATCCCAATGGGATGAGCGGGGAAGACGGGACAGACGAAGAATAGCGAAGGAGAGGGGGTGTTCTTAGTTGTAAAAATAGAGCCAGGGCTTAACCCAGCAACTGAGACGATCATGGGATAGAGCTGGAAAGATCAGGACTTGGCTGAGAATGTGGACGATGAGGGCAAGCTGTGCAGGCTGCATCATGGTGGTTGATCTGTAGCTCTGGTCGGCGATTGGTTGCTGGAGATCGGCGGGAAGCAGGATGGAGAGAGAGGCATGCTTCAATATGATTGGTTAAGTATGCAGAGAGGAGACAAGATCAGCGTTGATTGGTGGATAACACTCTTCATATCTGCGTTTTGTTAGTTTTCGTTCCTGTCGAAGAGCCATTTTGAAGTCTTTTCAAAGCAGGTTTTGATAATAAACTAAGTTTGAGCAGACTTTTGCTGTCTTTTTCTAAGTCTGCAATTAGGGCAGTTTCAGTGTGGGGATCGCATCCAGGAGCAACAGTGTACTTGATACTACCATGGTGCATGGAATAGATGACCTGAGGTGCATATAGCGACGGGGTGTGAGGGTTATATGTATGGAAGGTGAGGGGTTCAGTTGGTCTAAATATTGTTTCCTCTTCCATTTCTTCAGGTCTTCGAGTATCTTGAGGTGGATTTTCAGAAGGAAGTGTCTTAGCTTTCTTGGCTTTTGGTGGTTGAGTTGGAGATGAAGCAGGTGGTTCGTTAGTAGTAGCAGAAGAGGTAGAAGACTCAGGTGATTGGTCCACAGTGGTGGTGATGTCGGAAGTCGCTGATTGGTTGTTTCTTGGAGATGGAATTTCAGGTGTTGTGATGTTACCTAATTCTTTGGTGAGCTTGATGATGTCGGCAGATGGTGGAGAGTCTGGGAAAATAAAGTTTGATATGTTGTTCAATCGGAAGAGCTCGTTAATAACAAGTGTTGAAGGAGCCTGGTAACGCCATATTATCCATGTGTGCATATAGCATGCAGTAATGAATTTTCGTAGGTTCATAAGCTGATGGAGTAGTGGTGGGGGGTTGGAAGCTTTAAAAGTTTTTTTTGTGTGGGCCTGGAGTTTGGTGATGGCAGCAAAAGTAGGGATTTGGGAAGGTGTCTTCTTCTGTTCTGCTTCTTGGCTTTTCAGCATTTCAATGAGTGGGGCATTTGCAGCTAGAGTTGGTGATTTTTTTTTGCAGTTGAGACACTTAAGGGGGCAGAAAGTGCAAGTCTTGGAATCGTGGTCTTCGACCCCCAGGTGAGCAGAATTTTCTGTCTTTTGGGGCAGTTTTTTGTAGAGTGTGGGTAGAGTCAACTCCACACTGAGTAATATGTAGGTACCGCTCAGCTTCAATAGACGGGGTTTAAATAAAGAAAAGAAAAGGGCCAGGCCTTCACCCATACTTGGGCAGCCTTTGCACATAAAAAAGTGATTTTCGCATGGAGGACGCAGTGGGAATTTTGGTAGCTTCAACTGTACCCCGGGGTTTTTGTTCTTCTTTAAGGTCTTGGGTCTTCAAGGGGTTTTAGGAAAGAGTTTGTAAAGTCTCTTCAAAAGACAGTCTTTTCCCCCAAGGCGGGAGAGGACTGACTTTGAAGCCACGGTTGATGAGGGACAAAGCGAGGAGGTCAGTGTTTTCAGCTTCAACATCGTCTCCAGACAAATGAGGCTTCGTGGAGTAGAGAGGGTATTAATTTTGACCAAAACCCCCTGATTACCACGGGGCAAGTGGGGAGTCTTTGATCGTACCACGGGATGGTTTTATTTGACTCTGTTGGAGAAGCTCATCTTGGGACATGTAACTATCTGTGGTCAATGAAGCGAAAATGTATAGTGTTTGCCAAGACCGTACCCCGGCACGGGTTTCAATCTTGCGAGACCCGTCTAGGGCCCCCAAAGGAGAAAGGTTTTCTAAAATGATGCGATATGCTCCCAAAGCACCTTCTGGTATTCAACTGGTGCATCTCAAAGCAAAAACACAATATGTATCCAACAGGACACTAGCGAGGAGGAGGATATGTCGTTGTCACGGGTAACAGTTTGTCTGGTTCTTTCTCCATGGTACACTATGGGCCGCATCATCTCTGGTCCTTTCGGGAGGGAAATCACCCTATTCCTGCGGATGTCTCAGTAACTTCGCATCCAGAAGACATGTGTTAGGGGCCGCTGGACATCGGGGTGACAGACTGGCACATCTCCCCCCAGCCTTGTCACCTACAGGTTGGGAAACCCCAAACAAAGTCGTGGGGGCAGAACACGGGGTCTGGCCCTGCTTCTATCATATGGGGGGGGTTCCCCTGACCTGTTCGGTCCACTGTTGAATGGTATCCCCTAAGACCTCCCCCATAATTTTCATGGTTTGCAGCCCCATTTTGGGTCTGCCCTGGCTAGGGGGAAAATAACCCCAAAACATGGGGGGTTTGTCTGTTGCTGCCGGGTGCTCATCTGCCGCCTCTTTTTCCCGGTCCCAGATGACTGGGGATCCAGCATGTCGATCTTTACCCTAAAATTTCAAGGTTTCATTGGGCTCGGATCGATGTGAAGGTGAAATTTCCTGTGGTTAGGAGGGAGAGGGCTTTAAAATTGCAAGGGGGAATCAACATGATACAGGTTGGAGCGTGTCGTAGGGCATGTACAATCCCTGCTGAATCCCCCCAGTCAGCTTAAAGGGATCGTGCAGTGGTCAGGGGAGTCCCCAGCCTTGTGTGTGACCTTTTGTGGTACAGCCCAGTGCTGCTCTCCCCCCTGCGGGGGTCGACAAACCATCTGTGAAAACATACACATGTCCTCCCTCTGCCAGTGCCATGCTTGTTCAGCTGATTGCTGAGGGTGTCTGACTGCAGAGATGCTTAGGGAGGCATTTTTCATGACGCAAACTCGCTGGTTTGGGGCGCCGGGGAGGGGGTGGTGGTCCCCAGCAACAGGTCACAACTCTTCTCAAGGTAGTTGTAAGGGGCAGCGCTTCTCCCCAGCAGCACAAAACGAACGAACCCAGGAATATCCGTGAAGAGGTGGGATTTTTGTGTCTGTTTGTAAATACCCGTCCCCTTAGGGGGGTACCTTGCTCCCGGGCAAAATCAGGTATTTGCAGGTTTTTATGATCTTACTTGTCACCCAAGGGAAGGGAAGGGGGGCCTCAGATCAGACAACTGTTTTGGGTTTCCAAGGGGGGCCTTTTCCCTCTGCGGAAAAATTACTAACGCCGGTGCACCTAGTCAAGAGCGAGCGTATAGCTTGCATAAGTACAAGCAAAGTACATTTTTGGGTTTGCCCCTCCCGTGCCTCGTCATGGGGGGGGGGGTACCTGACATACTCGACCTTTTCAGAAAATCAGCTTTTTATCAATGTAATTTCCCCAAGTACAGGGAGGAGCCTGTCCCTAAATTAAATGGAAAAATACCACAGGTTGTTGGAAAACATTGCAAAGTTTTGGGACTTTTTAGAATTTTGCCACCATAGGTTTTTCCAGTTGGGGGCCTGTTGGGGAAAATTCTTTTAAAAAACCCAAAAGTTTCGTTCCTCTAAAGCCCTGTCCCCTAAATTTAACCTCACAATTTTTCAAAGGGAAAATTTGGGTTTTTTAAAAAACCAAAATGAGTTTTCTGAGCCCCCCACCTCCTGGTGGGGCGGGGCCCCTTTTCCAAAATTTTCTTTAAAAAGGGGGAAGAGTGGGGGTTTTTCCTTTTGGGGAAAGGGGCCCTTTACACAGGCCCGCCGCCCCAAGGTAGGACCCTTTTCCAGGGCCGGAGGCGTCCTTTTTTTCCCCCCCGACTTATTTCTGAATTGCTTGGGCTGGCTAGCCAAATGCCTTCCAAGGGCGAGGTAGAGACGATATAGGTTTTTTGTTACATCACAATCTGGGTTAGTAGAGTGGTTATGCACCTTTCTGTACCCCCTCCTTTTGGGGATGCCCAAATATGTGATGATGAGAGGGGCCAATTTCATAGGAGGCGGTTTAAGACCATCCTCTCAGAGTCTTGGGAAGTAGCTTGGGCACGTTATGGGCTATACGCCTGGGTCCTTGGGGGGGGGTTGTACAAGGGGAATTTTTCCAAGGCTGGGGAGTGTCCCCCCCCTCCTCGACTTGTTTAAAGACGTCTAGTATGGCCCCCCATCCCCTCTGCCCGGGCCCTTTCAATCAGGAGTAGAACACATCGAGTCCGGGGCGTGTCACCTGTGTTCTTTAAAGGCATGTCGGGGTCCAGTCCGTGAGGGAACAATAAAAAAGGTATAAAAAACCGACAGGGTTTTAGGTAAACACATTGCAACATTAGGTATCTTTTTTCGAAAAGTTTTGCCCACACAGTGGGTTCTTCGTCAGTACAGCAAAATTGATAGAAGCAAAGGACTTGAAGACTGTAAACAGTCCATCACCCCTTTGGTTTTGGGGGGTCAGTCCCCCCATCTGGGGTAAATAATGTTCCATAGTCTGGAATATATGGAGTCTTGGGTTCTTTAGGTTATAGAGGTAATGGGCGCCCCCGGTTTTGTGTCAAGGATGGGGGCCGTTCCTCCCCCCCACAGTCCACAGGGTTGGCTATAACCTCGAAGGTATGTATTGGATACAAATACGCTGTGCCCCGCAGTGAATGCCCGGTCCCTGCGCCGAAAATACCCCCAAAACTGGGGATCTTGGGCACATGTCGGAACATCAGAGTTTCTTGTACAAAGATGTCAACCCCATCCCGAATTATGCCCCCAGCAAGAGGGCTGTTTGCCCTCAGCCCCGAATGTTCATTGTAGGGCCTTGAGGGTGTGATTTTTTACCCAGGATTCCCTCGCTGTTGTTTTTTACTGGGACTGGGTCCTGCCCCTCTAGAACCTCAAATTTAAGGCTCCACTCCTCCTCCCGGGGCAGTAAACACCTCTCATGACGTATTGACCATCTGCCGAATACGCTCGTTTTTCCTGGGGTTGACTGTGTTGTGAAACCCCTTTATGAGTGCTACGAGATTCCCCCCTTTTTAGGGGGGCCCCTTTTGGGTTGGGTTCGAAACAGTGGGCATTACTGGGGTTGTGGTTTGTAGGGATGCTGAGGGTTTGGGTTTTTTTATTTTATGCACCGTGGTCTGTTCTGTAAAACCAGGTTGGGGAGCCAGGATCTGTGGGGAGGTGCCATTTGAGCTGCAAAGCCCTTGCCGGGTAAGGAAAGCCCGCATTGTCGGCTTTGGCTGGTGGGGGGCCCTTAGTGCCCGCCTGCTGATCGCATTGACCAGATATACCCTGTTTGTCCCCTGTTCCTCTTGTTTCTGTTTCTTGTTGGGGTTAGGGGTGCAGGAGGTTCTTGCCCTTGACGCCTGGTTGAGGCTTCGGGGTTTTGGGAATTTCCTGGGTTTTTAATTTGGGGGTTTGCGGGTTGAGGATCGCGGTAGGGGGTTCTCTGCCCCCTTTTCGGTCTGCTGAAAATGATAAACCCCGCCCCTAGCCTGGGGCCGAGATTTTGGCGTTTTTCAAAACCCCTTGGGGAATTTGGAAAAGGACGCCACCTCATCTTCTGTTTTTTAAGTTTCCCTGTCTTAAAGGGTCTTGCCCGGGAATTTTTTTTTTAAAAAGCCCTGGATGGCAAAACGTCTCAAAAAAAGTTCCCCAAGATGTTGAAACCATGGGTTTTTAATTTCATCTTTTTCGGTATTTATACCATTTTAAAAAATTTTTTGTCAAACCTGAACTTTAAGGGAATCTTAAATTCAAAGGGGCAGGTAATAACCTTCAGGGGATACGACAACTACTGTTTACAACAAACCCCTTTTCTTTTTTTTTTTTTTTGGGGTTAGGACCTACTTCCACTGGGGAATCCCGCCTACCAGTGACAAGGTCCCCCTTTGTACAGCCCCTTTTCCCCCTTCTTTAGTATAAAAGCGTTGGCGCCTTCCCTTCCGCTTCAGAATCTCCACACACGGTCCCCTTCGCACCAAACTCCAAGGTTGAGGGATGTTTTCCTCATCTTTGAAAATAGTTCTATGTCTTCAAGTTATGTGGGAATTTGTATTGTTTAAAAGCCATGGATGGCGAAAGTCTCTTTAAAGATACCCGATGTTGCACAGTTTTAAATTTTCACTTTTGGTTTGGGTTTTGGGGCCCGATTTTTTTAAATATTTTTTTTTCCCTCTAAAAATTTTAAATTATTTCCTAAAAAATGTTTTTTGGGAAAAGGGAAATTTAAATTTTGGGGAAAAAAAAGCATTTTTAAAAGGAACTTATGGTTGTTTAGGCTCCTGGGGGCCTTAGGGGCCCTGGTTTGGGGTTTTAGAAAAAATTCAATTTCCTCGAGTTTAGTTTTTTTTTTGGGTTTTTTTCCTTTTTTAGTTTTAAACCTTTTTTCTGGTTTTGGGTTAAAATTTGGGGGGAAACCTTTACCTCCAGTTTTTCTTCCCGAAACAGTTTTAAAGGTGATATATCAGGGTATTTATTTCTTTTTTCTATCCTGGGTTTCCCGTTTAAGGGGCACTGAAGCAAATTTTCCAAACCCCCTTTTCTTTTTTCAATATTTTACTTAATTTAAACCCTTTGTAACCTGTGTCTTTGTTCATTATCAGCTCTGTTGCTGGCTTGGTCATCCAGAGTTGACGCTAGGTTTAGTGTAGGGAGAAACCAGTCAACGAGACATACTGGGACATAGCGACTCCTCATCTCACCTTGATATCTGGAGTGAGGTACTACGAACCATTATTGACAGGATTTCCTAAACATCTGACTAACACCGCCTACCCAGGATAACTAGCATCAGTTCTTCACATCCCAAGAAGATCTTCTGGACTTAGAACATTCCCCAACAGCTTGATACATTTAGACCGATCTCCTTAACTAGCTGTCTTTGTAAATCTTTTGAAAGAATGCTACTTAACAGACTGTACTACATAATCAGACGCCAACGTTCCCCTCATCTCTGTGGGTTCATGAAAGGTAAAAGTGTGCAGAATTGTACTTCCACCTTTCTCACTGCACACACCTCTGCTAGTTTTACCACATATCTTGATCTAAAATCTGCATTTGATATCGCAAACAGAACCGTTATAATACACGAACTAGCCAAAATAAATATTGGCCGTAGCCTACTCTGCTGGATAATAGGATACTTGTCAAATACCAAGTCTTTGGAAGCGAGTCTAAAGAAATGTCCCTAGGTACCCCACAGGGAGGAGTTCTCAGTCCCATGCTATATAATTTTCTTATTAATGCTCTCCTAAATGCTCTACCTGCCTCACCTAAACATATAGCTATAAGCTATGCTGATGACATCATGATCCATACAACAGGGCATAAGAAGATGAGCACAATTTTTAATGAAGTTCAAGCAATTTGTATTCTATTAGGCATCATAATATCGTCCACTAAAACAAAGATATTAACAAGCAAACGACATTCCCCACCCATCTATTTGCAGAGTGAAAACATTAGCTACGTTAAATCTTACAGATACCTTGGTGTAGATGTGCCCTTTAATAATTCCACCATACCACAACTAAATAAGACATGTAAAGATAGGCTAAATGCTCTCAAAGCTGCCGCTGGCTACAACCCCAACTATGGTGCTAATGTAAGAATCGTGGGAATGATGTACATAACCTATGTTAGGTCTTTAATTGATTATGCTGCTCCCATGTTGATATTAGCTAGATAAAGTTCTCTCCGACCCTTGGAGTTAATGTAATATGAAGCTTTCAGTATCATTCTTCTCTGTCCCAAATCTACTAAGGTTCTTAATGTGAGGAAGGAGCTTGGTATTTCTAGTATCAGTGATAGGATTATTGAGATTAACACTGTACTCGGTATTAGAATGTTAAGAAATGAACAAGACACTGTCACTATGATTCTTACTAAATGTCTGGAAGTAAATATACAGAGAGAGAAATGGATTTTGAAAACATGCAGTTATATTAAGTTTTATAACCTGCATGAATTTTATCACTATAGACAACAAGAGCATTTCACCCCTCCATGAAAGACGTGTTCATTTAATATCACCTACCTGCAAGTCCTTTCCAAGAAGCTCATTGATAGTAATCCCTTCGTTAAATCACTTGTTAAAGCAACTGCTCAAGAAGGAACTTCTCGCCTAGCTGGTACTAATAAGTTATCACAAGTTACATACACTGATGGATCTAAACATGAGTCTTCTGGCAGGGCTGCATCTGCTCTTGTTGCCACCTCCCTAGTTAAGGGCGATAATAAATTTGAGTTAAGAATAAGAATTAACAACTTGGCGTCTACCCCGCAAACTGAATAGTTTCCGATCCTAATGGCACTGAAGTTAACTTATGACACTGAGCTCACTCATCATTACTAATACTATGTCATCATTGAAGGCTCTTGACTCATATAATGACTCCAACAACATGCTCATTGGAGGAGCCAGGTATAGATACTCAAAAATCCAAGAAAAATGAATTAATGTACGATTGCTATGGATCCCATCATATACTGGATTACACCTTCATGATAAAGTTAGCCAAGAAGAGTACCCTGAATGTAACTTCGGTATATCTGTGTCTAGCATTAGGAATAATATTAGGAGAGAAGTAAATAATGAAAATGATTGTTATAGGAATGCAATTAAAAGTCTGAGTAGATCTATAACCCACTATGATAACATGAACGTAGATAAGTATGTTTATGGAGCAACTTGCAATGTGAACAGACTGACTGATGTTGTAGTGGCCAGACTTAGGCTTGGTTACAAGTACTTCTGGAAGTTTGGGAGACACACAGATGATGATCTAACTAAGTGCAAATTATGTAGTCAGGCATATTTTCACTATGTGCTTAATTGTCCACTAACTGATGAATATAGAGATAGTATAATAACCTATGTGACGTCATGATATTTTGTTAATGAAAATAAGATACCAGATATACTAAGCAAATTTTCTAAATTTGCTTGTAAGAGATAAGTGAACTGTAGATATAAATCCAAATGTACACCTGTAACCCTCCTGGGGCCTAGTTACTAGGATTTTTGTGTATCCATATGCTCTTGGGCTACCGTCCACAAGATGGATATTGGGTGCACAATAAACTAGCCACTTCCGTGACAAAATCTCATATTTATATCTAATCTGACATAAAAAATTCATTGCGTTCAGAGCTGCTGAGTGGGGCCCAAAATATCTGAAATACGAAGGGAGGCACTAGTCAATGAAATTGCAAATATCGAATTTAAGCTGAAGGAATCTTATAGAAGACAAGAATCTCAGGAAGAACTAAAAGCCATAAAGGAAACTTAAAAAAATACCTCTTCTCTTATGCCAAATCTAAGGGAAAAACAACATCCAGTATTGGGTCCCTGCTTAGGCGGGATGGGACATACACATATGATAGGCAAGAAATGAGTGAGATACTAAAGTCCCAATATGACTCAGTGTTCATCGAGCCACTGCCCAGACTAAGGGTCGACAATCCAAATGAATTCTTTATGAACGAAACCCAAAATTTGGTCATCTCAAAAATCTCGGAAATTATTCTAACTCCACAAAACTTTGAAGAGACAATTAATGACATGCCCATGCACTCTGCCCCAGGCCCAGTCTCGTGGAACTCCGTGTTCATCAAGAATTGCAAGAAGCCCCTATCGCGAGCCTCAGCATTTATGGAGAGGGAGCATGGACACAAGGATCATCGTACACACACTAAAAACAACAGACATAGCCCCACTCCACAAAGGTGGCATTAAAGCAACTGCAAAGAATTACAGACCGAAAGCACTAACATCCCATATTCATAAAAAGGTAATCTTTGAGGAGGGTTCAAAGAAGGGCAAAATAGGACTACTAGTACCCATTAATTACACAACGAGGGCAACACGGTTTAGAGCGGGTCGCTCCTGCTTGTCTCAGCGACTTAACTACTATGAAAAGAATATTTGGCCATTACCACCTGGCATACAACTACCTAATACTCCTCTACAACCAGATTCTCCCACTTTAGCATTTAGATTCCTCTCAACAATTATTTTCTCGCTTGGTTCAAAACTCTATACACTGCTTATATTCTCCCAAACTTCTCTCTCTCTCTTCTCTGTCTGTTGTCTATCTGTCTGTCAGTCTGTTGCCTCTCTCTGTCTCTCTCTGTCTCTTTCTCTCTCTGTTCTCTGTCTTCTCGTCTCTATGTCTCTGCTTCTCTCTCTCTCGTCTCTCTCTGTCTATCTCTCTGTCTCCTTCTGTCTCTCTCTGTCCTTCTCTCTCTCTCTCTCTCTCTTCTCTCTCTCTCTCCTCTCTTTTCTCTTCTCTCTCTCTCTCTCTCTCTCTCTCTCTCTCTCTCTCTCTCTCTCTCTCTCTTTCACTCCTCTGCACTTCTCTTGTTTCCAAGTGCATTAACACATAATATAAACCTCTTATCACATGCTGTCCTTATTTTAATCCTCATTATCCTTGAATTTATAAAATATTTTTTTCCTTCCATAACTGATCATTCAACATTATGATAACTTTCTTTATTTCAAATTCTTTCTGATATACAAGACTTAATCCCATTAATTTCTCCCCACTAAAAATCTCATACCCCCTTCACTTTGTTTCACTTAGAACTTGGACATTCAGCTTCTTGTCATTCATAACATTCACAATAAACTTTTTCATCCTTTGTATTACATTGAAACTCATTTAAACATCCCAACTTTAAAAGGTTTTTATTTTTAAATTTAGGAAATAAATGTGTTCGGATATATTGAAGTGGACATGTCGGCGGATGGGTCTATGAAAGATGTGGTGAACCATAGAAGCGACCAGTGGAAAAAAGACAAGAGGTGTATTAAGACATATGTGAAGAAGAAGACATTTATCCATGGAGACAAAAAGGACAACTGACCATAGTTGTGGTACCAAGACTGTTATTTGGGCTGGAAGCACTGGTTTTAAATGTTGCAGAGAAGAGAAGGTTAGTGGCGTTGAGGTTGTGCTTGTGATCAATGTTTGGAATGAACATTATGCAGAGATAGGAGTGGAGTGGATAGGAGTGGAGACGAGTAGTTTTTATGATTACTTGCTGTTAGAATGAGAACAGGATTATATTTATTAAGGGATTCAGGGAAACTGGTTAGCCTGCCTTGAGTCCTGGAGGTGGTAAGTGCAGCTCCTGCACTTGAAGGATAGGTAGCAACGTAGATATGCTGCAGATCGAACGGACATATGAACTATGATGTCAGCACACTTCTGACAAAGTGATTGAATCAGTGATAGTGAATGTGCTTCCTCGTTTATGGATCACCCAACCTCAGTGAGAGAAGGCCAGTGTTTTAAGGGAATACTACTACTACTACTACTACTACTACTACTACTAACTACTACTACTACTACTACTACTACTACTACTAATAATATATAATAATAATAATAATAAAAATAATAATAATAGTAATATTAATAATATTCTATTCTATTCTATTTGATTTGCCTGGTATGGATTAATAATAATAATAATAATAATAATAATAATAATAATAATGATAAAAGGAAAAAATAATATAATAATAATAATAATAATAACGAAAGGAAAAAAAATATAATAATAATAATAATATAATTAATAATAATAATAAAAGGAAAAAATAATATAATAATAATTATTATTATTATTAGTTTTAGCATTATTATTAATATTATTATTACAAAATTCTTTCTTCAAAACCAAAATGTAAAACCCACAGGCATTATACTTACATGCGATGAATATCATCACTTTCATAAAGGTCAACATAGACCAGGTCACCACCCATGGATGAACATACAGCTCTGGCTCCCTCGTATGTCTCAGTGTCGACAAACAACTGTCAGAGAATTTGTGAATTAGTGTTGATACATCGTACATTATAGTGTTCTACCAAAAGTAACACACAATGTTTCTATTACGTTAATAACACCAAGTTACTATTATTGTAGTAGAGGTGATCATTTCATAGTAACAGACTATGTTACTATTATAGTAAGTGGTACGTTTCTATCATAGTAACAGGTCATGTTTCCTTCACTATAATAGTCCATGGTTCTATCAGTCCAACAGTTAATGCTCCAGTTACTGTTATAGACAAAGTTCCTCTGACTGTAAAAGACAAAGTTCCAACCGCTAAAATATACAAAAATCCAGTCAATGTAATGGTAAAAGCTTCTATCACTGTAATTGACAAAAATCTTTTCACAGTAAGAGTCACTGCTCTTGTAATACCTTGTGATTTTTTTAATCTCAGGATTTGCAAAGAGAAATTTTCCACCAAAGTGAACGAGTCAAAAAAGAAATCACATTCGCCATAACTCATTCAGTAGCTATCTTACCACAAGCATTTCCCAAAAGCATTTCCACATTACTCATTCATATATCTTGTGAGAAATAGTTTCCAATAAGGAAGGTTGAACCATAGATAGAAACACATTCACCCTCAATGATTCAATAATTGTCGTGTAGGAAGTTTTCTCACTTACGAGGAAGGAAAAAATAAAATACATTGACCATAGATCATCCAACAGCTGTCTGACTGGAAGAGATTCATCAAGTTATGTTGTTATAAAGGAGGAAACATTGACCATGGTTCATCCAACAGCTGTCTGACTTGAAGAGATTCATCAAGTTATGTTGTTATAAAGGAGGAAACATTGACCATGGTTCATCCAACAGCTGTCTGACTGAAGAGATTCATCAAGTTATGTTGTTATAAAGGAGGAAACATTGACCATGGTTCATCCAACAGCTGTCTGACTGGAAGAGATTCATCAAGTTATGTTGTTATAAAGGAGGAAACATTGACCATGGTTCATCCAACAGCTGTCTGCTTGAAGAGATTCATCAAGTTATGTTGTTATAAGGAGGAAACATTGACCATTAGGTTCATCCAACAGCTGTCTGACTTGAAGAGATTCATCAAGTTATGTGTTATAAAGGAGGAACAATTGACCATGGTCATTCCAACAGCTGTCTAATGGAAGGATCATCAAGTTATGTTGTTATAAGGAGGAAACAATATGACAATGGTTCATCCAAAGTGCTGAGGAAGAAAATTATCAAGTTATGTTGTATACAAGGAGGAAACAATTGACACATGGTTTCACAAGTGTCGATGGAGAATTCACAAGTTATGTTGTATCAAGGAGGAAAAATGAACAAATGGTTCATCCAACAGGTCGATGGAGAGATCATCAATTATGTTTTATCAAAGGAGGAAACATTTAACAATGTATCCTCATCAAATACAGTTACGATAAACAAATGTTCCTCATCAAGGCAGAAAACAATCAACAATATGTTCCTCATCAAGGCAGATACAATCAACAAATGTTCTCATCAAGGGCAGGAAACAATCACAAATGTTCCTCATCAAGACAGAAACAATCAACAAATGTTCCTCATCAAGGCAGAAACAATCAACAAATGTTCCTCATCAAGGCAGGAAACAATCAACAAAGTATCAAAGAGACATCACAATGTCCAGTCATTCAAGGTGTGGAGTGAGTCACAAGGTGGAGTGAGTCACAAGGTGGAGTGAGTCACAATGGAGTGAGTCCAAGGTGGAGTGAGTCAAAGTGTCCGTGAGTGAGTCCAGGTGGAGTGAGTCTAAGAGCAGTGAGTCATAAGGTAGAGTGAGTCACAAAGTGGAGTGAGTCACAAGGTGGAGTGAGTCACAAGGTGGAGTGAGTCACAAGGTGGAGTGAGTCACAAGGTGGAGTGAGTCACAAGGTGGAGTGAGTCACAAAGTGGAGTTCAAAGTGGAGTATCAAGGAGAGTGAGCATAAGGTCTCACAAGAGTGAGTCACAAAGTGGAGTGAGTCACAAAGTGGAGTGAGTCACAAGGTGGAGTGAGTCACAAGGTGGAGTGAGTCACAAGTGGAGTGAGTCACAGATAGTACAAAGTGGAGTGTCACAAAGGTGGAGTGAGTCACAAGGTGGAGTGAGTCACAAGGTGGAGTGAGTCACAAGGTGGAGTGAGTCACAAGGTGGAGTGAGTCACAAGTGGAGTGAGTCACAAGGTGAGTGCAGTGTAGTCACAAGGTGAGTGAGTCAAAGGTGAGTGAAGTCACAAGGTGGAGTGAGTCACAAGGTAGTACAGTGGAGTGAGTCACAAGGTGGAGTGAGTCATAAGGTAGAGTGAGTCACAAAGTGGAGTGAGTCACAAGGTGGAGTGAGTCACAAGGGTTGGAGTGAGTCACAAGTGGAGTGAGTCAAAGGTGAGTGAGTCACAAGTGGAGTGAGTCACAAGGTGGAGTGAGTCACAAGGTGAGTGAGTCACAAATGAGTGAGTCATAGGTAGATGAGTCACAAGGTGGATGAATGATGGTCACAAGGTGGAGTGAGTCACAAGGTAGAGTGAGTCACAAAGTGGAGTGAGTCAAATAGGCAGTTGGTCCAGTAGTGAGTCCAAAGGGAGTATAGGATAAATGAGTAGTCACAAGCAGTGAGTCACAAAGTGAGTGAGTCAAAGAGACAAGGTGAGTGAGTCACAAGGTGGGAGTGAGTACAAGTGAGTGAGTCCAAAGTGAGTGTGAGTCATAAGTTAGAGTGAGTCACAAGGTGGAGTGAGTCACAAGGTGGAGTGAAGTCATATCCAAAAGTGGATTGAGTCAAAGGGTCAGAATAGTCACAGGTAGAGTGAGTAACAAGGTAGAGTGAGTCACTAAAGGTGGAGTGAGTCACAAGTGAAGCAGTGAGTCACAAGTGTGTGAGTCACAAGTGGAGTGAGTCACGAATTACATTGGTGAGTGTCACAAGATAGTTAGGGATGATATCACTAATTGTAGAGTGAGTCACAAAGTGCGAGTGAGTCACAAACGGGAGTATAAAGTACATCAGAGTTTGGAGTGAGTCAAAACAAGTGTGAGCAGTAGTCACAAGGTATAGTGAGTCACAAGGTACGGAGGGCCATCTACAAGTGTATTGTTATCCAAGAGATACAGGTGATTACAAGCAGGAATTATGCATTGTGAGTCACAAGATGGGAAATAATAAGTTGTTTTAAAGTTATTCCTGAGTTAGTGAGAATCAAATAAAATTCGTAGAGTATTCACAAAGTGATCATAAATTGTTGAGTCATAAGTTTGGAAATATTGTCCACAAATTTAGGTAGTCAAGAATGAGTACAACATGCAATTATATTTCTATCATTGAAAATTCCATGGTATGTAGACCTAGGTACAGAGTTAGTCATTCAAAGTCTTTGCCAGACAAGTTGGAGAATATAAATGCAGCAAAAAACACAAAGTGATCCTTAAAAAAACTGTCACGTTCAGCGAGTCACTGAAATTTTCAAGAGGTTGACGAACCAAGAACAGTCTTCCATTTTACAATAAGGTTAGTCAAAAGAATATGTCACCTTGGTATGTCAACGATACAAAATGTTATTATGTCTTCTATGGAAATTATCCGAGTAGAATGAAATGAAAGTTAATCACAGTCAATTACTTGATAACTGGTAGAGTACTTGGCAGGATTATGTCCTTGAGATGAACAAGTATTCAACCAGTCAAAAGGAAGTTCAGGAATCAGTATCAGTTGAAGGTTGGCCAAATGGTAATTATTCACCTCTAATTATCTATTTTCCATAAAATGTTTTCCATCAATTAATTAGCAAAAATTAAATTACCATCATAATTAGCGTTGTTTATAAGTCTTTCCACGAGGTAAAGTGGACCAGGGAAGTAAGCTTGATATATCTTAGTCTTGCAAGTATTTAAAGTAAAGAAAAACTAGTCGAATAAATGAGATTTACCGAGAATAGGGGAAATTTTTACACAAACATAATTAAATTAAATTTGGGGTCTTGAATAATTATTTTGAAAAGTTTGACTGAGTTAATTGAGAACTGTTTTCATATGATCAAATCGGCAGGTTACATGGTAAATTTTCTGAATTATGAGAATGAATGATTTAAAGCCAATATTATGTAAGCAATAAATTAGTGTCAGAAGCATTCTAAAATAGGATATTTTCTTCCGACGTCAAAAAATCTCATTGACTCATCGCTTAGGCCGTGAAGTTCTGCGCGATCGTTTCGTCATCAACCTTGGTGAGAAGGAATTGGGGTTTAGTAGTACTGTTGGTAGCACTGATGATTTTCACAAATCGCGGCAGGCTATCAGGCGGAGAATCAACACTGTGTATATTAGAGTTGAAAGGAACGGTTTATCAAACAATGTTTAATGCCTGTGCCATTACGGGATACTATGATCTGACAAACGCATTGGTTTTACCTTAAAGGCTACAAGGATCTTGGTAAATTGACGCTGATATACCAAGAGTGGAAAAATACCAAGACGTGTGTATGAAGGTTAATCCTGGTTTAGAAGTACGACTGAGAGACGTATCCAAGTATTATACTTGGGCAAAGTTACGGAATGTCCCATTTGAAGCGGATGAAGAAGATATGAAAGCAACATTCAATGAGTATGGTGTTATACATCAGGCATCGGTTGGAAGGTGGTCAGATGGTATGTATGCTGGACTGCGTGAGGGCTCCTTTACCCTCAAAATGTCTTTGCGCAAATCTATACCATCATATGTGACGCTGAGTGACTTTAGAACTCAGGTATATGTAACATATGCGGGGCAGAGACGAACCTGTAGACTATGTGGAGCCTTTGATCATATGGCAGTAATGTGTCCTCGTCGATAGACACCTGAGCAACATGGAGAGGGGAAAAGAGTGGGGAAGGAGAGAGAGGTGACGACCCAGTCTACAGGGGAGCATCTTCAAGATCATAGAATACGGAGTGAAATCGTGGAGGACAATCCGGAAGAATGTGCAACATTACAGGAGGTCTCTCAGGTTATCGAGAATATGCGTATGGAGGATGAGGTGAGACGAGTGGAATTGGGTAGTCAAGTTACGGCTACAATAGACACTGTTATACAAGAATTCTTGGATAATCAGAATGAGGATGGGACACTAAGCATGGTGTCGGATGGGAAACTTATAGGTGAGGGTGGAATTCAAGAGGTGGGTAATGTGGATGATGGGGATATGCAATCAAAGAGGATTAGTAAGGTTGTGGTTGAAGTCCACAATATGGAATGTGAAGATGAAGGAATGCACATAGTAGAGGCATCACGTAAGAGAGAGGCAGGTGCTTCTAATAGTGATAATGTCCTCACACCAGCGCAACGATCTGGTAAGAAACTATCAGTGGATGTGCCAAAAAAAGTAACAGGGAGGGGAAGGGGCAGAGGAAAGGTGAGGCAAAGAAGGACTTTGTGAAAAGTATGTTCTGCAAAAACGTAAGGAAACGCAAGGATATCGGTCGATTGGTAAGCCCCCGATAGCATTTTTAAGTGTCTAACATTAAATGTTAATGGCCTAAGGGCTGATGTAAAGTGTAAGATCTTTAGTGATTTTTTAAAGAGACTTGGAAATACAAGTAATATTTTTACAAGAGCATAATTTTAGGTATGGAAGGGATTTGTTGGTAGATGGATATAAAGTTTATGCTGGGTATACTGGGAAGCTTAAGGGAGGTGCTGCTGTTTCAATAGCTGAGACCAGTCCTTTCCAATTGTTACATTGGGAAGAAGGGGCAGATGGGAGAGTAGCGAAGTTGGATTGGACATGGGGTGGGGTACGTGTGTGTTTTGTGAGTGTATACATGCCGGCGGACAGTGATAGACGTGTTAAAGAGGATTTTGTAAGGGACACACTAATTTATCATATGCGGGGGTTACCTGTTTATTCATTATTTGGAGGGGATTAGAATAGTGTGATACGTAGAAAATATGTGGAGCCGAGGGGTGCAGGGTGTGTTTTGGGGGTCCTACGGGATGTTTTAGGGGGAGCAGGCTTAGCGGATGTAGTGAGGGGGAGGGGTGGAACGTGGTGCATACTTATGTGAAGAGAGGATATGCGGCACGACTAGATCGTATTTATGCTTCTCCCGGGTTACAGGTTGCTAATACAGAAACTATAAACGTAGTGTTTTCAGATCATAGAGGAGTGGCCGTGGATGTGGGATGGGGAGGTTTACCAAAGCGTTACATGAGTTATTGGAAACTTAATGTGAGATTGTTAGATGAGCTGGAGGACGGCGATAGTTTTGTTGAGTGGTGGACAAATGAGTGGACCAAGGGGAGAAAAGGAGGTGATATACTACGATGGTGGGAGGAATATGCTAAACCAGGAATCAAAAATTTTTATGTGAAGAAAGGAAAGGAGGTAAGTCAATGGAAATATGGCTTACAGAGATATTTGGAAGGGCAGTTGAAACAGTGCTATGAAGGTTTTAGTGGGGTTTATCCAGTACAAGAGATTGAGGGCATCAAAGCGCAATTGATGGAAATGCAGAATGCAAGATTTGATGGTGAGAGATTGAGAGGTGGATTGGAAGATATTTTATGGGGAGATAAGCCATCCGCCTGTGTATTGCGGCAATTAAAGACACGACAGAGGATAATGACAATGATGAAGTTGGACGTACATACGGATGTGGGAGGGTATACGATGGGACAGAGGTTAGTAACTACGAAAATTATGAGTGGTTATGCTGATAAGTGGTTTGAGATATATATGAGAGGGGGAAACAGGAAGATAGCAGATATGAAGATTTTAGAGAAGGGGATACAGAGAAACCTAGAGTCAGCAGATAGAGCGATGATAGAAGAGCCTATAGATGAAGAGGAAGTGTGGACGGCTTTAAAAGGGATGAGTGTCGGGAAAGCACCTGGGATAGATGGAATCCCAAATGAATTTTATTTGAGCAACTGGGATGTCATGAAGGAATTCTTGGTGCAGTTGGTGAATGTGATAAAGGATAAGGGAAGCATGAGTCTAACACAAAGGACAGGTGTAGTAGTTATGGTTCCAAAAGGGGAAGTACAGAATAGCATCCTAGATTATAGAGGTTTATCATTAATGTGCGGGGATTATAAATTGTTTGCCAAGGTTTTAGGTAATAGGTTGCGTAAAGTAATTGGGAAGGTTATAGACGTAGGACAGATGGGTGTGCCAGGGCGAACAATGTTTAGTGGGCATGGGAGGATAAAGGGTTATATAGAGGAGCGTAGGATGGACGGCGGAGGTGTTCTTGTTTTGGATTGGAAGGCGGCTTATGATTGTGTAGAGAGAGAGACATTGTGGATAATTATGAGGATGATGGGTTTCTGTGAGGAAATTGTGCAGTGGGCGGAAACTTTATATAAAGGTGCAGAAATACGAGTGCAAATAAATGGAAGGGTGGGGAAGATGGTTAGTATGGGTAGGGGGCTGAGGCAGGGATGCCCCATGTCTCAGATTCTATTTGCATGTCTGCAAGATCCATTATATAGGTTGATAAATGTAGGAGTAAGTGAGGGGGGGTAAGACTTGGGGGTGCTACGGGTATAGTTGATTATGTGGATGACACGACGGTCTTAGTAGGGGGAGAGGAGGGGGTTAAGAATGTAAGCAGAATTGTTGAAATATTTAGTGGAGCAACAGGTATGAGTGTTAATAGTGAAAAGTCGAAATTCTAAAAGGGTAGCGCAAAGAGTATTGCTTAGGTTAGGGGGAATAAGAACGAGTGGTTTGACTACAACAGAGTCATTGTAGTTAATACACTCATTTATCCTAAATTGTGGCACGTGGCTGTGGTGTACCCCTTGATGGCAAAGATGTGCGGCAAGTGCAAAGGAAAGTACTGAATTTTACATGGGAATAAGGTTGTCATTGGCTGAGGCAGACGGTTGTAATGACACTGCTGGCGAAGGGGGGTTTAGGTTTAATTCCTTTGGGTAGCAGACTGAAGAGCATGTACGTGAAGCATTTTTATCTGAGATTGGGTGGGGAACGTGGTGTCAGAGTGAGGGATGTGATGGAAGATGTGAGGTGGTGGTGGGGGGTAGGGACTTAGAGGAGTGTATGAGTATGTTGAGATACTTATTACAAGTAAGAAATCCGGGAAATGTAACGGCGTGTGTTTTGGGGAGGTTGGTAAGGTGTCAAGAGGTGTTGGAAGGGGAGACTGTTTTTCCATTATATAATTGGACACGAATCTGGGGAGACTTCAGTAAGTTACGGTTGAAGTCAAGGGTGACGGAAACTATGTATAGGTTTTTACATGGGATTTTGCCAACTAAAGTTCGACTGTATCAGATGGGAATTTTGCAGTCTCAATGTTGTGTTTTGTGTGGGGGGGGGGAGGAAACAGCATATCATGTGGTGTATTTCTGTGAGCATACGAGAGGGGCACGGCTATGGTTCGCAGAGTGTTGGGAATATTATGGTGGTGGGAGTTGGGATAGTGGTATTAAGGGCACTGAGTTTTTGGATATAAGGGAGTGGAGATTATGTGAGAGGCCGTCATTATTTATTGGCAGATTTTATAATCTGCCGATGAGGATTGGGGGAGGAACGAACAAGGCTTTACTGACATTTCTATAAAACAAATGTATAAATAGTAAGTGTAATCGAGACGTAATGGCTATAGATTTCCGGCATCGTATAGAAGTATGAACTGTAGAGGTTGCGCGATAATGTTGTAATGTCTGTGGACTGGTCCTCTGTATATAAGGGGGGGGAGAATGAAAATACATTCGTCGCATAGGGATGTGACAGCTAATAAATTGATTCGTATTTTTATATCTTTATGTAATTTAATGGCATGTTATACACTGATATAATTCTGTGAACATAAATTTTTCATAATCAGTATTATTTATGTATCATTTTTTGTACATATGAAATATGTAATATTAGTCCATGACTATATATCATGTGTAAAGTCTCATGGAAGACCACAATCTAATAATATAAATGGTTTTTTAGTTATCATAATACCTAAGTTTCAATCTTATGAACTTTTTTCTAAATATATTTCATTTGCATCAAACTATATTCTTATACTAAAAGAATTTTTTTTTTTATTGTCAACAAGATATTAATTACAAGATTTAATCATGTTAGTTATTCGTTCTGTGTTCAGTGAACAATGTAAGATCTGGGTGCGGGGGGGGGGGGTTTTGTGGGTGAATGCCAAACATATTTTATACATGTACATAATAATGAATATGTTCTTATAGAAGTGTAATTGAGAATTGTTTTTTTAAATAGTATTGCTTGGCAATTTCCTTAGGTTATGTATAAAGACATTTTTCATGTATCATGTGTGTTCAGTGTACTAAAGTGACATAATATTGTAAGTTGAAATGATTTGATTAATGTTGGGTACAATATTGTGTAATCTTGTTTTTCTTTCCTCACAAACTTTGGGTTTACGAAGTCATGTGAAGAGAAACATTTTCTAAAGACAATGGAACACACCATATTTTTTCTTTATAAAAACATAATTGTTTTGTATTATCTACTCTTGTTTCTTTTATATTTTCGTAACGTGTATTTAAATAAATATAAATAAAAATGAAACATTCTCTGTTCATCTTCATCTACATGAGAATGAATAAGATGGTTTAAGTGTAAATCACGTTTTTCCCCCTGTTGCTAGGGTCGAGTGGACTCACTTGACTTCCCCATCTTCCTTCACAATAAGTATATCCTCAGTTGACTTGGCTTGCACTGTATTTTTGTTGTCAACTCTCTTACAACTGTACCTATCGATTTGTGGTACTTGCGATCTTATCGTAATTTTACTAATGCACATCCCCTCTCATTTGTTTAAAGGGTTTGCTGACTATCGAATGAGTATCCAGTTCTCATATGGAAACTTATGATTTCTTCTTCACACGATTTTCAGTGGTCAACTGAACCTCGGGTACTAGACCACTGTCTAGGGAATTCGACATAGCCTTACAAATTTGTATTTTATTTTTCTCACATGAATATATAATCCATCTCTACTCTACAAGGTGACGGTATCGGGTGCTTTTATACTGATGTCCAACTGATCATTTACACGAGACTTCAAAAGTTTAATCTGATGACTCATACGTCTTATTAAATTGTTCACTCCAGTGTGAGTCAAGGTTTACGCATATTTTCCTTCACGTGTAGGAAGAGATTAGATCGACTTTTCCGATAAATTAGCAAAAAAACACAACATAGAAGTGGCGCAATATATATATATTCATATATATATAAAGACAAAATACAGTGCTCAAACATCTCACTTCGGTATCTAAGTACCCAATTTCACATGTGTCTAATTTATCAACTTTTCTTATCTGAACCATTCATCATATCTCTTCTATTCTCACCTCTACAAGTGCTTAACCACCTAAGTCACTCCTTTGGACATAGTTATTTAGTTTTGTGTTATTATTCCAGTGTTTTCTATCACCTAGCATACTGTACTAGTATGTTTCATTTTTATATTAGTAAATCAGTATTAAATATTGTCTATTTTACTCTTCTCACAACCATTGATTATATTTTGCAGAAATAATTTAGGCTTTTTCTTATTTTATACCTCTATGATCCTGAATTTTTTTTGAGTTCACAACTCACTCTTTTATATCCAGGAATTTTTTAACTACGTGACATAACCCCAACATAACTGACAATCATTTACAACCACCTGAGCGACATAAGAATGTATAATATGGACATAATTTGGAAATTTGAATCTTTTTTTCAACCAATTTCCCCTCATCACTTCCTGCCACGTGATTGGACGTGCTGCGCAACGCTCCCGTATTCAGTTATTTGCCAGCGCAGTTTGCCGTTTAGCAATCAAAAATACGATAGACATAGCAACGTGTGATATATCTTCTGAGTGACTGGAAGTGTACCCTAAGCAGTTCTACAATCAGTCTACTCCGCTACATTATCGATTGTAGGATACCCAAATGTAGAGCTTTTATTGTGTTGGCTGTTAAGGAAGTTACGAGGATTTCATCAAATTATGAATCCTGGATTTTACTTCAAGCATAGTTGACATTAACCACGAAAGAGATGGCCGTGAATAACAGCATGGAAAGTCTATGTCTACATATTATCCAGCATTGAACATACGTAAAAGTCGAATTTGCTCTGAAGAAGGGTATGAGTTGTTAGCGGTCCTCCGTCGTTATGGCAAATTCATGCTGCGAATTGAGTGTGGAAGATGGCCTATGTGAACTGCCCGCGAGGATCCTACAACTGAAATGACGTTACGGCAATCATCCTTCGTATGTTTTATTGACAGTGTCCCGAACCAGGTCTACGTAACTATGCAGGAACAGAGAACGGTCTGTAGCTTGCGGATCATTTACCCAATGGCAGCCCAATGCCAGAGGAAACCAGGACGAGGAACAGATGCCAACAAACCGTGGTAAGCAGTTGGGTCCTGTGTGCAGGAGACAGATGCGGCCGAAGGCAGGCATCGTGGCAGTTTAGTGAGAAAGTTGGATAAAGCAGTGGCGTAGACGACTCATTGCTAGCATACCTTAGGGACCGGCCTACAACACGACACGACAACAATACGTGCCCTGAATGCAACAGGAATAAATGCTGATGATGTTTTGAATACCTTCCTGATGAGTTGAAGGATCTGGATGAAGAGCATCGTGACCTCATTGGAGAACTACAAAGCATCGGGAATGGGAGACCGGTGTTAATGAGTAGGGGCACACGTAGAGCCGAGTCACAGAGCGTGCACAGAAAGAAGTTACATGCGAACGAGGTCATGCAAGAGAAACAGCTGACGTCTGAATAGGATGACTCCTTAACGCCCAGGCAGAGGCCTGAAGATGTCTGATGCCCAGGTTGACGCTCCCGAGAGATGGGTGTAGCGTACTGAAGTACTGAAAGGTTTAAAGGACAAGGGGGGGGGGTTGGGGGACTGGACGGACAGGGTGCCAGTCGGGGCTCTAGTCAACAGTCAGGTCACGCGGGTGCCATTCCAAGGGCGGGGGCAAGCCGCCTTTACTGTCATAATTCAAGGTTGTAACGATCAATGATAATGGCCTGAGAGCCGAGGTTAAAAGAGTGTGGGTGGAATGGTTTTTTAAAGAATTTAATGTAATTATGTCTTCATTCAGGAGCAAATTATAAGTTTGGTTGTGAGTTGTCTTTGAAAGGATATAAGTTTTTGTATGTGAGTGCTCTTTGAGGTTGAAAGTTGGGTTGCTGTGGCTGTAAAGGAAACCAGTCCATTGCGTATTTTGGGGTGGGAGGAGGGGGGGAAGAGGGTCGTGAGGTGGAGGGGATGGGTCAACTAGGGTTTGTTTTATAGGAGTATATATAGCCGGCGGATGGCAATGCATGAGTCAAGGAGAACTTTGTGAGGAATTTTTGATGTACTGTTTAAGGGGTTTACCTTTAGTCACTGTCATAGGGGGCGATTGGAATTGTGTTATTCGGGGTGGGGATGTGGAACCGAGGGGGGCGGGGTGTATGTTGGACATGTTACGCAATGTGTTGGGAGACGTGGGGGTTTTGGAAGTTGTGGGGAGGGGTGGTTGGCGGGTTGAGTATTCATTTGTCAGACGGGAGTATGCTGCAAGATTAGACAGGATCTATGCAACGGAAGCTGTACGTGTGTTGGGAGTTAGGACATTTGATGTAGGGTTTTCTGATCATAGGGCAGTTATAGCATATCTTGATTGGGAGGGTATGGTTAGGATACAATCGGGTTTTTGGAAATTAAATGCAAGACTCGTGAGGAGTGAGGAGGTGAGTATGGCATTTGGGGAATGGTGGCAAACTTTTTGGGATTCTAGAGAGGTAGAGTCGTGTGTCTTAGAATGCTGGGAAAGGCACGCTAAGCCGGGTATTGCAGGTTTTTATAAAAGGAAGGGAAGGGAAGAGGCAGGGTGGAGGTATGGGTTGCAAAATTATTTGGAATATCAGCTAAATGGGTGTTATGAGGAAGGGGGGGGCGGCAGTACGGAAACATGGTGCAACTCAAGGACAGGTTGGCAGAGTTACATAATGGTAGATTTGATGCGGTACATGTAAGGGGGATAAACCTTCGGGAAGTGTTTTGCGAGGTTTTAAGGAAAGGCAAAAGGGATCGACTTTTTAAACTTGGGGTAAGTAGGATATGGGGGGATATAGTAAGGGGCAAACTAAAACTAAGAAGGCATGAGTAATTTGCTGATTTCTTGTTCCAAAGGAATGGGGGAAGGGGGGGGAAAGGGAAAGTATTGAGGAGGTGTGGGGGGGAGGGGTTTTTGGTCATTGGAGAGGGGGGCATGGGGGGGGAGGGAATTTGCTGGGGGAATTTAGGGGTGTATTCAAAAAATGAATACTGGAAAGGCCCGGGTATAGATGGGATTTCAAATTATTTTTTGAAAACCAAGGGACACATTAATACGTCGGGGGGGTCAAGAATTTTATAAAAAATAAAACTAAGCGAAGGAACACCATACCTTACTGGCCCATGCAAGCAGGGCCAAGTCCTTACCGGGTTTAAACCAAGCACCCACCCCAGTCAGGGCAGGGGCAATTCTTGGGGGGAAACCACGACAACCGACCTGGGCACAACATCAGGGCTAAAATCACACCCACCCAATC
This sequence comes from Cherax quadricarinatus, assembly GCF_026875155.1. Lineage (NCBI taxonomy): Eukaryota > Metazoa > Arthropoda > Malacostraca > Decapoda > Parastacidae > Cherax > Cherax quadricarinatus. Next base: position 1,427,882 of record NC_069438.1, on the reverse strand, counting down.
TAATATGTATTTACCAACCTATTTTTAAAGCTACACAACGTTTCCCCCTATAACGGTACTTGGAGTTTTTCCCCTCATCCACAACTTATTACCAAAAAAAATACTTTCCTATAAACCTTTCCCGAATCTGAATTTTTTTTCCAAACTTAAAACCATTGGCGAGTCCCAGGCTAATATTTTTAGCACACTATTTAAAAATCCCCTTCATTTATTCCTTCTTCCATTTATACCCTCAATCATATCCCCCCTAATTTTACTCTTTTTTAAGATGCAGTTTCAGGGGCCCCTTTGCTATCCCCCATGGGAAGGGTTTTTGATACTGAACAAATTTGTACCTCCTTTTTTTAAATTTTCCCCCGAGAATTTTTATCCATTCTGTAAAAGGGGGCCAAAAAAATGGCAGCATAATCTAAATAGGGCCCAACCAAGTTTCGACGGGGGGGACAGTTAGGACAGACTCAGCAAAGGGTGTAGTCGTGTTAGTACCCCAAAAACAAGAGGGAAGAGATTGATCGTACAGAGCTATTTTGCTAATGTGTCCGACTACAAAATTTTCGCAAAGTAGGGGACAAATAAGAAGTGTTGGGTGGGTTATTCATAAGGGAAATGGGTATTCCAGGAGAACAAAGATTCAGGGGCCCACAGGGATTTTTTTTTAGGGGTTTCAAACGGGGGGGGGCCTTTTGGGTTTTATTGGGGAAAAAGCATACAAATGTTGGAGGACTTTCTGGGGCGTTTGTTGCATCTCGGTTTTTTTCATGGAGTGGTGAGGGGGGGTTATACAATGTATTCATCTGCAATGGTGCAGGTACAAATTAATGGCAGGTTGGGTAGGCCTGTCCGATGGAGAGGGGATTGAGACGGGGGTGTCCCCTGTCTCAAATATTGTTTGCGTGTATGCAGCTTCCATTTTATGGGCTCGTTGAGGGGAGGGGGATTTTAAATGGGGAAAAGGGAAATGGGTGTATAGATGTGGAGGGGTATGTGGATGATACCACTGTTCTGATAGCCGGAGTGGAGGGATTGCGTACAGTGGAAAGTGTGTTGGAGCTTTTCGGGGAGGGCATCTGGAATGCGGGTGAAACAGGGTAAAATCAAGTTTGCTGGAGGTGGGTTCCTGGTGGGGGGGAGCTTGGGGTTGGAGTTTGGGTGGGAAGTGGTGGTTAGGCTAAAAATTTGTGGAGTTATATACATGACAGATGCGCAGGAGGCTAGGCAGGTGAATTCGGAGGGGGGTGGGGGAAGGCAGAAAAAAGGTTAAGGATTTTTACGGGCGGGGACGTCACCTTACAACAGCGGGCGATAATCGTAAATTCATTGGTTTATAGTAAAGTTTTGGAGTATGGCTGTGTGTATCCTTTGCGGACTCAGGACGTACGGGAAATTCAGAGGAGGACTTTTACGTTATGTTTGGAGCTTTCGGAATGGCATGGCTAAGCATGGAGGTGGTGATGTCGAATATACCAGTGGAAGGAGTAGCCTTTTAGCGTTGGGGCCGAGAGTGAAGGCCCTATATGTGAAACAGAGGTTCGTTAGGGGGGGGGGGGGGAAAGAGGGTTAGAGTGGGGAAAGTGATGGAGGATGTGCGGAGAATGGTGGAGAGGAAAAGAATTAATTGAATGCGAGGATATGCTGAGGTTATTGTTATTGATTAGGGAGGTGGAAAAAACTTAGGGTGGGGGGTTTGGTGACGATGAGCAGGAGGCAGGAAATCATACAGGGGGTATCGGTTTATTCCTTGTATGATTGGGGGATGATCTGGAATGACTTTCGAAAGCTTAATTTAATGCCGAGAGTACGGAGTTTGTCTATAGATTTATGACGGGGATATTAGCATCGAAAGCTGTTTTGTGTTCAATGGGATTGGTGAGGGAACAGTTCTGCGATCACTGTGGAGAACAGGAAACAGCTTTTTTATGCGGTTTTTTTCTGTGAAAAAGTTGAGGGAGGTAAGGGTGTGGTTAGCGAAGGTATTTGTTGATGGGTGGGGGTAATGTAGAGACCCTGCTAGCTTAACATTAAAATATGCGGGGTCTCAAGGGGAAATGAAAAGGGCGATTAGTATGCAGTGGCAGATTTTCTGTATATTTCCTGGGGGATGAGGGACATGGCGGGGGAGTTAGAATTTTTTTTTTTTATATTTTATTTAAAACTAATACAGTTTAACATAAAAATAAAGAAACAGTATGGATCCCCAATCAAAATTAACTGACAAACGGATTGCACCTATATCACGCAAGATATTGCTGCCAAACATACAAGAACTTACGGCAAGAACAAATTAAAAAAAAAAAAAAAAAAAAAAAAACTGTCACAGGGTCATGAATTGACAATATACACATTCATTAATGCAAAACCTTGCATATATATAACTTGTACATATTTAAAATGACATCTGACAAAGGCTCAATACACTTGAACATAAAATAACAAAAGTTATGTCATTAAATCCCATCCTTCGCATTAATAAAAAAAACAAACCTAACATCATAATTACTAGAACATCTACAAAGTATCCCTAAAATACACTTTTCTATACCAAAAAAAAGAAAAAAAAACATAAACCGTCT
>NC_069438.1:1345374-1424812 GCF_026875155.1 Cherax quadricarinatus | reverse complement strand
GTTTATTTTTTTTTCCCCGGGGGTTAGGATTTTAAAAGAGTAACGGGTTCTTCCGCCCCTTTTTGGTAGAAAGTTTTCCGGACTCCCGCCTTTTTTTCCCTCTGCTGCCTGGAGAAACAGTGATAGCTCCTTTTCGCCGTATCACAGTCTTTAGATAGAGAGTATGGGGACCACATCATGAAGATCCTGAACCACCTTCCAGTTCACTCTTTGCGTCCCATCAGAGGCACACAACTGTGGAGCCTTGAGTTAAATGTGATCCCTGCAAAGGGGTCACTGAAAATGGGTAGTTTCCCATGTCCCTCCTGCTGCGAGTTGTTTTGACCCGAAGGTAAGGTCGGGCACCACCAACAGGTGTGGAGTGTGAGGGAAAATTCCATAATAGAGTAGAGTAAGTAACGATGTTTCATTAGGCTACTAGGTTAAGTAGGGTAAGCACGCTCCGCCTTTCTCCCCCTCCCAAATTGATAGTTTCATTGCCGCTACTATTTAAAGTAGGCAAGTCACCTCCCTTTTTCCGCCTTTCTCCCCCACCCTAAAGTGATAGTTTGATTACCGCTGCTTTAACGTAGGGTCAGTCTAGCTCCGCTATCCCTTTCCCCTCCCTCTTCACCCCCCTCGAAAGGGGGACGTGTGGGCCCTCTGGTCAAACAGTAAATCACTCGACTCACAGCTCCCACACTACTGTAAGAAACATGCCTGCCTTGTATCAGTGGATTTATTGGTTTAAAAGTTTCACTTTTGACCAATAAAAACTAGTCTTTCAGCCGTACATCTTTTGGGTATCGTACTTCCATGGAGAGTGTTTAAATAAGCAGGGGGTAACCTGTCTATCTTTTCCACCTTGGATGACAGTGAGGTCACCTGTTCAATCAACGACAAACGGGAAAAGGACAACCCAGAACTTCTCCATTTTGAAAATTGAAGTACCTGTTCACCTGTATGAAATTGCAGGACAAAACCCCACATCTCAGGGGTTAAAAGAACTGCTTTCCTGTCATCGGGATTTATATCACGGCGATAATCTGTGAAGAATAGCCTTGTGGTCACCAACACCTGCGATCCCCCCCATCATCAGCACGCTACATTTCAACAACATGTCACCAACACCAGACACAGTTTTATATACATTTAAATTTTAGCTTTTTGTTTTAAATTTCATTATATTTTCATTTTCATTTTCTTTAATGTGGGAAATTAATATTTAAATATTTAAGTGTTTTACATTTTATATTTTCTATATAATAAAGTGTTTATGTTTGTCTGTTATTATTTCTTTTCTATCATAATTTTCCTAGAGGAGCCAGCCTTGGTAATATGTCTAAGTTGTTACAGGCTAGTAAGCTTCCAAGTGCGCCCTTTGCCAGGATCAACTCTACTGAATCAATGATTCAACTCCATCTCGAATCGGGCCTTTGGCCCTTTCAACGCTGCATACACAGACGGTTACCACCAGCCATGAGTAATATTCTCAGGTGGGACTACAGTACGGGTATTTGAAAGATTGGTATTTTATAGTCTAAATTAATGTAAGTCAAGTCAGGCAGATTTATAATTTTTTCGCCACCTAATTGTGTGTAAGCTTGAAACACTTGGAGATTAGACTTTTGGGAAACCCGAGATTTTCCAGTGACACATGTTTCATTAAAGCTCTTTATTTTATCAAGGAACTGTCATGGGACCTCTTGATTTGTGTGAAAGATTGGATGTCAGTGACCCCATTCTACTTACTGTTTGCTGGGAGCCGGCATAGAACCCTTCGTTTTTTTTAATACTATTGTTTATTGAAGCAGGGATCGACCCTCGGGTTTATTTACATTTGGCAGAGCAGGAATTGAACCCTCGTTTTTTTTAATACCGTTTATTTCCCTGATAGTTTAAGTTATTCTTGCAAGCATGGATAATGCCAGTTTGGAAATGAACGCTGGAAGTAAGGTTAGGAAAACAGAAAAAATTTAGAATCTTTCATTAGTGCAAAGATCCAGGAAGACTTGAAAGAAAAGGAATAAGGAGAAAAGAAAGACAGTTAAAAGGGAAGAGAAAAGGAAAGGAAGGGAGAGAATAGAAAGAAAAGAGAAAAGGAAAAGAGAGAATCGAAAGAGAAGGAAAAAGGAGAAAGAGAACCTTGAAAGACAGGAGAAAGGAGAGAGAGAGAATTGAGAGAGAAACCCGAGAAAGACAGAAAGAGAGCGAGAAACCAAAAAGACGTGATAGACTTGATCGTGAGGAAAGAGCTAGGAACGTGAGGAACAAGCTAAGATACATGAGGAACAGGTTAAATTAAGAGAACTTGAGGAAAGAGAAAAGATCGCGAGCTCGAAAATCTCGCCTTAAATTTAGAGAATAAAAAGTTAACTTTTACAAAAACAACAATTAGGGGAAAGGGAGTAAGGGAACAACGTCCCATTTCAGTGCACATATTCCCAAAAACCTAATTTACCTCCCTTCACAGAGGGGAAGACATAATTTCATACTTTCACCCAGGTTTGAAAATACCGCACCCTCTGTGAATGGCCTGCTGACACCTGGCTACCAGGTTAGGAATGTTATTTTCTGGTACAGCCTTGAATTATCTATGCAATTTTGGGTCACAGGATATCATATGCAATTATAACTACTAAAGAAGCAATCTTTAAAGCATATCAAAAAACCACTAATTTTACAGGAAAGATTTCAGGTATGCCACCTTACAGCCTGGCCAAACTTTCAACAGTTACAGGTAACACTCTTTCTTTTTGTTCGACTTTGGATAGAGATTTCAGGAACTGATCACAGTTATGAATCTCTTCGATTCATGGTTGCTGACCAATTCCTGACAGCTCTTCCTAAACAGATACAAAACATTCATTACAGAACGTAACCTGATTAAAGCTGAGGAAGTTGTGAGGCTGCTGACCTGTATGCTGGGGCTCACAATTCCTATAAAGACCTAAAGGGATCGAACCCAAAGGGGCAAGGGTTCATCAGACCTTAAGAAATCAAAGCCTCTAGTGGAAAGTAAAGTGACTTCTTTTATTCCTGTTTGTCATTTGTGTGTGTTAAGGGGCATAAACGTCCAATTTTTCCTTCTAAGAAGGTCCAAAAAGTTGGAAGATGTTTAAAGACTGTAATGACCAAAGCCCCTTCTGTTCAGGAACAGTTAATGGACTTAATGTATCTACCATTTTACGAGACACTGGATGCACATGTATAGTCATTTCTGATAAGCTGTTCCTAACCTTAAAGAAACTCTTTCCCTCTCTATACTTTCAGACTACTTGGCCGTACAGACACTTTTCCTACCATCCGTTTTTACATTAGGTCTAAATGGTTCACAGGTTGGTCTGAAGCCGTTACTAGTCCCATAACTTCTTGCTCCGTACTAAAAAGGTAATGTAAAAGGTGCCATTCTTCCTTCTGAGGTTGATTTTTCATCACCAAAGATGGACATAGGTTTTCAGATACTCTTCCTGTAATCAGAAAAGCCCCTCGAAAGTTCAGATGAGACAATGTCTCGCGATATTCATGTGGGATTACAAACCAGTGATGCTACTCTCGAAAGCGAGGAAGTAGGATCACAAGTTCACTTGTTAGATGAAAGTTAAGATTTCACCTCCGATACCATAAATGTCTTGACTAGGGCTCAGACCAAAGCCCAGGCTTCTCCTACTGTCCATCCTTTGATTTTCCTTCTTTAAGCCTTTAGATATATCGAAGGCTCTTTTGTCAATTTACAACGTAATTGCCCTTCTCTTCAGAATTGCCATAATGCCGCTAAACAAAATCAAGTTATCCAAAGGAAAAACTTTTCATATAAATTTGAATATATAAAAGGTATCTTGTACAAGTCAATATTCAAATTAAATTCAGATGAGATAGACTATTCCACCTTAGTTGTTCCAAGCAATGCAGAGAGACTGTTCTTAAAATGGCTCATGACCTGCCAGTGCCGGACATTTTTCGCATCGTAAAACCTTAAATAAAATTAGGAAACCTAAATTTTTGGCAAAATGTCCTCAGATATCACTACCTATTGTAGATCGTGTAAATTTTGCCAACTGTCATCCTCCCGAGGTACCAGGCGAGTACCTATGGTCAAAATGCCTATCTTTACGGTACCGTTTGAAAGAGTAGCTATTGACAAACGTTGGTCCTTTATCTCCACTTTCATCTGGGGGACATAGATATATATTAACAGTTGATTATGCTTCGAGTTTCCCTGAAGCCGTTCCCTTAAAGACCATAACTACTACAGAGGTGGCTGAAGCCCTTTTGTCCATCTTCTCAGAGTGGGGATCCCTAGAGAAATTTTGTCTGACCGTGGGAAAACAATTCACATCTGACTTAATGCAACATCTATACCAACTTCTGGGAGTGAAGCCTCTCTTCACCACACCCTATCATCCCAGCTGTAATGGGAGGATTGAGCGCCAGCATTCGATTCTCAAGCCCATTTTAAGGAAACTTTTCTCCTTAAACCTAAGGAGTGGCATCGTTACCTACCCTGGTGCTTTGTTTGCCATGAGAGAGGTTCCCAGTGACTCTTTTGGGGGTTTTTACCTTTGAACTTCTCTATGGTAGACAGGCCCGAGGTCCACTGTCCATCCTTCATGACTTATGGACTAATGAGGAGGTAAATGCTGAGGTTCATCTTCTTAACCAGTTTTCCTTGACCTTAGATCCAAACTGGGGGAACCTCTGACATAGTTCGAAAACCTAAGCTTGTCAATGGACCAGTACAAAACCTATTTGGATTCCAAAAGTCAGGAGAAGTTTTAAAGTAGGTATGAAGTTCTTGTACTTTTGCGATTAAGTCAAATAAATTATTAGTAGCATGGAAAGGTCCATATAAAGTATTAAAAATTTTGTGGGAAAGTTGACTACCTCATAGAAGTCAAGGGGAAACCTAAGCTTTATCATATCAATATCCTTAGAAATATTTTCCGAAGAAATTCATTAACTGCCTTAACAACTTTGACTTAGTTTTTCCCCCACGAACTGATAAGACCCAAAGAAGAATGTAAAGTTGCGTAATTTACACCTCTAACTTTAACTATGATGAAGAACTACGTGACTTTGGGGACCTTGACCACTCGGAACGCAACCACCATTAATATTAATGAATCTTTGGATGACCAAAAAGAGACAAAGAACTACTTCAATGTGGAGTAATTTTCAGACGTCTTTACTGATATTCCAGGTGTTACCTCCACGTAGTCCATAAGATTGACTTAGTGACGGACAATCCCATCAAACGAAAATTATACCCAGTTCCAGTTCACCTTAGGGATGCATTTGGACAGAGAGGGAGAAAAAATTATTAAAACTAAAAATCATTGAACCTTCAGTATCTTCATATTGTTCACCAGTAGTCATGGTTAAGAAGGAGGATAATTCATATAGACTTGCATTGACTTCAGGAGGGCCCTTTAATGCTATAACTCGGTGGGAAAGCTGAGCCTATCCCTTAATAGATAGCGATCTACACAAATTTTATGACTCTTCCTTCTTTTCAGAGATTGATATTGCGCAGGCATATCATCAAGTAATGTTTAGATCCTTCTTCTAAGGGAGTAACCGCTTTTCCTACACACCAAGGACTGATGCAGTATAGAACCAATGCCCTTCGGTTTGGAACTGCCTGTGCTACCCTACGTGAGACTGATGAGAAAGGTCTTGGTAATATGCCAAATGTTTCAGTTTTTTTTGATAACATTTACGTAATGACATCTACGTGGGGCGAACATATCCAAAATTAACACGTTTTGCGTAGGGACGCTCACATGGCTCACTGCCAAGCCGAAGAAATGCTTCCTTGGGTATAACAAGATTAGATATCTTGGACTGATACTTTCTATAACTCTCTGCAGCCTCTCCCCAGTAAGATCAAAGCTTTATTAGAATTTAAATTCCCCAAAACCAAGAAGCTCATGCGAAGCTTTCTTGGTTCTGTAAATTTTTATGCACGGTTTATCCCAAACCATACGATCTTAAAAGGGATCTTACCGACTTCCTTAAAAAGTCCGTGAAGGAACCTCTTGAACTTTCCGACGTAGCTCGGAAAAGTTTTTAAAGAATTAAAAAATATCTTTCGAAAGACCCTATACTTAAGATTCCAGATATAAATAAAACATTTTGTTTGAGAACTGATGCCTCCAGTACTGGCTTAGGTGCGGTGTTTTTACTACAATACCATGATGGTACTCCCTCCCCTGTATGCTTCCTAAGCCGGAAACTCCTTCCCGCAGAAACAAAATACTCCACAATAGAAAAGGAATGTTTAAGCCCTTGTGTGGGGGATCTCCAAACTTAAATTTTATTTGCTGGGAAAAGAATTCATTTTAGAAACGGACCACAAACCTTTGATAACCTAGAAACTTTTAGGGAACCAACAGTCGCCTCTTGAGGGAGAAATGGCACTCCAGGCTTTTAAGTTCCATATTGGGGGTTTAAACAATGGTTCATCCAATTATTTCTCTGACTGGTTAAGTCGTGGGCAGTCAGTAGAAGATTTGTTGCCTTACGCGACTTCCACATGTTAGAACTTTTTCCTCGCCTTTTTCTTATACTCCTTGACTAAAAGTCTTGGTATGGGGAGTGGTGAGGGAAAAGTTTTCCCTAGATAGGAGTAAGATATAGTAACGATAGTTTCATTACCGGCTACTAGTTAAGGTTTTTTTTTTTATATATTTTATTTAAAACATTACAATACAAGGTGGAAATCATATTAAAAGGTACACAAAATGAGTTAAATCACCAATTCCCAATTCACCCTTACAAAAAAATTACAACAGACAAAAGTGTTCTGACACCCTAATACCACAACCATATACACCCCTTATACCAGAGTTATATACGGTAAGGCAAACTTTTGACACAATTTCACCCCCCCCCCCTCTCCAAAATATAACCACACCAACCTGACTGCATCTTAATCTAAACATTAAAGGTTTTACATAGAATTACACTATCAGTGATACAGTAACATTTAGACACCCAAAAATATTAAATAACAATTAAATGGACACAGCATACTTAACACAATGACACTTCAACCTGTGAAAGAAGACCCCAAAAACTTGATTTTCTAAGAAGGTTGCAATATTGAATGTCAACTCTCAAAGGCAACTTATGTGCATTATTATTATAATCAAAAAGAAGCGCTAAGCCACAAGGGCTATACAGAACTTATGTGCAGTCTTAGCATGTAAACCCTATTCATGCAATATAGTATAAAAATAAAACTGTATATTATGAAAAACATCACAGAATACAAAGGTATAAAGTATAAACCCCAGCCATGTAGCGGCTACACACAAAAATTCCACATACTTCCCTAACACAGACAAAACAAAACAAAATTTTTGTGACAACTGCACCTAAACACAACTCACATCATATGACTTAAGACTGTTTTGTACATAATAACAACAAAAATAATATGACTTAAGACTGCTATGTCAAAATATAACAACATAATAATAAATCTAATTTGAATGGATCACAGTTGATCAATCAGCCTTCACATATCAGGCGTTAGAGAATAATTCTCATAGTACAAGTCCAACTTGCATGTAGCCCCCATCTCGCTACATACAATAATATGCATATTATTAAACAAAATTTCTAACACACTGACAAGCAACTGTCCATCACTTCCAATCAATATGCTGCCCAACCCTCGCTCTGCACAGTGATGTAGGCAACCCCCCCCTTGAATACCTTATCCATCATCACTACTACCTTGAAGGAACAGGAGTACTATATGAATAGTGTATAGTCCATGTCGCACAAAAAACTGGCCAGCTCCACAGGTGCTAGCACCCGTGGTCCACATATTATTCACTCACGCATCACTCATCCAACACTCACGCAAACATTTGTTGTCATCCATTACCAGGGTGGCGACCCTGTTTTCACCCAGAACTTCCCTACCCCAGCAACACTTTCCAATCGTACCCTCCCCTCCTCGTATATTACAAGCTAATAAAACCTGTAACGTAAGTTGCCTATATCCCTCTGAAAAATCCTTCACCCACCTCCTCCCATAAATTTCCTTATTTTCGCATACCGTTTTTTTAGAACTTTACCGCTAACACCCTCCTCTTCACCTCAGTAACCTGTTTCCCCCGCAAATCCCACACTATATAGATTTTATCTGCCATAATGTATCCACAGCTCTGATTACACTTTCCTCCCAACCCCCCACGTCGAGACTTAATGCTCTCAATACAGAAATTCCTTACCTCCTATCCTATTTATCACCCTTTTTAAACCCACCCCTTGACCTCCTCATTCCATCACAAAAATTACTACATGAAAAGCCGACCCCTTTCCCACCACATATCCCACACTCCCCCTCAAGGGACGGGGTCTATCCGTAGAACCAAACCCGACGGTAAAATGCCGTGCAGAAAACGATAATTAATCCTGAACACGAGGTTGCAACCTCATCCTACTCAACCTATTCCATATACTTCCCCATGCATACCTGGGGAAAATTCCCTCTACAGGCGCTACAACCCTCCCCGCTAACATTCTACACAACCTACCTATTTTAACTTTGCTGGTCCGATCCCCCCAGAGCCCTCAACACAGTTTCACACTCGTGCAACTCAACCCCGAATACATCCTTGCAATCTGTTATGGATCCTGGCCAACCCCCCCCACCCACACTTTCCCTCATCACCTCCCTTTTAATGAAGACACATTTGACCTCCGCTTTAAGTCCAGCAATCCAGCCCCCCCTTACTTACAGGTAACTTTTACCACACCCCTCTTAATCCAATCACAGCTCGAACACCCACAAATTTAAAAACCTTCCTAAGTTGTTCGTTATTGCTGCCCCAGTTAATGGGAACACGGCTGCCACGTGCCATACTTTTGCTATACAGTAAGATATTAAAACAATGGCACGCTGCACAAGGGTCAAATGATATGTCGCAATGCACCCAAGGTCCCTGAATCCTTTCTACCATCCTAAGCGAGTTGCCCAATGCGTGCCACAGTTAGATCGTCTGCATAAATAAGACCGCAAATTTTTAACGAATTCAACCTGCCTCTCACAACGGGCACTACCCCAATCAACCCTACCCGCCCAAGCTCCAACCCATGACCATGGATTTATCTGAATTTCCCTCATACCAGTTGCCCCTGTGAACATTTGTACTACCCCGTCTAATGTGTCCATTGACATCCCTCCCTGATCAGAACTTGTATCATCCACAACCAATTAAAACTGGCCAAACCCTCGCAACTCACACCCTGGTCCCTCTACGTGACACATATGCTGCTCCATCAATCTATAAAAGGGGTCCTGTACGCACACAAACAATAATTGTGACATAGGACACCCCTGCCTAAGTCCCCTACCCATTACAATCTTCCCAAACCCAATCGACCATTAATCTGTACCCTCGCCATTGGAACCTCCATACAAACGCCTCGACCCAACCCACAAATTCTTCCCCAAACCCTGACCCCTGAGGATGGCTTCAATGCTTTCCGAACCACTCTATCGTATGCTCCTTGCCAATCGAGCGCCACAAAACTACCTCCCCCCCCCCCCCCTTTTGCCTCCACAAAATCCCTTAGTAACCATGCCCTTCACCATAGACCTCCCTGGCAAACCAAACTGAGTTTTTGATACTACCCGCCCCACCACACACTTGACCCGTTTTCCCAAAATCTTCGCAACAATTTATAATCTGTGCATAACAACGAGATCGCCCGGTATCCCGAAGCGTATGCTGCCCCTTACCCTTTGGTACCAATACAACGACAGCCGTTGCCTGCTTCTCACCCAGCTCACCTCTTTTCCTTCATGCAATTTAATACAAAAACCAAAAATGCCTCAATAATCCCAATGCTGCTGATAAAACTCTGCCGGGAGTCCATCAATTCCCGGTGCTTTTGCCCTTTGCCATTCCACTTAAACCCCTCCATTTTTCCCCCCTCAGTTATTTCCCACCCAGTGCTTCCCTATCACTGTTACGCAACTGACAACCACACTCCCACACACCTGTTCTAAACCCCATCCTCTACCCCTTCTCGTTGCCAGTACTTCTATACCACTTGTCAGCAAACGCCCCCATTTCCTTCCGTAGCTTGTATGACCTGCCCCTCCCTGTACCCTCCTATCGACTCATGAACCTCCAACCATGGAATAGTCATTGCCCGCTGTCTTTGTTTCTGCCTACGCAATACGCATGATGAAGGTCTATCGCCCCACAACACCTCTTCCACCCCCCCTGTCCCCCACGCTTGGAACCTCTCATCCTGTACCTCACGCAGCCTCCCTTTAATTGCCATAATTTCATCCATTGGATAAGTGCCCGCCACCGCCCCCCTCGCATAACAACCCCGTAATCTATCTCCAAATAGTTAGCAAGCCCATATTTTAAAGAATTGATACGTTTCCCTTCCTTTTACGTAATATTGCTTAAACCGTTCTTTAGCCACACCAACCCACCACATCACCACATCCTCTACCCCATTTTATCTCTGCACGTAAACCCTCCCACAGTGTTGCAAATCCCTCTATCCCTCCTCATTTACCTAACACACCTGTATTTTAATTTTCCAATATCCCTAGATTCCTGCTAGTGACTCCATGCCACTCTGCTACTACCCCCCCCCCCGATGATCCGAATAAGCTACTTTATTGTAACGGAAAAATTCAACCAACCTTTGGATATTATACAGCCTATCAACCTTGCAGCCTAACCCCGTCTTACAAAGTGGCTCTACCTCCCAGCCCTCCTTCCAAACCCCATTTGCAACTGAAATATCCCTCAAAGATCTCGCAAGGCCGCCGACAAAGTGCCCGCCCTTTTGGTCCACGTCAGGCCTCTTATAATGCGTTCCAGTCCCCACCAACGACGGCCACTGCAGGTAAACCACGTAGGAAAAAAAAACTAGTTTTCAATAAAAATCCTTTTTACCCTCACATCATTTTCCGCTGGTGCATACACACTTACAAAAGATACCCTCTGCCCCCTCCACCACCATCACCGCGCAATACTCTTCCCCCCCCCCCCCTCAAAATTCTTAGCAACAAAGGGTTGCCTCCCTGATCAATTACCCACACCACCTTTCAGACGTGCAGTGGCAAGGTCAATTTACCTGAAACCCTCCACTCAGCACTCTTCCCCTTGAATTGTGTTCTTGCAGTAACACTACATCCACCCTAATTTATACAGAAAACTTCGAAACCATTCCTTCTTCACACATATTCACAGTCCCTTACTTCACAGTCATACACCTAAGGCCTCTTTATAGTTTCCAACCCTTCCTCCTACTTCATTCATCCCCAGGGCCTCCGCCCCAGGCCATCACAAGGCTTCACACCATCAACCCCCCCCTTTTTTGCGATACCCTTTTCGTGATACTTCGACATGCTCTTCCTCCCCCCAGACCTCTGCGCCCCGGGTCGGACTTATCTGAGTCTGACGCCGCCGCTCCCCTTCTCGTGATGCCTCACACCATGTTATCCTCTGAAGTTCCTCACGATGAACTCAAACTCTACACGCTTCGTTCCACAGACATGGCGACAACTCACTCTTACAGTTGGCCCGTCAACCCTGTATGTGTTTTTTATCCTTCATTCCTCCACGCAAGCCGTGCCTCTCACAGCTTCAGAAAAACTCCTCTGCAGGCGGCGTCAATGTCCTAACACTTCCGACCTTCCTCTAGAGCCTGCACCCCTGCACTTGCCTTCTGTACTTTTCCCTTTGTGTTAAACAGATCCTTTTCATCACAGCTTACCTCACACCTGCCAGTCTCCTTAATTTGGAATCCTCCACCTCTTCACTCCACAAGCGCCCAGGCCTTGCTTTCGGTGGGGCTTCAACAGCTATCACGCTGGGAACTGATGCTTCACCAATTGGCCTGTCGCCCCTCCTCAGCTTCACGCACTCTGCCGCCATATGGTCGACCCCCACATATTCTGCACGTACGTCTCTGTCCGGCATACGTTTCCATACTTTGGCGTCCGAAGTCCTCCAACACGACGTAAGACGGTATGGGGATGTCTCAGAGTCATCTTCAGGGAAAAAGGTACCCTCCGGTCGTCCCTTGTAAGCACCTGCCGTCCAACTTGCCCTTTTGTTGCCAGTTGTACGGTTCCATATGTCTCAAAAAACCATCCTTATGGTCAGGCCTCATCTGCCTCAATGGGACATTACGTATCTTAACCCACGTAAAGTGGCGAGTACTCGATTCAAACGCACCTTCACAGCTGGAGTAGCGTCAAGATCACGTTTGGAATCTCGTCACCAAAGACCATACACAGACGTGGAATTCAGTTTGAAGAAATTCTATAAGCCCCATTCAGGGTACACCATACACCTCATCGTCCTGGATTCCATAGGTCTCCCTAATGATTGTTGGGGGTAAGACTTGCACTGAAGATGGTGAAATCGCCCCACGAAGCAGCTCAAAACCAATGGTATTTACGTGCCTCCTCACACTCAGCAGCCCCTGTTGATACAAGGTAGCTCGCCTGAAAACAGCAGAGGGGTGCAGAGCACGACTGCACTCTGCCGTGGTCAGGCAGCGAAAGACCAACTAGTTAAGGTAGGGCAAGTCACCTCCCGTTTTTCCCGCCTTTTCTCCCCCACCCCAAAAGTGATAGTTTGATTGCTGGCTGCTTGGGTTTAACGTGGGGCAGTCAGCTCCCGCTATTTCCCCCTTTCCCCTCCCTCTTTTCCACCCCCCCCCCCTCGAAAGGTGGACGTGTGGGGCTCTGGTCAAACAGTAAATCACTCGGGTCAAAGCTCCCAACCCTTACTGTAAGTACATGCCTGCCTTGTATTCTAGTGGATTTATTTGGTTTTAAAAAACTTCACTTTTGACCCAATAATAAACTTAGTCCTTTCAGCCTTGCTCTTATGACTGTTGTAATAATCACCACTCTTTTGGGTATCGTACTACCATGGGAAAAGTGATTATTTAAGCAGTGGGTAACCTGTCTATCTTTTCACCTTTTGGTGACAGTGAGGGTCACCTGTCAATCAACGAGCAAACAGGAAAGGACTAACGTCCAGAGACTTATCCATTTTGTATTGAAGTCCTGTGCACCTGTATGAAATTGCAGGACATAACCCCAAAATCATTGCAGCGGGAAAGAACCTGCTTTCCTGTCATCGGGATATTATACTCACGGCGATAATCTGTGAAGAACAGCCAGTGGTGGTCACCAACACCTGCGACCCCCCCACCCATCATCAGCAACGCTACGATTTCAACAACAGTGTCACACACCAGACACCCACGTTTTATATACATTTAAATTAGCGTTGGAATTCAATTTCATTTATTTTTCATTTTTCATTTTCTTTAATGTAGGTTTAAATATTTCCAAATTTTAATGTTTTCCCATTTTTTTTTTTTCTATATAATAAAGTTTTTATGTTTTTCTTTTTATTATTCTTTTTTATTCACAAATTTTTTCCTGGGGGAGGGGGCCAGCCTTGGTAATACTGTTTTAAAGTTTTTACAGGGCGGGGAGTAACCTTCACATGGGGTCCCCATTTTTTTTAGCAACTTTGCCTTTTGGAATTTGGGGTGGGAAACTTTGTTTAATTTTATCTGCCGCAGCTTTGGTTGGGGGAGTGAGAGTAAAGCATTGCGTGATTGCTTTGGGAAATCTCCCCCCACAGTAAATTAAAACTCAGTGCATACTAAGTGCGAGGCCCCCTTTGGGCAATGTCGAGGGTGGGCCCCTTGGGGTTTTTGTAGATGTTATAGATGGTGGGGGGGCCCCCCAGGTAGGTGTGCAAGATGGCCTGTACCTCCGAAAACCCCCCCACAGCCCCACAGGGGAGGGGCTATAACCTCGAAAGGGGATTGAATTGGGGTAAAAATACAGCGTGCCTCTGCCTGAATCCCCGGGGTCCATGTGCCGAAAATACCCCCCCAAAACGGGAAATAGTTTGGGGCACTTAGTGGGGAAAACGGGTTCAAAAGTTTCTTGAAAAGCAAGACGATGTAAAACCCGTTTCCGGAAAAAACGGGCCTCCGAAAGGGGATGCTTTTTTTGCCCCTCAGGCCCAAAATTTTTTCATTGTGGGCCCTTTTGGGGTTTTGTGATTTGGTACTGAGGTTTTTCCATCGCTGTTTTTCCTGAGCGGGAGACTGAGTCCTCCCCGCTCGGGAGAACCTGAAAATTTATGGAAACCCCACTGTCCCTCCTCGGTCATAAGCAACTCTCAGGAGCGTATGACCACTGTTTGGAAGGGCGCTCTGTTTTTCCCGTGGAGTTGATTGTTTTTGCAATAAGATCTGGGGGAAAACCTTGGATGATTTCAAACGAGATCCTCCCTTTTTTAAAGGGGCCCTTGTTTGGGGGTTGGTTTCAAAACAGGGGTACATTACCTGGGGTTGGGGTTTTTTTGGGACTGCTGGGGTTTGGGTTTTTATTTTTTGGGATCCACCGGGGCCCCTTTTGGCTGTATACCAGGTTTGGGGTTTAGCCGGGAATCCGGTGGGTGCCTTTGGGGCGGAAAAAGCACCTGTGGGGGGAATGGAGTCCCTGTTTTTTTCGTGCTATGGCGGGGGGGGGCTGGGTTTAGTGCCGCCTGATGATCCATTAAACCAGATGTACCCTGTTGATCTCCTTTCCTCTTGTTTCTGTTTCTTCGTTGAGGTGGGGGTGCAGGGGTTTTGCCCTGGGCGCCGGGGTTGTGCTTCGGGGGTTGGGGAATTTCCCTGGGCATTGATTTGGGGTTTAAAGCTGCTGAGGATCGAGGAAAGGGTTTGGGGTTTCTCTGCCACCCATCGTCGGTGAGAATGTTTAACCCGTCATAGCCTTTTGCCGAAAATTTTGGCTTTTTTCAAAACCCCTTTGGAAATCGGGAAAGACGCCCCCTAAACTTCTGAAACATAGTTTTTACTGTCTTAAAAGTAAAGTCCGGGAAATTTTGGTATTGATAAAGCCCGGGATGGCAAAACGTCAAACCAATAAAGATACCCAGATTTCCCAAATGTGTTTTAAATTTCATCTTGTCGGTATTGTATACCATTTTTTACCAACTTGTCGACACTGAAACATCAGGGAATCTGATTCAAAAGGAAAAAGGGTATTTTAACCTTCACGACTACAAAAAATACTGTTTAAAAACTAACCCATCCCCTTTGGGGTTGGGACCTATTTCCCCCCGGGGGAATCCCGCCTACCAGTGACAATGTCCCTCGTCTGCTATCCGTCCCCTTTTACCGGGACGTTGCTTTAAAAAACCCCTTGTGGCTTAGCCCCCTTTCTTTTTGATTATTTAATAAAAAATCTACCTGACGTTAGTATTTTAAAGCGTCGGGGCCCCTTGTTTCCCCGCTTTCAGAATCCCCACGATTTAAAAACGGTGCTCTTCGCACCAAACTCCGGGGTTTGAGGGACTGTTTCCCTAAACTTCGCCCAAAATTTTCTATGTCTTCATTTATGTCCGGGAAATTTTGGGGTTTGAAAAAGCCACTGGTTTGGCAAAAACGTCTGCAAAAAGATCCCCAAAATGTTGCACATGCCCTTAAAATTTCACTTCTCGGTTTGGTTTGGGAGCCGATTTTGAAAATAGTTTTTTTCCCTCTTTAAAGTAAATTTTTTTTCCTCCGAAGGGTTTTTTTGGAAAAGGAAAGGTTTAATGGGGGGAAAAAAGCATTTTAAAATGAATTAAAATGGTTTTTTTGGGGCCCGGGGAACCCGTTAGTTTTGTCCCTCAGCACTTCCCATCTGGGGGTTTTGTAGAAAACCTTTTTTTTCCTTTCGAGTAGGGGTTTCTTTAGGGTTTACTTTGTAGTTTAAACCTTTTAACTGGTTTGGGGTTAAATTTTGGGGAACACTTAAACCTCCAGTCTTCTTTTTTCCCAGAAAGGGTGATATATCAGGAGTTTTTCATTTCTTTTTTTCTATCCGGGTTACCAGAAAGGAAAACTGAAGAAAAATTTACCCCCCCTTTTGTCTTTTTTTCAATTTTTTACTTAATAACCACTTGAAACCTGGGGTTTTTTTGTTCTTAAAACAGTCTGTTGCGGGCCCTTGGTCATCCAGATTTTGACCCCCCAGGTTTGGGGTAGGGAAACCGTCAACGAGACATACTGGGGAAAATTGCGACTCCTCATCTCACCTTGATTTCTGGGTGGGGTTTACAAACAAAACCTTAAATTGACGGGATTTCCTAAACATCTGACTAAAAACCCCTTTACCCAGGAAAATACATCAGTTTTTCCCACATCCCAAGAAGATCTTCTGGACTTAGAACATTCCCCAACAGCTTGATACTTTTTAGACCGATCTCCTTAACTAGCTGTCTTTGTAAACTTTTGAAAGAATGCTACTTAACAGACTTATACAAATCAGACCCAACTTTCCCCTCATCTCTGTGGGTTCATAAAAGGTAAAAGTGTGCAGAATTGAAATTTCCACCTTTCTCACTGCACACACCTCTGTATTTTACCACATTCTTGATCTAAAATCTGCATTTGATATCGCAAACAGAACCGTTTAATACACGAACTAGCCAAAATAAATATTGGCCGTAGCCTACTCTGCGGGAAAATAGGATACTTGTCAAATACTAAGTCTTTGGAAGCGAGTCTAAAAAATGTTCCCTAGGACCCCACAGGGAGGAGTTCTCAGTCCCATGCAATAATTTTCTATTAATGCTCTCCTAAATGCTCTACCTGCCTCACCAAAACATATAGCAAATAAGCTATGCTGATGACATCATGATCCATACAACAGGGCATAAGAAGTGAGCCCCAATTTTTAATGAAGTTCAAGCAATTTGTATTCTATTAGGCCTCAATAATATCGTCCACTAAAACAAAGATATTAACAAGCAAACGACATTCCCCACCCATCTTTTGCAGAGTGAAAACATTAGCTACGTTAAATTTTACAGATACCAACCCAAAACTTAAAAATAAATAACATGTAAAGATAGGCTAAATGCTCTCAAAGCTGCCGCTGGCACAACCCCAACTATGGTGCTAATGTAAGAATCGTGGGAATGATTACAAAAACCAAATGTTAGGCCCTTAATGATTATGCTGCTCCCATGTTGATATTAGCTAGATAAAGTTCTCTCCGCCCCTTGGATTTTAATGTAATATGAAGCTTTCAGTATCATTCTTCTCTGTCCCAAATCTACTAAGGTTCTTAATTGAGGAAGGAGCTTGGTATTTCTAGTATCAGTGATAGGATTATTGAGATTAACACTGTACTGGGTATTAGAATGTTAAGAAATAAACCCAGACACTGTCACTACGATCTTACTAAATGTCGGGAAGTAATATACAGAGAGAAAGGATTTTGAAAACATGCAGTTATATTAAGTTTTAAAACCCTGCATGAATTTTATCACTATAGACAACAAGAGCTTTTTCACCCCTCCATGAAAGACTGTTCATTTAATATCACCTACCTGCAAGTCCTTTCCAAGAAGCTCATTGAAGTAATCCCTTCGTTAAATCACTTGTTAAAGCAACTGCTCAAAAAGGGAAAACTTCTCGCCAAACTGGTACTAATAAGTTATCACAAGTTACATACACTGATGGATCTAAACATGAGTCTTCTGGCAGGGCTGCATCTGCTCTTGTTGCCACCTCCCTAGTTAAGGCGAAAATTTAAATTTGAGTTAAAAAAAGAATTAACAACTTGGCGTCTACCCCGAAAAACTGAATAGTTTCCGATCCTAATGGCACTGAAGTTAACTTTGACACTGAGCTCACTCATCATTACTAATACTATGTCATCATTGAAGGCTCTTGACTCATATAATGACCCAACAACATGCTCATTGGAGGAGCCAGGTATAGATACTCAAAAAATCCAGAAAAGGAATTAATGTACAATGCTATGGATCCCATCATATACTGGATTACACCTTCATGATAAAGTTAGCCAAGAAGAGTACCCTGAATTAACTTGGTATATCTGTGTCTAGCATTAGGAATAATATTAGAGAGAAGTAAATAATGAAAAGATTGTTATAGGAATGCAATTAAAAGTCTGAGTAGATCTATAATGCACTATGATAACATGAAAGTAGATAAGTATGTTTATGGAGCAACTTGCAATGTGAACAGACTGATGTTGTAGTGGCCAGACTTAGGCTTGGTTACAAGTACTTCTGGCAGTTTGGGAGGCACACAGATCATCTAAGTGCAAATTATGTAGTCAGGCATATTTTCACTATGTGCTTAATTGTCCACTAACTGATGAATATAGAGATAGTATAATAACCTATGTGACATGTCACGATATTTTATTAATGAAAATAAGATACCAGATATACTAAGTAAATTTTCTAAATTTGCTTGTAAGAGATAAGTGAACTGTAGATATAAATCCAAATGTACACCTGTAACCCTCCTGGGGCCTAGTTACTAGGATTTTGTGTATCCATAGCTCTTGGGCTACGCCCACAAGATGGATATTGGGTGCACAATAAACTAGCCACTTCCGTGCAAAATCTAATATTTATATCTAATCTGACATAAAAATTCATTGCTTCGTTTCCAAAATTCAAACAGGCCTATAAATAATATTTGAAATACCCCAATTTCCCTAAAGGGAAAACTTATGGCTTCAAAAAATGCTTTAAAAAACCCCCTTTTTCCCTTCTTTGTTTTAGGAAACAACATCTTTATTTCCCTTTTGGGGGGACCAACAAGTACAAGTGTAAACAATCTAAAGCATTTATTCACCATTCCAATAATTGAAAACCAAATGAATTCTTTTTTAAAAACCAAAATTTGGTCATTCAAAATCTCAATTATTTTCCAAAAAACCCTTAAAAATTTATCCTTTCACCTTTTGGCGGGCCCAGTCTCGGAACAGTGTCATCAAGCAAAAGCCTTTGGACCTTCAGCTTAGAGAGGCATCAAAGGAATTATCCAAAACCCCTTAAAAAAAGGGGCTAGACTCCAAAATTCATTAAAGAAGGAAAAAATTAAACCCGAAAGATACTTCCCATATCAACAAAGGTAAATCGAGCTGTGAGTGGGCAAAAACAAATAAGGAAACTATAAAAAATTTTGAATATCCACCGACAACAAGGGTTTTAAAAGCAGACCCTCGGACTACCCTTTAATAATGACAAGAAATTACCCCTTTACCACCTGGAAAAACAACTATTTACCCTCTACAACAATTCCCCAAAATTTAGCAAATTAGATTTTCCCAAATTTGAACTATTTTCTCCGTTTGGGTTACAAAAAATTCTATAACCCCGCAAACCCCAAAATTTTCTCCCCTTCTCTGGTTGTCAAACCCCTTCAAGCTTTGCTTTTTCTTGCTTTCCCTTGCCTCTGCCCCCGGCCCGTCTCGTGTTTGTCTCCTGTTCATCGTTTGCGTCTCCCAGCCCCTATCCCCTTCCACTTTTCTCAATTCTCCTTCTCTCCCCTAAACCCCACCCCCTCCCAATCCTTGAAATTTTGCAAAGGTTTAAACACCATAACATAAACCCTATAAAAATGGCCCTTATTTAATCCCAAATTTGGTTTTTATAAAAATTTTTCCAAACCACAACATTTGAAATTTCTTTTTAAAATCTCCTTCTATATACAAGAACTTTCCCCATTACCCCCATAAAATTCCTCCCCCCCTTCCCTTTTTTCACAAAATTTACATTTAAGCTTTTGATTCTCTTCACAATTTATTTTCCCCTTTTGTTTCAAAACTCTTTAACACTTTGGTTTTTATTTTAAATTTTTTTCTTTTTGTTGGCTGGTCTTTTGGTTGGGGTCCAAGGCCCGTCTGTTTGTCTTTGCTTTTTTTTTTTGGCCCTGCCTTGTTTTTCCGCTTTTTCCTCCTTTTTTAATTTCCTTTCTTTTTTCTTTCTTTTTCTTTCTTGTTTCTATTTTTATTTATTTTCCTTTTAAAGGAAAAATTAATTTATTAAGGATTAAAACCTTTACCTCCCTTGCCCTTTATTAATCCCCCCATTAATTCCGAAATTTAATAAAAAAAATTTTTTGTCCACAAACTTCACAAATTATTAATTTTCTTTATTTAAATTTTTTCCCTTTCCGTTTTTTAATCCCCCCCCAAAAAATTAAACCTTTTTTGTTTTTAAAGGGACTTTCATTTCTTATCTAACATTCACAAAAACTTTTCATCCTTTTATACTCAAATCATTTAAAATAATTTAAAAATTTTTATTTTTAAATTAAATAAAATTTATTCATTTTTTGATTTGCCTTTTATGGATTTAATAATAATTAAAATAAAAATAATAATAAATGATAAAAGGGAAAAAAAAAATTTTAATAATAAAAAAAAAACGAAAAGGGGAAAATTATTTAAATTTTTAAATATTAAAATAATTAATTATTTTTATTTTTAATAAAATATAAAAGGAAAAATAAAAATAAAAAAATTTTTTTTATTATTGTTTTAGAAGAAATTATTATTAAAAATTCAAAACTTTGCTCCCTTAAAAACCCCGGGGGGGTTATACTTCCTTGGAGATATACAATTATTTTTAAAAATCAACATTAAAACAGGTCACCACCCAAAAAGTGTTTGAACATAAGTTATGGCTCCCTCGTTTTATGGACACCAACCTTCAGGAAAGGAAAGTGTTTTAAGGGAATTTAAAATTTTAAAAATAAAAAATTTTTAAAAATTAGTTAATAAAAATATATAATATGTAATAATTTTCATTTCTTTTTAGTTCGCCTATGTTAAAATTTATAAATTATTTTATATAAAGGTAAAATTAATTTTTTAATATAAAAATAAAGGTTTATATAAATTAATGCTATTTAAATTTTTTAACAAATTCTTTCTTAAAAAAAAATTCCAACCGGCTTAAATTACAAAAATTTCCATCATTTAATGGTAAAAGGCCTATCCACCCCATTGAAAAAACTTTCCCTCGGTATGCTCTGTAAAACCCTTTGTAAAAATTTTTTTAATTAGTTTGAAAAGAAATTTTCCCACCAAAAAAGTAAAAAAGAAATACATTAAAACCCACAAGCTTCTTTAAAAGGGGGATTTTCTAAACAGCATTTACTTTTTATATAATTACGTTTTAAAAATATTTTCCAAAAAAGGAAGGTTTTTAACATAATAGCACATTCACTCCCATTAATTCCAATTAATGTTTATAGAAAAGTTTTCTACTTAAAAGGAAAGTTTAAAAAATAAAAAAATTTCCAAATGAATGAAAAACTTTTTAACTGGAAAAATTTTTTCCAAGTTAGTTGTTTGGAAAACCCTTGGGAATTTTAATTCGGATTTGAAAGAGATTCCACCAAGTAAGGTTTAAAAAGAAAACATTGACCACAGACATCTCCACAGCTTCAAACTTAAATTCCATCAATTTGTTTGTTATAAAGGGGGGAAACCCATTAAAAACCATTCATTCCAAAATGTCTGTTGAAGAGTTCTAAATTAGGAAAAAAAAAAACATTGACCATGGTTCATCCAACAGCTGTCTGACTGGAAGAGATTCATCAAGTTATGTTGTTATAAAGGAGGAAACATTGACCATGGTTCATCCAACAGCTGTCTGACTGAAGAGATTCATCAAGTTATGTTGTTATAAAGGAGGAAACATTGACCATGGTTCATCCAACAGCTGTCTGACGGAAGAGATTCATCAATTTTATGTTGTTTTTTAAAGGGGGAAAAACATTGACCATGGTTCATCCAACAGCTGTCTGACTTGAAGAGATTCATCAAGTTATGTTGTTATAAAGGAGGAAACATTGACCATGGTTCATCCAACAGCTGTCTGACTGGAAGAGATTCATCAAGTTATGTTGTTATAAAGGAGGAAACATTGACCATGGTTCATCCAACAGCTGTCTGACTGGAAGAGATTCATCAAGTTATGTTGTTATAAAGGAGGAAACATTTTAACCATCACTCTTCATAACTACAGTTTAACGATAACAGAAATGTTCCTCATCAAGGCAGAAACAATCAACAAATGTTCCTCATCAAGGCAGAAACAATCAACAAATGTTCCTCATCAAGGCAGAAACAATCAACAAATGTTCCTCATCAAGGCAGAAACAATCAACAAATGTTCCTCATCAAGGCAGAAACAATCAACAAATGTTCCTCATAAAGGCAGAAAAAAAATTTTCCAACAAAAAACATAAACATTTCCTCAAAACCCAGAAAATTCCCAAATGTTTCACAAGGGAAAAATAAACAAGGGGGTTCACAAGGCGAAATAACGTCCCAAAGGGGAATCAAAAAAGGGGGGTTTACCCAAGGGGAGACAATAAAATGTCCCATAAGGAGAGATAAACAAATGTTTCACAAGGGAATAAACAAATGTTTCCAAGGGAATCACAATGATGTCATCAAGGGGAATAAACAAATGTTCATAAGGAGAAAATCAAAAATTTTTAAAGTGAGTAAACAAATTTTATGAGTCACAAATGATGGAGTAAACAAGGTTTCACAGGAAAAAAAATCACAAATGTGTTCATCAAGGGGAATCAAAAAATGTATCAAGGAGAAAATCAAAATGAGTTTTCCACAAGGGAGAAAATCAAAAGGGGAATCCCCCAATTAGTGATTCCCAAAGGTGTGAGTGAGTCACAAGGTGGAGTGAGTCACAAAGTGGAGTGAGCCCACAAGGTGGAGTGGGGTCACAAGGTGGAGTGAGTCACAAGGTGGAGTGAGCCCAAAAGGAGAGGAGTCACAAAGTGGAGTGAGTCAAAAAGGTGGATTTAGTCACAAGGTTAGTAAATCAAAAAGTGGAGTGAGTCAAAGGTGAGTGAGTCAAAATGGAGTGAGTCAAAAAGGTGGAGTGAGTCAAAAAGGGGGAGTAAAGCCCACAAAGGTGAGTGAGTCAAGGTGGAGTGAGTCAAAAGGGTGGAGTGAGTCAAAAAGGTGGAGTGAGTCATAAGGTAGAGTGAGTCACAAAGTGGAGTGAGTCATAAGGTAGAGTGAGTCACAAGGTGGAGTGAGTCACAAGGTGGAGTGAGTCACAAAGTGGAGTGAGTCACAAAGCAGAGTGAGTCACAAAGTGGAGTGAGTCACAAGGTGGAGTGAGTCACAAGGTGGAGTGAGTCACAAGGTGGAGTGAGTCACAAGGTGGAGTGAGTCACAAAGTGGAGTGAGTCATAAGGTAGAGTGAGTCACAAGGTGGAGTGAGTCACAAGGTGGAGTGAGTCACAAAGTGGAGTGAGTCATAAGGCAGAGTCACAAGGTAGAGCGAGTCACAAGGTAGAGTGAGTCACAAGGTGAGTGAGTCACAAGGTGATGAGTCAAAAGGGGGGGGAGTGAGTCACAAGTGGAGTGAGTCAAAAGGGTGGGGTGAGTCACAAGGTATATTTAATTTAATATTCACAAGGTGGAGTGAGTCAAAAGGGTGGAGTGAGTCTCACAAGGGAGGAGTGAGTAAAAAGGTGAGTGAGTCACAAGGTGGAGTGAGTCACAAAGGTAGAGTGGAGTCACAGGTGGAGTGAGTCCCCATCACTAAATATAAATGTTGTCTATATTAAAATTATTTTCCCCATTTAGGTTTTAAATTTGTTAAACATGGAAATATATTCACCACCCACATACAATAATTTAATAGTTGTCTTCCAGAAGTTATTCCGGACAGTTAGGAAGAATAAATAAAAATCATACAAGATATATCACCAAAGTGATCCATAGAAGGAAACTTGTTCACCGTCACTCAGCACGTCTTCTGCCAGAAATTTTTCCCACAGAGGTTGAGCGAGCCAAAGAACGAAGTACATTCACCATCATTATTTTTCTAACAGTGTTGTTAGAAGTATGTCTCACCATGGTAGTGTCAGCCCAAAGGGGAACAACACATTGAACGTCACTCATTCATGTCTTCTTGTTGGAAATATTTATCTCCGAGTAGATGACCCCAAAGAAAGAAACACAAGCACAATTACTTATACAATAACTGTCTTGTCAGACTTTTTTCATCATGGTATGGTGAGCCATAGAATGAAACAAATTCACTCAGTCAACAGGTGTTTCACCAGAAATGTTTCCAAGCAAGAAGGTTTGAGCCCAAAAATGGAATATATTCACCTTCACTAACTTCGATGCTGTTTTCCCATAAATGTTTTCCATCAAGATAAAGTAAGCCAAACAAGATAAATATTTACCATCACTAATTCAGTCGTTGTCTCTTGTGAAGTCTTTCCACCGAGGTAAAGTGGACCAGGGAAGGAAGCTTTGATACACTTCTGGCAGTCTTGCCACAAGTATTTTAAAGTGAAGAAGAAAACTCACTCGGCATCACTAATCAGTAGGTCTTTAGCCAGTAGATATACAGGTGGTAAATTTTTACACAAAAACATAATTAAATTAAAAATTTAGTGGGAACTGTGTGAAATAATTATAATTATTAGTATAAAAGTTTGAACTTGAGTTAATTGAGAATGTTTTCAAATAAAGATCCTCAGTTGCAGATTATGTGCATAATTCTTCCTTTCTGAAATTATGAGACAATATGATTTAAAGGCAAATAAATTAATGTCAGAAGCAAATAAATTAGTGTCAGAAGCATTACTAAATTGAGGAGTCATTTCTACCGACGTCAATGAAAATTCTCATTGACCTCATCGCTCTAGGGCCGTGAAGTTGTTCTGCGCATTCGTCATTCGTCACTCAACCTTGGTGGAGGACGGACATTGGCGGTTGAGCTAGTACCTGTTGGTAGCACTGAGTGATTTTCACAAAATCGCGCAGGCTATCAGGCGGAGAATCAACACTGTGTATATTGAGGTGTTGAAAGGAACGGTTTATCAAACCAATGCTTCTGTTATGCTGCCTGCCATACTACGGGATACCTACTGCATCAACAACGACGATCTATATGGTATTGCCTTAAACGGAGCTACAAGGATCTTGGTGAAATTCGTGACGGCTGCGACATATGACAAGATGGTGGAAAAATACCAAGACGTGTGTATGAAGGTTAATCCTGGTTTAGAAGTACGACTGAGAGACGTATCCAAGTATTATACTTGGGGGAAAGTTACGGAATGTCCCATTGAAGCGGTGAAGAAGAAAATGAAAGCAACATTCAATGAGTATGGTGTTATACATCAGGCATCGGTTGGAAGGTGGTCAGATGGTATGTATGCTGGACTGCGTGAGGGCTCCTTTACCCTCAAAATGTCTTTGCGCAAATCTATACCATCATATGTGACGCTGAGTGACTTTAGAACTCAGGTATATGTAACTTTTGCGGGGCAGAGACGAACCTGTAGGGCTATGTGGAGCCTTTGATCATATGGCAGTAATGTGTCCTCGTCGATCGACACCTGAGCAACATGGAGAGGGGAAAGGAGTGGGGAAGGAGAGAAAGGTGACGACCCAGTCTACAGGGGAGCATCTTCAAGATCATAGAATATGAGTGAAATCGTGGAGGACAATCCGGAAGAATGTGCAACATTACCGGAGGTCTCTCAGGTTATCGAGAATATGCGTATGGAGGATGAGGTGAGACGAGTGGAATTGGGTAGTCAAGTTACGGCTACAATAGACACTGTTATACAAGAATTCTTGGATAATCAGAATGAGGATGGGACACTAAGCATGGTGTCGGATGGGAAACTTATAGG
Source organism: Cherax quadricarinatus (assembly GCF_026875155.1). Lineage (NCBI taxonomy): Eukaryota > Metazoa > Arthropoda > Malacostraca > Decapoda > Parastacidae > Cherax > Cherax quadricarinatus. The sequence continues at coordinate 1,399,276 of NC_069438.1, read as the reverse complement.
TGAGGGTGGAATTCAAGAGGTGCATAATGTGGATGATGGGGATATGCAATCAAAGAGGATTAGTAAGGTTGTGGTTGAAGTCCACAATATGGAATGTGAAGATGAAGGAATGCACATAGTAGAGGCATCACGTAAGAGAGAGGCAGGTGCTTCTGATAGTGATGATGTCCTCACACCAGCGCAACGATCTGGTAAGAAACTATCAGTGGATGTGCCAAAAAAAGTAACAGGGGGGGAAGGGGCAGAGGAAAGGTGAGGCAAAGAAAGGACATTGTGAAAAGTATGTTCTGCAAAAACGTAAGGAAACGCAAGGATATCGGTCGATTGGTAAGCCCCCGATAGCATTTTTAAGTGTCTAACATTTTAAAAGTTAATGGCCTAAGGGCTGATGTAAAGGTAAGATCTAGTGATTTTTTAAAGAGAAATTGGATACAGTAATATTTTTACAAGAGCATAAATTTTAGGTATGGAAGGGATTTGTTGGTAGATGGATATAAAGTTTATGCTGGGTATACTGGGGAAACTTAAGGGAGGTGCGTGTTTTAATAGCTGAGACCAGTCCTTTCCAATTGTTACATTGGGAAGAAGGGGCAGATGGGAGAAATAGCGAAGGGTTTGGGTTGGACATGGGGTGGGGTACGTGTGTGTTTTGTGAGTGTATACATGCCGGCGGACAGTGATAGACGTGTTAAAGAGGATTTTGTAAGGGACACACTAATTTATATATGCGGGGGTTACCTGTTTTTTTTCATTATTTGGAGGGGATTAGAATAGTGTGATACGTAGAAAAATGTGGAGCCCAGGGTGCAGGGTGTGTTTTGGGGGTCCTACGGGATGTTTTGGGGAGGGGCGGGGAAAGGGGGGAAGGGGGGAGGGCATACTTTATGTAAGAGAGGATATCGGCACGACTAGATCGTATTTATGCTTCTCCCGGGTTACAGGTTGCCCAATACAAAACTATAACGTAGTGTTTTCAGATCATAGAGGAGTGGCCGTGGGTGTGGGATGGGGAGGTTTACCAAAGCGTTACATGAGTTATTGGAAACTTAATGTGAGATTGTTAGATGAGCTGGAGGACGGCGATAGTTTGTTGAGTGGTGGACAAATGAGTGGACCAAGGGAGAAAAGGAGGTGATTACTACGATGGGGGGGAGAATATGCTAAACCAAGGGAAACAAAAATTTTTATTGAAGAAAGGGGAAAAGGGGGTAAGTCAATGGAAATATGGCTTACAGAGATATTTGGAAGGGCAGTTGAAACAGTGCTATGAAGGTTTTAGTGGGGTTTATCCAGTACAAGAGTTGAGGGCATCAAAGCGCAAAATTTATGGGAAAAGCAGAATGCAAGATTTGATGGTGAGAGATTGAGAGGTGGATTGGAAGATTTTTATGGGGAGATAAGCCATCCGCCTGTGTATTGCGGCAAATTAAAGACACGCAGAGGATAATGACAAAGATGAAATTGGACGTACATACGGATGTGGGGGTATACGATGGGACAGAGGTTAGTAACTACGAAAAAATTTTGAGTGGTTATGCTGATAAGTGGTTTGAGATATATATGAGAGGGGGAAACAGGGAAAATAGCAGATATGAAGATTTTAGAGAAGGGATACAGAGAAACCCAGAGTCAGCAGTAGAGCGATGATAGAAGGCCTATAGATGAAGAGGAAGTGTGGAGGCTTTAAAAGGGATGAGTGTCGGGAAAGCACCTGGGATAGATGGAATCCCAAATGAATTTTTTTGAGCAACTGGGATGTCATGAAGGGAAATTCTTGGTGCAGTTGGTGAATGTGATAAAGGATAAGGGAAGCATGAGTCTAACACAAAGGACAGGTGTAGTAGTTATGGTTCCAAAAGGGGGAAATACAGAATAGCATCCTAGATTATAGAGGTTTATCATTAATGTGCGGGATTATAAATTGTTTGCCAAGGTTTTAGGTAATTGGTTGCGTAAAGTAATTTGGGGAAAGGTTTTAGACGTGGACAGATGGGTGTGGCCCAGGGCAACAAAGTTTAGTGGGCCCTGGGAGGATAAAGGGTTATATAGAGGAGCGTAGGATGGACGGCGGAGGTGTTCTTGTTTTTGGGTTTGGGAAAGGGGGCTTATGATTGTGTAGAGAGAGAGACATTGTGGATAATTATGAGGATGATTTGGGGTTTTTGTTTAGGAAATTGTGCAGTGGGCGGAAACTTTATATAAAGGTGCAGAAATACGAGTTTCAAATAAATGGAAGGGTGGGGAAAGATGGTTAGTATGGGTAAGGGCTGAGGGAGGGATGCCCCATGTCCAGATTCTATTTGCATGTCCCGCCAAGACCCCTTATATAGGTTTATAAATGTAGGAGTAAGTGAGGGGGGGTAAGACTTGGGGGTGCTACGGGTAAGTTGATTATGTGGATGACACGACGGTCTTAGTAGGGGGAGAGGAGGGGTTTAAAAAATGTAAGCAGAATGTTGAAATATTTAGTGGGGCAACAGGTATAAGTGTTAATAGTGAAAAGTCGAAATTCTAAAAGGGTAGCCAAAGAGTATTGCTTAGGTTAGGGGAATAAGAACGAGTGGTTTGACTACAAAAAGAGTCATTGTAGTTAATACACTCATTTATCCTAAATTGTGGCACGTGGCTGTGGTGTACCCCCTTTATGGAAAGATGTGCGGCAAGTCAAAGGAAAGTACTGAATTTTACATGGGAATAAGGGTTTTCATTGGCTGAGGAACGGTTGAATGAAAACGCTGGGGAAGGGGGTTTAGGTTTAATTCCTTTTGGGGAGCAGGACTGAAGAGCATGTACGTGAAGCATTTTTATCTGAGATTGGGTTGGGGAACGTGGGGTCAGAGTGAGGGATGTGATGGAAGATGTGAGTGGTGGGGGGGGGGTAGGGACCTAGAGGGGTGTATGAATATGTTGAGATACTTATTACAAGTAAGAAATCCGGGAAATGTAACGGGTGTGTTTTGGGGAGGTTGGTAAGGTGTCAAGAGGTGTTGGAAGGGGAGACTGTTTTTCCATTATATAATTGGGCACGAATCTGGGGAGACTTCAGTAAGTTACGGTTTGAAGTCAAGGGTGAGGGAAAATATGTATAGGTTTTTAAAATGGATTTTGCCAACTAAAGTTCGACTGTATCAGATGGGAATTTTGCAGTCTCAATGTTGTGTTTTGTGTGGGGGGGGGAGAAACAGCATATCATGTGGTGTAATTCTGTGAGCATATCGAGAGGGACTCTATGGTTTCGCAGAGTGTTGGATATGGTGGGTGGGAGTAGGTTAGTGGTATAAGGGCACTGAGTTTGGATATAGAGGGAGTGGGAGATAGTGTGAGGAGGGCGTCATGTATTTAGTGGCAGATTTTTATATTCGTGGGGATGAGGGAGGTGGGGGGGGGGGAACGACAAGGGCTTTAGCAGGACATTTCTATAAAACAAAGTGTTTTAAATGAGGTAGTGTATGGACGTAGATGGGCTATGATTTTCCGGCATCTATAGAAGGGATGACTGTGGAGGGTTGCGCGATTTAATGTTGTAATGGTTGGGGGGGACTGGTCTCTGATAAGGGGGGGGAGAATGAATTACATTCGTCGCATGGGGATGTGACGAGGCTTAATAAATTGATTCGGTATTTTTATAATCTTATGTAAAATTAATGGGCATGTATGACACTGATATAATTCCTGTGAACATAAATTTTCATAAGTCATGTAATATGTACAATTTTTGTACATATGAGAATATGTAATATGTGAGTCCCTTGACTATATCATGTGTAAAGGTCTCATGGATTTACGACAATCATAATTTTAAATGGTTTTTAGTTATCATAATACTAAATTCAATCTTATGTTCTTTTTTCTAAATATTATTTGTCATGTTGGGATCATCTTTTGATTTTTATACTAAGAGGAATTTTTTTTTTATTTCAACAAGATATTATATTCAAGATTTAAATCATGCTAGTTATTCGTTTCTGTGTTCAGTGAACAATGGTATGATCTGGGGTGGCGGGGGGGGGGGGGGTAATGCTCAAACATATTTTATTACATGTACTTAATTAATGAATATGTTGCTTATAGGAAGGGGTAATTGAGAATTGTTTTTTTAAATAGTATTGCTTGCACAGTTTTCCTTAGTTTTTGTATAAAGACATTTTTCATGTATCATGTGTGTACAGTGTACTAAGTCACATATTATTGTAACTTGAAATGATTTGATTAATGTTGGGTACAATTGGGGTAATCTTGTTTTTCACACACGTGTTGGTTGTTAGTATTAAAGATTAAAAATTTTTTTAAGACCCAATGGCCCGGGTTGGTTTTCTTATGTGGAAACTAATGTTTTGGGGGGGAAAAAGACCCCCTTATCTTTTACAACTGTAGTAAAAAGGTTCTCTGGGTTCATTCCAAAGTAAGGGGTAAGTCTTGATAAACCCCCGGGTTAGGCCCACCCTAAACCCAGAAAGGCATGGTTCCACAGGGAAATGTTTTTTTATGGGTCCTTAAGGGTTTCAAAAACAAGTCACACAGTATAACACATAATTTTTTCTGTATTACGGACCAGTGTTTAATTTAAAACGTGAAATTTTATCCAAAAAAAAAACCCGCCCTCCTGTGAGGAAAGGGAGGTTTAAGGAGGAACCGACCCCTGTGTGTGAGGGTTCGAGTGAGGGGGCTCACTTGACTTCCCATCTTCCTTGCACACTAAGTAGTTCCTCTGTTGACTTGGGTTGCACATATTTTGTTGTCAATCTCTTACAACTGTTACCTATCGATTTGTGGTACTTTGCGTTCTTATCGTAATTTTACTAATGCACATTCTCCCTCTCATTTGTTTAAAGGGTTTGCTGACTATCGAATGAGTATCCCAGTTCTCATATGGTAACTGCTATTGATTTCTTTCTTCAGCACGAGTGTTTCAGTGTGGGTCAGCTGAACATCGGGGTACAAGACGCACTGTCTAGGATTCGACATGAGGCCTGTACAAATTTTGTATTTTATTTTCTCGATGATGATAGGGCGATGCGGTCCGCGTTTTGTCGACATTTTTTTTTATGAACCGATTACGTTCATTTTTGGTGTACTATTAGAAGGTTATATCGAGTATCCTGTGCCGAAGTTTCAATCATATCGGCCAAAAAGGGAAAAGAAATATGCAAAATTTACGAAAAATTACATTTGGCAGGGAGTCCTACTCAGTGGTACTTGGAAAAGTGGTTTTGACACTTGCTGCTGATAGAACACCTCTAATTCCATCAAATGTCGTTTGAATTCTTAAAATAAACCTTATCTTCATGCAAAAAAAAAAATTTAAATTTCATAACTTTTTTGATATATTCGGGAAAATGTCGGCCTTGTTGTCCACATAAATCTAAAAATATTTTGGATAGTTCAGAAACATGAACGCTACCTTGTAAAAACAATCATTCTCCTATGTTTGTTGTGAAAATCAAGTCAATTCAATCATAAATAAAGGTGGATTGCCCCTAAATAGGTAAATAACTTACTTTCGAGATATAGGCCGAAGCGCGCGGCACCCCGCTGCCCGGGAAATAATTTTTTTCCCCCAAAATTTTTTTATTTTTTTTTTGGGGAAATTTTTATTACATTTAAACTTTAATTTTTTTTCTATAGGAAAAAATTTTTTTTCCCTTCAGGGAAAATGAAAAAAATTTTTTGGGGGCTTTTTTTTTAATTTTTTAAATGTATTTTTTTTTTTTTTTTTTATTTTTTAATATTTTTTAATCTTTTTAAATTAGTTTTTAAATAATTAAAATTTTTAAAAATTAAAGGGGAAATTTTTTTGGGGGGGATTGGGTTTTTGTACTTTTAAACCCCAAAAATTAAAAATAATTAAAAATACCGTTTTTTCCCTCCCAGTAAAAATGGGTTATAAATGGATTTTCCCCCTTTCCCAACCCCCCGTGACCACAAACAATTTTTACAAAATTCCGTACGGGGCCGGACAATTTTTCCCCAACCCCTTTCCCCGTAATGATTAAAAATTTCACGATTAAATAAAAAAACCCCCGGGCCGGGTTAAGGGTTTTGATTCAAATCCCCCGTCCTAGAAACTCCCAAATTTTCCCCCTTATTTTTACCGAATTTAACGGCCCCTTTTGGACCACAAAAATTTTTTAAAAATTCCAGTCGTGGGGCGAATCGAAAACCCCTTCACTTAAAGAAAAAAAGTCTTGACGTTGTAAACCATACCCCGGGGGGTTTAACCCTCATATCGCCAAAAAGGGGAAATGAAATCCCAAATTTACAAAAATTTTTTACCTTTGCAGGGGCCCAACCCCGGGATGGTTTTTTTGGGAAGTGTTTACATTGCTGCGGATGAAACCTTCTAATTCCCTAAAACCCCTATGAATTTCTTAAAAACCATTTTTCACAAAAAATGTTCTAACTTTTTTAAAATATATTTGGAAGATGTCTTTTTGGCTAAATCTATTTTGGATAGTTTGAACATGACGCTTCAACCCCCCTTTTGTTTTTTGAAATTCATACATTCAATCTTTTAAATAAAGGGGATTGGGCCCTAAATTGTATCACCTACTGGAGATTTTAGGCCAAAAACGCCGGGCCCCCCGGTGCCGGAAATTTTTTTTGAAAAATTTATTTAATTTAAACATTTATGGTACCACGGTGTTTTTAATTAACCGTAAATCCCCGGGGGTTTTTTTAAACCCTGTAAGATCATCTTTACCCAGGGAAAACTGAGTAGAATTTTTCCCGGGCTCATTAATATGCTTAAAATTATTGTTTTAAGGGTGTTCTTTTTATGTTTAGTATCCTATTATGATTTATTGTCAAAATGGTCTTGTGGTAAAAAGGGCTATTTGAATTAGCCGGGGTTTAATGGAATATTTTTTGGGCTGGGTTTCGGCAATTTGTGCACTATTCCCAGGGGTTCCCGTTTGGGTGCCTTGACCATATTAGCTCCGCCCGCTCGGGAATGATCTCAGATGGTAATTTGTATTATATTAGACATAAAAGATAAGAAAACGATAAAAAAAACACGGGGAAAAAATGAAAACAAAAGCCGAGTCAGCGCTTCTTACGCAATATGTTCGCGTCAGCGCTGTCACCATGCCTGTTATAAATGGCTGTAATTCCTTTTAAAAAACATCGTACAAGGATAATAATTATACCAGAGTGTAGCCAGAAAGTTCAGCTTTTTTTTGGAAAACAATAACTCATTTTTCATATATTTTCGTTTTTTTTTTTGCTCCGCGCGCGGGAACTCTGAATCCCAAGTGTTGCACAGTGTCTAATTTTTTCAACTTGTGGGTTTTCTAAACCCATCATCTATCTTCTGTTTCTATGCCCACCTCTACAAGGGGGCTGAACCACCTAAGTCACTCTTTGGCCATAGTGTATATTTAGTTATTCCAGTGTTTCTATCACCTAGATTATCTTGTATGTTTTATTTTTATAATTTAGGTAAATCGTATTAAAATATTGTCTATTTTTCACTTCCAACATTGGATTATATTTTGTAAAATAATTTAGGTTTTTTCATTATTTTTATGCTAAAGTATAGTGAATCCCCAATTGTTTTTGAAGGTTCACAGCTTCACTCTTTTTATAAACCAGGAATTATTTACTAACAGGTGACATAACCCCCGAATAATGACAATCATTTACAACCACCTGAGCGACATATGATTGTTATAAATATGGACTAATTTGGAAATTTGAATCTTTTGTCAGACCCAAGAACATAACTCATTTACGTTAAGCTAAACAATTCTAGCTTGCAGGTAGGGAAGGGAAGTGTTACGTGATGCCATCTTTAAAAAACTTGAGTATAGATTTTGGAAGTAATGTTGATGATGATTTGAATAGACTGATGCAGTGGTCAGAGAAGTGGCAGATGCAGTTTAATATAGACAAATTTCAAAGTTCTAAATGTTGGACAGGAAAAATAACCATGCTACCTATTAACTAAAATAATGTAGATCTTAATATTACGGATTGCATAAAGGATTTAGGAGTTCATGTTTTGCAGTAATTTTGAATCCAGGACAACAGTGCATAAGTGTTCCAATAAGCTAACAGAATCCTTGGCTTCATAGCAATAAGTATAAATAATAGAAGTCCTCAGGTTATTCTTCAACTCTACATATCTTTGGTTAGGCCTCATTTAGATTATCTGCACAGTTTTGGTCACCGTAATACGAATGGTTATAAATCCTCGGAAAACATACAAAGGAGGATGACAAAGTTGATCCCATGTATCAGAAATCTTCCCTATGAGGATAGATTGAGGGCCCTGAATCTGCACTCTCTAGAAAGGGAAGAATTGGAGGATTTGATTGAGGTGTATAAATGGAAAACAGAAATTTATAAAGGGATGTAAATAGCATGCTAAAAATATCTAAAACAGACAGGACTCGAAGCAATGGGTTTTAATTTGGGAAAAAATTCAGATTCAGGAAGGGTTGACTTACAGACACACACACACACACCACACACACACACCACACACACACACACACGCACCACAACTACACATACACATACACACATACACACATTCACACACACATACACACAAGGAACAAGCACTTGTAAGCTGTAGTTACCACACGCAAACCACAATACACAGGGATTTCACACCGTCCTGTGAACTGACCATCTGAACCTTTCTCCTCCTTCCCCCACCCCCCTCTCTCACTAAGTAGGGACCTATCTCTACCTCTCTCATCTTTACCTATATCTCTCTCTCTACCTATCCTCTCTACCTATCCCCCCACCCCCCTACCCCCCTATAGCTTCCCTCTCCATCTTTCCCCCTCTACATCTCTTACCTCTAACACCTCCCCCCCTCTAACATCTCTCCCCATCTTAACATCTGTCCCCTCCCATTATCTTCTCCCCTCTCCTTTCCCACCTCTCTCCCATCCTCCCCTCCCGCCCCCCCTAGGCCTCTCTCCCCCTCATCGCTCTTCCATCTCCCCCTCTTTCCCCCTTCTCCCCTCTTGCCTTCCCTTTCTCCTCCCTCCCTCCCTCTCTCTCTCTCTCTCTCTCTCTCTCTCTCTCTTCTCTCTTCTATCTCTCTCTCTTGCTCTCTCTCTTGCTCTCTCTCTCTCTCTCTCTTGGCTCTCTCTCTTGCTCTCTCTCTCTCTTGCTCTCTCTCTCTCTTGCTCTCTCTCTCTCTCTCTCTTGCTCTCTCTCTCTCTTGCTCCTCTCTCTCTCTTGCTCTCTCTCCTTGCTTCTCTCTCTCCTCTTGCTCTCCTCTCTCTCTTGCTCTCTCTCTACCTTGCTCTCTCATCTCTCTTGCTCTCTCTGTCTTTGCTCTCTCTGTCTCTTGCTCTCTCTCTCTCTTGCTCTCTCTCTCCTTGCTCTCTCTCTTCTTGCTCTCTCTCTCTCTCTTTGCTTCTCTCTCTCTTGCTCTTCTCTCTCTCTTGCTCTCTCTCTCTCTTGCTCTCTCTCTCTCTTGCTCTCTCTCTCTCTCTTGCTTTCTCTCTCTCCTGGCTCTCTCTCTTGCTCTCTCTCTCTCTCTCTGCTCTCTCTCTCTCCTTGCTTCTCTCCTCTCTCTTGCTCTCTCTGCTCTTGCTCTCTCTCTCTCTTGCTCTCTCTCTCTCTTGCTCTCTCTCTCTCTTGCTCTCTCTCTCTCTTGCTCTCTCTCTCTCTCTTGCTCTATCCTCTCTCTTGCTCCTCTCTCTCTCTTGCTCTCTCTCTCTATTGACTCTTCTCTCTCTTGCTCTTTCTCTACTCTTGCTCTCTCTCTCTCTTTGTCTCTCTCGTCCCCATTTTTCTCTTCTAACTCTACCCCTCTCCTACCTTCCCTTTACTCTCTCTCCCCTCTACCTTTCCCTTCTCTCTTCTCTCACAAAAAAAAAAAAAAAAAAAAAAATGGTGGGGACTCGCAGGAACCAAGGATCGATGAGAATGGTTCGTGTAGGGAGGAGTGGATCGAGGAGCAGTGGAAAAGGTGGAAAAGAGTGAGGAGAGAAAATTAGTGAGAGCTTTCGAAAAAATGGAGAAAAGAAAGACTCTCTGTGAATTTGGAAAGGAGGGTTGGAGAAGGAGACAAAGATTTGGGAGGCACAAGTCGAAACTGCAGTAGCCCCAAGATAAGGGTCTAGAGTTGAGATAAATAGGCTGAAGCGAGGTTTACAGGGCAGTGACAGAGATGACACAGCATATGAAGCAGCGAGGCTCCGAACAGGAAGGAAGGAAGTATGAATTATGCTAAGGTGCACATCAATCTGCCAAGGAGGACCCGGGAGGTGAACAGGAAGATCAGCTGGTTGCAGATGTAGAGGGTGATAGGTCCGAAATGCTGAGGCACAACACGGCTATCAAGAGCCACTGGAAAAATCAAGGGAGAAACTGACCACATACCAGCAGGATCCAGAGTTCACTGAGGGTGAGGCAATGGGAGGAAGAAAGGGCAAAATCAGTGTTTATCATGGACTTTCAGGAGAGAGGGAAAGACACACACTTGTAAGAAGCAGGAAGAAAGAAAGGAGATTGAGAAAATCATAACCGGAAATAGGGGAAGAGCATGGACGAGATTGTAAATTTTTCAGTGAATAGGGGGGTACTCGAAGGGAGAAAGAAACCATGTGTGAGTGTGTGACCAATCAAGCTGATTATAGGACGGAAAAACAGTGCAGATCAGGATCCTCCAAGAGAAACCACGATTGAAATATCGGGAAAGAGTACAAGAGGGTGTTCTGACAGAGACTGAACAAATCAGAACGACGGACAAAAAGTGAGGGAGAGGACAAAAATGCGAAAGGTGTAGAAAAGAGACAAGGATGGACCACAGAGGTCAGTCAGAGCAGGACAGAACAAGCAAGGGCAACGCCACACAAACAAACTTACTCTCGAACCTTACAACCTATCACACCATCCCAACACACATACAATCCCATACCCACCAAGCCTCCACCCAACACCGAGCTATAGAATCCCACAGTCTATGCCACCAGGGTCTCCACCCTCACAGGCCCCCGAAACCAGTGTTGGAAAGGAAACTGAAGGTATGGTACACCAAACGGCTGAGGGAATAAACAAATAAGTGGGAGGAGTGGCACGAAAGAGTCAAAGAAAGACATCACCGGACATCATAGCTCTCACAGAAAACCAAGCTTACAGTATGTAACAGATGCCATCTTTCCACAGGATACCAAATCCTGAGAAAGACAGAGGGAACAGGGGGTGGTGGGAGGAGTGGCGTTGCTGATCAATACTCGCTGGAATTTGATGGCTTTTAAGCTGGAGAGAGGAGATAGCGGAAGAAGAAAGTGATTACATAGTGGAACACTTCACTCTGGTGGTCCCAAGGTGGTAATAGCCATGATGTATACCACCACAGACAGCAGGAGGCCAAGGCAGAGTACGACGAGAGCAAAAGAGCGATGGTTGGACACACTGGCTAGAGTGGCCAGAAGAGCTCATGCATCCAGGGCAAAAGCTACTGAATCATGGTGACTTAACCACAAGGATATGATTGGCGAGAACTTGGACCCACATGGGGGCATGATACATGGAGGGCTAAGTGATGGAGGTGGTACTGGGAACTTAATGTACCAACACGTAAGGGACACTACAGAGAGAGAGGAGAGAGATTGAACCAGCAGGCTGGACTTAGTATTTCACCTTCGGTAGGGCAGATATCGAGGACATCAACATTATGAAAGACCCTTAGGGCCAGTGAACCATGTGGTTGTAAGCTTCGAATACACAGTAGAGCTACAAGTGAGTGGGGAGAAGCAGGAAGGCCAGGCGAATGAAGCCAAACTACAAGAAGGGGACTACACAGTGAATGAGGAACTACCCTGAACGGGGTTCAGTGGACAGAGAACTGGCAGGGAAGCCAGTTATGAGATCGATGGAATATGTAGCAACAAAATGCAAGGAGCTGAGGAGAGGTTTGTACCCAAGGGTAACAGGAGTAATGAAAAAAGCCAGGATGAAGCCCATGTTTACCCAATAGGTGCAGGAGGCAAAAAACAAGTGTGCTAGGGAATTGGGAAGAAATCTAGAAGGCAAAGGACCAGGAGAATCAGGAGAACAGTCGTTAGAGCCAGGAGAAACGAGATATGCACAGATAGGAAGGGAGGCCCCAAAGGACATATGAAAATGACATAGCGCGAAAGCCCAAATCTGACCCGAAAACTGTTGTACAGCCACATCAGGAGAAAACAACAGTCAAGGACCAGGTAATCAGGCTAGGAAGGAAGGAGGAGAGACAACAGGAAATGAACAGTGAAGTATGTGAAGAACTCAACAAGGAGATTCAAATGAAAGTGTTCACAAGAGGAGACAGAGGGACTCCAGAACGACGGTGAGGTGGGCACACCACCAATGTGCTGGACACAGTGCACACAACCGAGGAAGAAGTGAGAGGCTTCTGAGTGAGCTAGATACCTCAAAGGCAATGGGGCCCAGAATAACAATTCCCCATGGGGTATTGAGAGGGAGAGCAGAGGCGCTATGTGTACCCCTCTAACAAACAATATTCAATACAGCTATCGAAACAGGGAGATTGCCTGAGGCATGGAAGACAGCCAAATGTAGTCCCAAATCTTTTAAAAAGGAGACAGAAATGAAGCATTAAACTACAGACCAGTAGTGTCACTGACATGTTAGTATGCAAAATCATGGAGAAGATTATCAGGAGAGAGTGGTGGACATCTAGAAAAGGGAATGATCTCATCAACAGCAGCAGCAAGGTTACAGGGACAGGAAATCCTGTGTCACAAACCTACTGGAGTTTCTATGACCATGGTGACCAGCAGTTAAGACAAGGAGAGAGAGGGTTGGAGTGGAGTGCATTTTCTTGGACTGCAAGAAGGCGTTTGACACAGTACCACACAAGAGATTGGTGCAAAAAAAAATGGAGGACAAGCAGGGATAACAGGGAAGGCACTACAATGGAACAGGAATACTGTTCAGGAAGACAGCAGCGAGTCATGGTACGTGGCGAGGTGTCAGAGTTGGCTTGGCACCAGTGACCAGCGGGGTCCCCCCAGCAGGGGTAGTCCTAGGACCAAGGCTGTTTATGGTATTTTGTTGAACGACCATGACGGAGGAATAGACTCTGAGGTGTCCCTGTTTGCAGATGACGTGGACGTTGATGAGAAGAAATACACTCCCCGATCGAGACCAGGCAGAACTGCTAAGGATTGGACAGCTGCAGACCTGGTCAGCAATTGGCTCCTGGAGTCAATCCACCAAGTGCAAAGTCATGAAGTTGGGGAAGGGAAAGAAGGCCGCAGACGGAGTGTACAGTTAGGGGTCAGAGACTACAAACCTCACCTCCCCAAGGGAAAAAGATCTTGGGCGTTTGAGTATAACACAGGCACATCTCTGAAGCACACATCTACCAAATAACTGCTGCAGCATATGGGCGCCTAGCAACCTCGAACAGCATTCCGACACTTAATGGAATCCGTCAGGACCTGTATACACCGTATACGTTAGGCCATGAATTGGGTATGCGGCACCAGTTTGGAACCCACACTAGCCAAGCACGTAAAGAAACTAGAGAAAGTGCAAAGGTTTGCAACAAGACTTAGTCCCAGAGCAAGAGGGTATGTTCCTACGAGGAGAGGTTAAGGGAATCAACATGACGACAGGAGGACAGCGCAGAGTTAGGGGGACATGATAACGACATACAAATACTGAGAGGGAATTGGAACAAGTTGGACAAAGGACAGGATGTCCAGAGATTGACACAGTAACAAGGGACACAGTTGGAAGCTGAAGTAGTGACACAGATGAACACAGGGATGTTAGGAAAGTATTTTTCTTCAGACATAGAGTAGTCAGTAAGTGGAATAGTTTGGGAAGCGATGTTAGTGGAGGAGGATCCTTACATAGCTTTAAGCAGAGGTATTATAAAGCTCACGGCTCAGGGAGGAGTGACCTAGTAGCGATCAGTGAAGGGCGGGGCCAGGCGCTCGGACTCGACCCCCGCAACCTCAACTAGGTGAGACTAGGTGAGTACACACACACACACACACACTACACACACAACACACGCAACTTACACACAAAATACACACACACATAACACACAACACAACACCACACACACAAACACACACACACTCACAACACACACACACACACAAACACACACACCGGTAGAAATATTTACTCGATTTCCGAATAGAACACTTTTCCTCGCTCTGAGAGATCATTGGGCCACCCCTCCCCCTCCGACACCACCATGTAATGCTGTTCACACCCAAGGTAGAAAATCACACGGCCATCTCCTTACTTAACCTACCTAACTAACCATAACCTAACCTAACCTAACCTAACTTAACCAAACCTAAACCTAACCTAACCAAACCTAACTTAACCTATCCAACCTAACCTTACCTAACTAGCTAACCTAACCTTCCTAACCTAACCTACCTAACCATAACCTAACACATCAAAAACACCTCCGATACTCCCCAAAAACACTACTGAGTACTACCAAATCACCACTGATACTACCAAATCACCATCAAAAATCACCAGAAACTAAGTTTAACATACCACTCCACCCACTTTTTATAGAAATCCCCTCAAATCACTATAACCAAGAACCAACCTAACCGATTCCTTTTCCTAACCTACCGAACCTAACCTAACCTACCTAACCTAACATTACCCAACCTAACCTACCTTACTTAACCTACGGGGACTAACTAATAATCCTATTCCTAAACCTACCTAACCTACCTAACCTAACACATTCAACCAACCTCGAATACTCCAAAACACTACTGATTACCAAATCACCTAACCTAACTAACTTTACCCACCTAAACCTAACTTATCCTAACCTTACCTAACCTAACCTAACCTATCCTAAACCTAACCTAACATTACCTAACCTATCCTAACTTATCCTAACCTAACCTAACCTACCTAACCTAAATTTTCCTAACCTAACCTAACCTAACCATGACCTAACTTATCCTACCTAACCAACCTAACCTAACCTAACCTAGCCTACCTAACCTAACCTACCTGACTAACTCACCTAACCTAACTTATCCTAACCTAACCTACTAACCTATTCTAAACTAACCTAACATTACTAACCTAACCTAACTTATCCTAACCTAACCTAAACCTAACCTAAACTTTTCCTAACCTACCTATACCTAACCTGACCTAACTTACCTAACCTAATCCCAACCTAACCTAACTAGCCTAACCTAAAACTAACTTAAACCGACCTTACTTATCTAAACCTAACCTAACCTAACTTATCCTAACCTAACCTAACCTAACCTAACACTTCAAACACCTCCGAATACTCCCAAAAACTACTGATTTTTGCCAAACCACCACTGAATACTTACCAAATCACCGTCAAAATTCACCAGAAATTAAGTTTATCTCAACATCCAAAATCCTTTTTATAGAATGAATATTCTTACCCGCATTTTATGTTGCATATCGCATTTCCTCTTCCACCATCATCCCTGAACATCCTTCCTTATTCATTCCGTATATCTCCTAGGGTTGTTTTTAACCCCGACGAGGGCCCATCACGACGTGGAGCCCGCGCCAACCATCACCACTCCAACACCACACTACACTCTGGCTCCTAATTTCCCAATGGGATGGGCCCCGTCGAGGGTTTAAAACAACCCTAGGAGATATACGGAATGAATAAGGAAGGATGTTCAGGGCGGATGTGGAGAGGAAATGCAATATTGCAACTAAAATGCGGTTAAGAAAATTCTTACTACAAGGATTATGGATTGTAGATGATAACCCTAAGTTTCTAGGTTTATTTTGACGGAGATTATTACTACAACTATTTATCAATACTAAAACTGAATATAATATTTCTAAATCTTCGTATTAATCATTTTAAATTAACTTAAATTATTAAATTAACCTAAATTGACTTAACTTAACTTAACATAACTTACTTTACTAATTATCTTAAATTACTTAACTGAACTTAAATTTAACTTAAATTCCACCTAAATTAAACAATATTAACTTCTGTTAGTTTGGAAAATTTAGGATAGGTTATGTAAGTTATCTTCAACTTACTATCTGTTATGTAAAGTTAGGTTAGGTTAGGATAGGTGTAGGTTAGGTTAGGTTAGGTTAGGTTACGGATAAGTTAGGTTAGGTTTGGGTAATGTTAGGTTTAGGTTAGGCGTGAGTTAGCGGTCAGGTTAGGTTAGGTTAGGGTTAGGCTAGGTTAGGTTAGGTTAGGTTTGGGGTTAGGTTAGGATAAGTTAGGTCAGGTTAGGTTAGGTTAGGTTAGGAATAAGTTTAGTTAGGTGTAGGTTAGGTACGGTTAAGTTAGGTTAGGTTAGGTAATGTTAGGTTAGGTTAGGATAGGTTAGGTTTTAGGTTAGGTTTAGGGTTAGGGTTGGATAATTTAGGTTAGGTTGGGTAATGTTAGGTAGGTTAGGAGATTTGGTAGTATTCAGTAGTGTTTTGGGGAGTATTCGGAGGTGTTTGTGGTGTTTAGGTTAGGTTAGGTTAGGTTAGGAATAGGTTAGTTTAATCTAGTTAGGTAAGGTTAGGTTAGGTTGGTTATGTTATGGTTAGGTTCGGTTAGGTTAGGTTCCGGTTAGGGAGGAAAAGGATAGGTTAGGTTTGGGTTCTAGGTTATATTGATTTGAGGGGATATTTCTATAAAAAGGAAGTTGGATGGTGATGATAAACTAGTTTCTGGTGTTTTGACGTGATTTGGTATTAATCAGTGTGATTTGGTGTAATCAGTCGATAACCAAAACTCTACATAGTAGGTGTTTGCTGGTGTTAGGTTAGGTTAGGTTAGGTTAGGATAGGTTAGGTTAGGCTAGGTTAGGTAAGGTTAGGTTAGGATAGGGTTTAAGTTAGGGTAAGGTTAGGTTAGGTTAGGTTCGGTTAAGTTGTATAGGTTAGGTTAGGTTAGGTTAGGTTGGTTAAGTAAGGAGATGGCCGTGATGTTTTTCTACCTTGATAGGGTGTTGAACCGCATTACATGGTGGCGTCGGAGGGGGAAGTGGTGGCTGACCACAATGAGTCTTTCAGAGCGAGGAAGGGAAAGTGTTCTATCGGAAATCGAGTAAATATTCTACCGAGTTTGTGTGTTGGTTGGTTTTGTGTGTGTGGGTGTGGTGTGTGTGTGTGTGTGTGTGTGTGTGGGTGTGTGTGTGTGTGGTTGTGTTGTATGTGTGTGTGTATGTGTGTGTGTGTGTGTGTGTGTGTGTGTGTGTGTTCTGGGTGTGTGTGTGTGTGTGTGTCTGTGTGTGTGTGTGTGGCGTGTGTGTTAGGTTTCAATAGAGTTTTTTGTGAAACTTGGTTTACAGTTGATGACATTAGTTAAAAGAGGTAAAATTTGTTGGTAATTGATGAGGGTATGTAGTCGAATTAGGAGTTACCGAAAAAAAAAAAGATGTTATAAGTGGGTTGTGATGAAAATTTAGTTTAAAAACGATATTCAAAAGGTGTTTTGAAGGTGTTCAAGGGTTGTTATGTTGAGTATTCAAATGAGTATGAGATTGTTTTGGGGATGTTCAAAGTAAGAGTTGAGTTAGTTTTTGTGACTTTTTTTGGTGTATTGTGTCCCCTTAATAATTTAAAGGAACTAAAAAGGGTAAAAACGAGGAAATGCCTGTCTGGAGAATGAGGGGGGATGAGTTGTATTTAATGGTATGGTGTCAAAGTCCAGTGTTAGAGTTAGTTTTTGTGATTTTTTTTTTGATGTATAGATCTCACTGTCCCTTACTTTAATGAACTAAATGGATAAAAACGAGAAAAAATTGGGGAGTTATGAGTGAAAATTGTGAAGGGTGTTGGTAGTGGGTTTGTGGGTTTTGTGGGTGTTGTGGGTTTGTGGGTGGTTGTGGCTTTTCTGATGAAATAGTTGAAAACGAGAAAAAATTGGGTGAAGTGGGTTGGTGGTGTTTTGGGTGTTGTGGTTGTGGGTGTTGTTGTCGATGAGTGTAAAACTTATCATTAAATACAATTTTGCATCAACAATGCAAAGTTTAATAAGTTTTAATGATAGTAGAACTGCAAATGGTAAAATCAGAATAACGAGTTCTTAGATAGGAAACTTGATAAATCATCAACAGGAACTTTCGAAAAAAGGAAGTAACATCCAAAATAACATGTTAAAATCATTGTTGTTTAAAATCGTTGTTGTGGGATCTGATATGAGTTGTGGGCTACCCCTTTATATACCCCTTTTCTGTTGATGCTTTACTTTCATTGTTCCTTGATAATGTGAGTAGTCAGAAAGCGCTTGGAAACTTCTCTATTCTTTTCACAATTGTTGTGTTGTATATATATATAATATATATAATATATATATATATATAATATATATATATATATATTATATATATATATTATATATATATTATATATATATATGTATATATATATACATATATATATATATATATATATATATTATATATTTATATATTATATATTATATATAAATACATATATATATATATATATTATATATATATAATATATATATATATATATATATATTATACTATATATATATAATATATAATATATATATATTATGTATATATATTTTACATATAAGTAGTAATAGTTTTTACAGAGCGCACCCTTCCGGTTTAGGCCTTCACTGGGGGTGTTGTATCCGGTTTAGGGCCTTCCACTGGGCGGGTGTATCCAGTCTAGACAGCAGCTGTGAGGTTCACCTTTTCACACCTAGGTGTTACTTCCGTTTTGACCTTGACCGCGCCCTCGAGACTACCTCACCCTTGACCCCCCCCAACCAATACCCCCGCCCACGACCCCCCTTTCGCGACCCCCCCGTCGCCCGCACGCCCCGCCCGCGCGCCCCGCCCGCGCCCTTCGCGGACCCCGCCGCGCCCTTCGCGACCCGCCCGCGCCTTCTGCTGCGCCTCTGCAGCGTCATCGGATCGCCCCGCGCCTCGAATTTTTTTCGTTTTTTCGATTTTTTTTTGAATTTCATTTCTTGTGCTCTCCATCTCCTCGGATCAAAATTTTTGAGGTTCTCCCTCTCACTTTTCACCCCATCCCAAAATTCTCGAAATCAAAGTCTCCATCTCCTCGGATCAAGTTTTTTGGATCCCCCCTATGGGTTTTCGAAATTCTCCATTCCTTGGGATCAATGGTTTTTGGATTGTACTCCTTCCACCCCCAAACCCCCACCTCAAATTTTCTCGATACATAGAAGTTTTTGGGATTCCCCCCCTATGGGGGTTTTCGAAATTCTCCTCTCTTGATCCCCTCCGACTTTCACCCCCCAACCCCAAAAATTTCTCGAAATTCAAAGTCTCCATCAACCTCGGATCAAGTTTTAGGTTCCCCCTCCGACTTTTCACCCCCCAACCCCAAAAATTTCCTCGCGAATAATACCAAGACTCCAATCTTCCTCGGTTCCCCATCCCACTTTATACCCCCAATCCCAAAATTTCTCGTAATACAAGTTTTGGATTTCCCCCTATGGGGGTTTCGAAATCTTATGATCTCTCGGATCCAAATTTTTGAGGTTCCCCCTCTCATTTCACCACCCCCCACCTCAAATTTTTCTCGATAATACAAGTTTTGATCCCCCCTAGGGGGGTTTTCGAAATTCTTATGATCTCCTTGGATCAAAGTTTTTTGGATTTCCCCCCTTCCTGGGTATAACATTCAAAATGGGACTCCCACTTGCATCCCGATTTTTTTCGAAATCAGTCTCCATCACCTTGGATCAAATTTTTGGATTACCCCTCTCCTTTTCCCCCCACCCCAAAATTTCTCGATAATACCAAGACTCCATCTCCTCGGATCAATTCTTTTGGATTCCCCCCTAGGGGGTTTCGGAAATTCTTTATGATCCTCCTCGGATCAAAATTTTTTCTCGAAATCCAAAGTCTCCCAATTCATAGGATTCCCCCTCCACTTTTTCACCCCCCAACCCCAAAAATTCTCGATAATTCAAAGACTCCAATTCT
Organism: Cherax quadricarinatus; assembly: GCF_026875155.1. Lineage (NCBI taxonomy): Eukaryota > Metazoa > Arthropoda > Malacostraca > Decapoda > Parastacidae > Cherax > Cherax quadricarinatus. The sequence continues at coordinate 1,379,348 of NC_069438.1, read as the reverse complement.
CGGATCAAGATTTTTGGAGGTTTGCCCTCCCCCCCACTTTTCACCCCCACCCCCCAATCCCAAAATATCTAATATTACCAAGACTCGATCTTCCTCGGATCAATTTTTTTGGATTCCCCCTATGGGGTTTTCGAAATTCTCCATTTCCTCGGATCAGTTTCTCGATATCAATATTACAATGATTTCCCCCGCCATCCACTTCTACCCTCTATGTCCAAGTATTTCTCCTCTATCTCCTCGGATCAAGTTTTTGGATTCCCCCCCCCTCTGTGTATAAGCATTCAAAATAGACTCCCTCCTATGGTGGCATGGCTTACTACAGGTCTAAACAAGTTGTGACGTCACGCGATTAATGGACCCCCCCCCCCCCACAACACACCTGGCTGCCGAATCTTGTCGTCCCTTTTAGTTCATTTAAAGTTATTAAGGGGACACAATACATCAGAAAAAAGTGACAATACTAATCAAAACACTTGACTTGAACATCACCAAAAACACTCTCATAAATCATTTGAATACTCCATAAACACCTTTTTGAACACCTTCAAACACTCTTGGAACACCTTCAAAAACACCTTTGAACATTTTTCAATCAACATAGAAACACTTCCAAAAAACAAATTTGAGTACTCCCAATTACACCACTGAATACTACTAAAAACACCGCTGAATTCAATCAAAACACCCTTCAACACTTCAAACAACCTTTGAACACTTCAAAACACTCTTGAACACTTCAAAAACACCTTTGAACATTTTCAATCAACACTGAAAACACTTCCAAAAAACAACAATTTGAGTACTCCCAATTACACACTGAATACTATCTAAAACACAGCTGAATTCAATCAAAAACACCCTTCAACACCTTTCCCCAAAAAAAACACACTTGACACCTTCAAAAACATCTTGGAACACTCTTCAAAAACACCTTTGAACATAACCCATCCCCCCCCCAGAAACACTTCCAAAAACACAATTTTAGTACTCCAATTACACCACTGAATACTACTAAAACACCGCTGAATTCAATCAAAACACCCTTCAACCACCTTCAAACACCTCGAACACCTTCAAATCCTTTTACTTTGAAACACCCCCAAAACACTCTCATTAAACATTTGAAAATACACACATAAACACCCTTGAACACCTTCAAAACACCTTTGAATTATCGTTTTTTAAAACTAATTTCATCACAACCACTTACATCTTCCTTTTTCGGTAACTCTAATTCGACTACACTACCCTCATCAATTACCACAGATTTACTCGTTTAACTAATGTCATCACTGTAAACCAAGATTTTTCACAAAAAAAAACTCTATGACACCTAACACACACGCCACACACACACCCACAACCCACAACACCCACAACCCCACAATTTTTTCTCGTTTTACCCTTTCTATTTCATTAAAATTAATAGGGGCCACAGTAAGTACATCAGAAAGTCACAACAACAACAACCCACAACCACAATTTTTTCTCGTTTTTAGTAATTTCATCAGAAGTCACAACACCCCCACAAAAAACCCCTTTTCAACATTTTTTTCTCGTTTTAACTAATTTCATCAGAACAAGTCACATCAACAACACACTTTATAACGTTTATCGGGATCTCTAGTTCCGACAACAACACCCACATCCACAACACCCACAACCACATCCCCCACACCCCACAACAACACACAAACCCACACACCCACACATTTTTTCTCGTTTATCTAATTTCATCAGAAAGTCGCAACACACCACAAACCCACCACATCCCCACAATTTTTTTTTTCTCGTTTTAACTAATTACATCAGAAAGTCACAACTACAACAACCCACAACTTATAATCACACATTTGAATAAACCTCAAAACACCATTTGAGTACTCCAAATACACCCCCCCAATGAATACTACTAAAACACCGAGCTGAATAACACTCAAAACACCACAAAATCACCATAACTAAGATCAACACCCCACAACCAAACACCCACTTCCCACATCACCCAACCCACATCACCAACAACCCACAATTTTTTTCTCGTTTTAAACTAATTTCATCAGAAAAAGTCACAAAACAAACCCACTTATATCATCTTTTCAGCAACTTTAGTTCGACCAACACCCACAACACCCACATCCCACAACACCACAAACCCACTTCACCCACACCCCACAATTTTTTCTCGTTTTAACCCTTTTGTTCATTAAAATTAATAGGGGGCACAGTACATCAGAAAGTCACAACAACAAAACAACAAGCCACAATTTTTTCTCGTTTTATCTAATTTCATCAGAAATCACAAACAAACCCACACACCCACATCACCCACACTCCACCAATTTTTTCTCGTTTTAACTTAATTTCATCAGAAAAGTCCCAACAACAACCCACTGTATAACATCTTTTTCGGTATTCTAGTTCGACAACAACACCCACAACCCACAACACCCACAACCACCCACAACCAACTTCACCCACAATTTTTTCTCGTTTCAACTATTTCATCAGAAAAGTCACAACACCACAAACCCACAACACCCACAACACCCACAACCCACAACGCCCCCAACACCCAAACCACAATTTTTTCTCGTTTTATCTAATTTCATCGAAAGTCACAACAAACCCCACATCACCCACACTCCACAATTTTTTCTCGTTTTCAAACTAAATTAATTCATTCAGAAAAGTCACAAACTCCCACCAACCAACAAAAACCCACATCACTTACAACCCACAACCAACACCTCACAATTTTCACTATAACTCCCCATTTTTTCGCGTTTTTACCCTTTTAGTTCATTAAAGTTATTAAGGGGACACAATAAATCAGAAAAAAAAGTCCAAAAACATAACTCAAACACTTTACTTTGAACATCCCCATTAAATTACAACTCATACCTCATTCTCCAGACTAGGCATTTTCTCAGTTTTTACCCTTTTAGTTCATTAAAGTTATTAGGGGACATCAAACATCAGAAAAAAGTCACAAAAAACTAAAACTCAAACACTTTACTTTGAACATCCCCAAATCACTTTCATATCATTTTGAATATACCACAAAAAACCCCCCCCCACCTTGAACCCTTCAAAACACCTTTTGAATATCGTTTTTAAATAATTTTCATTACAAACCCCACTTATTCATCTTTTTTTCGATTTGGTATAACTATAATTTCGACTCACATTACCCTCATCAATTACCAACCAAATTTTACTCGTTTTAACTAAGTGTCATCACTGTAACCAGATTTCACAAAAAACTCTATGACACCTAACACACACGCACACACAACACACACACACACACAACACACACACACACACACCGCACACACACACACACACACACACACACCACACACCACACACACACAACATACACACCACACACCACCACACACACACACACGCACACATACACACACAACACAGTCAGTCAGCAGACGTGGTCACAAGGCTCGAGAACTTTAGTGGTTTTTAAGGCGTGCAACAAGCTGCTAGCAGTAATCCAGCGGTAGTGACAACGTCCATGAACAATCCTACGAGTGATAACCAGAGTTATTAGTTAAAAAAAGTCGAGAGGAAAGAAGCCTGAAGCTTTAATATTTCAAAAGTGAAAACCGTTAAGTGGATAGTAGGCTTCTGTTGCTACACAGATTCAAATTATTACAAAGATTCAAGTGAAGTGTGGGAAGCGGAGTGTTCAAGAATTTCGAGAGATGGATAAACAAGTGAATGTGGGGCACCATACAGTGAGTTGAAAAAAGTTTTAATAAGCAAAGTAGAAAGGAAAAATATAATATATAACAAGGGAAGGGTGGCATTAGGCTGCTGAAAACGTGATGTCATACAGTTGTGTGACATTATACATATAAAGTGTAACCGAATGTTGGGGAAGTGTATTCCAATATAGTGAAGTGTACTCTATCATAAGTGAACACTGAGGGAGCGGGATGCATGAGCATATACGGTTATAAAGATCAAGGTGAAGAATTTTAGAATAGTGATAGGAGGATAATCATCAGATCTGAGCAACTTGTCATCGCATTCACTGCCAGCTTAAGTATCACTCACCTGTTGGGGTTGTTTTTTGGGGGTTCTGAATCCTGCCTTGAGTCACTGTTAGATACTGGTCACTCACTCCTGGGGGGGGGGGGGCAAAAAAAAGCTATTACCAGAATTAGAGCCGAAATAGCATAGATAAGGTAAATAGGGTTGACTAGCGAGGAGAGCCTAGCGAGGGGAGCCTTAGTGATGGGTGACGTCAGACACTCCTAGAAGCTCAGACATGCTAAATTTCAACCTAATTACTATCTGTGGTTAATAAGGTAGACAGTGATAAGTGCTAGAATCAATGTGGTAGTTTTAGAAATACGGGTATTACTACTGATATTTATTAGCAGTATGAATACTTAGATAGTGGGGGCACACATACACCGAGCACACACACACACCAACACCACACACAACACACACACACACACACACACACACACACACCACACACACCACACACACACACACATACACACCACACACACATACACATACGCACTTAGCTGAGACAAGCTAAATTTTACAACTAGCTACTTTCTGAATTTTAGTAGTAGAATCGATTTTTTTTTTTTTTTAAGTGGTTAACAAGTATTGGTAAGCTTAGAAATTACTGGTATCTACCGGTATTTATTAGCAGTATGAATATTAGAAGTGGGGGCACACACACACACACACATCATACACACACACACACACACACACACTCCACACACACCACACCACACCACACACACACACAACACACACACTCACGCACACACACACTACACATACAACACACACACATTACACACACACCATACACACACATATCACACACAATACACACACACACACTTACAGACACACACACACACACCACACACACACACCACACACACACACACACGCACCACAACTACACATACACATACACACATACACACATTCACACACACATACACACAAGGAACAAGCACTTGTAAGCTGTAGTTACCACACGCAAACCACAATACACAGGGATTTCACACCGTCCTGTGAACTGACCATCTGAACCTTTCTCCTCCTTCCCCCACCCCCCTCTCTCACTAAGTAGGGACCTATCTCTACCTCTCTCATCTTTACCTATATCTCTCTCTCTACCTATCCTCTCTACCTATCCCCCCACCCCCCTACCCCCCTATAGCTTCCCTCTCCATCTTTCCCCCTCTACATCTCTTACCTCTAACACCTCCCCCCCTCTAACATCTCTCCCCATCTTAACATCTGTCCCCTCCCATTATCTTCTCCCCTCTCCTTTCCCACCTCTCTCCCATCCTCCCCTCCCGCCCCCCCTAGGCCTCTCTCCCCCTCATCGCTCTTCCATCTCCCCCTCTTTCCCCCTTCTCCCCTCTTGCCTTCCCTTTCTCCTCCCTCCCTCCCTCTCTCTCTCTCTCTCTCTCTCTCTCTCTCTCTTCTCTCTTCTATCTCTCTCTCTTGCTCTCTCTCTTGCTCTCTCTCTCTCTCTCTCTTGGCTCTCTCTCTTGCTCTCTCTCTCTCTTGCTCTCTCTCTCTCTTGCTCTCTCTCTCTCTCTCTCTTGCTCTCTCTCTCTCTTGCTCCTCTCTCTCTCTTGCTCTCTCTCCTTGCTTCTCTCTCTCCTCTTGCTCTCCTCTCTCTCTTGCTCTCTCTCTACCTTGCTCTCTCATCTCTCTTGCTCTCTCTGTCTTTGCTCTCTCTGTCTCTTGCTCTCTCTCTCTCTTGCTCTCTCTCTCCTTGCTCTCTCTCTTCTTGCTCTCTCTCTCTCTCTTTGCTTCTCTCTCTCTTGCTCTTCTCTCTCTCTTGCTCTCTCTCTCTCTTGCTCTCTCTCTCTCTTGCTCTCTCTCTCTCTCTTGCTTTCTCTCTCTCCTGGCTCTCTCTCTTGCTCTCTCTCTCTCTCTCTGCTCTCTCTCTCTCCTTGCTTCTCTCCTCTCTCTTGCTCTCTCTGCTCTTGCTCTCTCTCTCTCTTGCTCTCTCTCTCTCTTGCTCTCTCTCTCTCTTGCTCTCTCTCTCTCTTGCTCTCTCTCTCTCTCTTGCTCTATCCTCTCTCTTGCTCCTCTCTCTCTCTTGCTCTCTCTCTCTATTGACTCTTCTCTCTCTTGCTCTTTCTCTACTCTTGCTCTCTCTCTCTCTTTGTCTCTCTCGTCCCCATTTTTCTCTTCTAACTCTACCCCTCTCCTACCTTCCCTTTACTCTCTCTCCCCTCTACCTTTCCCTTCTCTCTTCTCTCACAAAAAAAAAAAAAAAAAAAAAAATGGTGGGGACTCGCAGGAACCAAGGATCGATGAGAATGGTTCGTGTAGGGAGGAGTGGATCGAGGAGCAGTGGAAAAGGTGGAAAAGAGTGAGGAGAGAAAATTAGTGAGAGCTTTCGAAAAAATGGAGAAAAGAAAGACTCTCTGTGAATTTGGAAAGGAGGGTTGGAGAAGGAGACAAAGATTTGGGAGGCACAAGTCGAAACTGCAGTAGCCCCAAGATAAGGGTCTAGAGTTGAGATAAATAGGCTGAAGCGAGGTTTACAGGGCAGTGACAGAGATGACACAGCATATGAAGCAGCGAGGCTCCGAACAGGAAGGAAGGAAGTATGAATTATGCTAAGGTGCACATCAATCTGCCAAGGAGGACCCGGGAGGTGAACAGGAAGATCAGCTGGTTGCAGATGTAGAGGGTGATAGGTCCGAAATGCTGAGGCACAACACGGCTATCAAGAGCCACTGGAAAAATCAAGGGAGAAACTGACCACATACCAGCAGGATCCAGAGTTCACTGAGGGTGAGGCAATGGGAGGAAGAAAGGGCAAAATCAGTGTTTATCATGGACTTTCAGGAGAGAGGGAAAGACACACACTTGTAAGAAGCAGGAAGAAAGAAAGGAGATTGAGAAAATCATAACCGGAAATAGGGGAAGAGCATGGACGAGATTGTAAATTTTTCAGTGAATAGGGGGGTACTCGAAGGGAGAAAGAAACCATGTGTGAGTGTGTGACCAATCAAGCTGATTATAGGACGGAAAAACAGTGCAGATCAGGATCCTCCAAGAGAAACCACGATTGAAATATCGGGAAAGAGTACAAGAGGGTGTTCTGACAGAGACTGAACAAATCAGAACGACGGACAAAAAGTGAGGGAGAGGACAAAAATGCGAAAGGTGTAGAAAAGAGACAAGGATGGACCACAGAGGTCAGTCAGAGCAGGACAGAACAAGCAAGGGCAACGCCACACAAACAAACTTACTCTCGAACCTTACAACCTATCACACCATCCCAACACACATACAATCCCATACCCACCAAGCCTCCACCCAACACCGAGCTATAGAATCCCACAGTCTATGCCACCAGGGTCTCCACCCTCACAGGCCCCCGAAACCAGTGTTGGAAAGGAAACTGAAGGTATGGTACACCAAACGGCTGAGGGAATAAACAAATAAGTGGGAGGAGTGGCACGAAAGAGTCAAAGAAAGACATCACCGGACATCATAGCTCTCACAGAAAACCAAGCTTACAGTATGTAACAGATGCCATCTTTCCACAGGATACCAAATCCTGAGAAAGACAGAGGGAACAGGGGGTGGTGGGAGGAGTGGCGTTGCTGATCAATACTCGCTGGAATTTGATGGCTTTTAAGCTGGAGAGAGGAGATAGCGGAAGAAGAAAGTGATTACATAGTGGAACACTTCACTCTGGTGGTCCCAAGGTGGTAATAGCCATGATGTATACCACCACAGACAGCAGGAGGCCAAGGCAGAGTACGACGAGAGCAAAAGAGCGATGGTTGGACACACTGGCTAGAGTGGCCAGAAGAGCTCATGCATCCAGGGCAAAAGCTACTGAATCATGGTGACTTAACCACAAGGATATGATTGGCGAGAACTTGGACCCACATGGGGGCATGATACATGGAGGGCTAAGTGATGGAGGTGGTACTGGGAACTTAATGTACCAACACGTAAGGGACACTACAGAGAGAGAGGAGAGAGATTGAACCAGCAGGCTGGACTTAGTATTTCACCTTCGGTAGGGCAGATATCGAGGACATCAACATTATGAAAGACCCTTAGGGCCAGTGAACCATGTGGTTGTAAGCTTCGAATACACAGTAGAGCTACAAGTGAGTGGGGAGAAGCAGGAAGGCCAGGCGAATGAAGCCAAACTACAAGAAGGGGACTACACAGTGAATGAGGAACTACCCTGAACGGGGTTCAGTGGACAGAGAACTGGCAGGGAAGCCAGTTATGAGATCGATGGAATATGTAGCAACAAAATGCAAGGAGCTGAGGAGAGGTTTGTACCCAAGGGTAACAGGAGTAATGAAAAAAGCCAGGATGAAGCCCATGTTTACCCAATAGGTGCAGGAGGCAAAAAACAAGTGTGCTAGGGAATTGGGAAGAAATCTAGAAGGCAAAGGACCAGGAGAATCAGGAGAACAGTCGTTAGAGCCAGGAGAAACGAGATATGCACAGATAGGAAGGGAGGCCCCAAAGGACATATGAAAATGACATAGCGCGAAAGCCCAAATCTGACCCGAAAACTGTTGTACAGCCACATCAGGAGAAAACAACAGTCAAGGACCAGGTAATCAGGCTAGGAAGGAAGGAGGAGAGACAACAGGAAATGAACAGTGAAGTATGTGAAGAACTCAACAAGGAGATTCAAATGAAAGTGTTCACAAGAGGAGACAGAGGGACTCCAGAACGACGGTGAGGTGGGCACACCACCAATGTGCTGGACACAGTGCACACAACCGAGGAAGAAGTGAGAGGCTTCTGAGTGAGCTAGATACCTCAAAGGCAATGGGGCCCAGAATAACAATTCCCCATGGGGTATTGAGAGGGAGAGCAGAGGCGCTATGTGTACCCCTCTAACAAACAATATTCAATACAGCTATCGAAACAGGGAGATTGCCTGAGGCATGGAAGACAGCCAAATGTAGTCCCAAATCTTTTAAAAAGGAGACAGAAATGAAGCATTAAACTACAGACCAGTAGTGTCACTGACATGTTAGTATGCAAAATCATGGAGAAGATTATCAGGAGAGAGTGGTGGACATCTAGAAAAGGGAATGATCTCATCAACAGCAGCAGCAAGGTTACAGGGACAGGAAATCCTGTGTCACAAACCTACTGGAGTTTCTATGACCATGGTGACCAGCAGTTAAGACAAGGAGAGAGAGGGTTGGAGTGGAGTGCATTTTCTTGGACTGCAAGAAGGCGTTTGACACAGTACCACACAAGAGATTGGTGCAAAAAAAAATGGAGGACAAGCAGGGATAACAGGGAAGGCACTACAATGGAACAGGAATACTGTTCAGGAAGACAGCAGCGAGTCATGGTACGTGGCGAGGTGTCAGAGTTGGCTTGGCACCAGTGACCAGCGGGGTCCCCCCAGCAGGGGTAGTCCTAGGACCAAGGCTGTTTATGGTATTTTGTTGAACGACCATGACGGAGGAATAGACTCTGAGGTGTCCCTGTTTGCAGATGACGTGGACGTTGATGAGAAGAAATACACTCCCCGATCGAGACCAGGCAGAACTGCTAAGGATTGGACAGCTGCAGACCTGGTCAGCAATTGGCTCCTGGAGTCAATCCACCAAGTGCAAAGTCATGAAGTTGGGGAAGGGAAAGAAGGCCGCAGACGGAGTGTACAGTTAGGGGTCAGAGACTACAAACCTCACCTCCCCAAGGGAAAAAGATCTTGGGCGTTTGAGTATAACACAGGCACATCTCTGAAGCACACATCTACCAAATAACTGCTGCAGCATATGGGCGCCTAGCAACCTCGAACAGCATTCCGACACTTAATGGAATCCGTCAGGACCTGTATACACCGTATACGTTAGGCCATGAATTGGGTATGCGGCACCAGTTTGGAACCCACACTAGCCAAGCACGTAAAGAAACTAGAGAAAGTGCAAAGGTTTGCAACAAGACTTAGTCCCAGAGCAAGAGGGTATGTTCCTACGAGGAGAGGTTAAGGGAATCAACATGACGACAGGAGGACAGCGCAGAGTTAGGGGGACATGATAACGACATACAAATACTGAGAGGGAATTGGAACAAGTTGGACAAAGGACAGGATGTCCAGAGATTGACACAGTAACAAGGGACACAGTTGGAAGCTGAAGTAGTGACACAGATGAACACAGGGATGTTAGGAAAGTATTTTTCTTCAGACATAGAGTAGTCAGTAAGTGGAATAGTTTGGGAAGCGATGTTAGTGGAGGAGGATCCTTACATAGCTTTAAGCAGAGGTATTATAAAGCTCACGGCTCAGGGAGGAGTGACCTAGTAGCGATCAGTGAAGGGCGGGGCCAGGCGCTCGGACTCGACCCCCGCAACCTCAACTAGGTGAGACTAGGTGAGTACACACACACACACACACACTACACACACAACACACGCAACTTACACACAAAATACACACACACATAACACACAACACAACACCACACACACAAACACACACACACTCACAACACACACACACACACAAACACACACACCGGTAGAAATATTTACTCGATTTCCGAATAGAACACTTTTCCTCGCTCTGAGAGATCATTGGGCCACCCCTCCCCCTCCGACACCACCATGTAATGCTGTTCACACCCAAGGTAGAAAATCACACGGCCATCTCCTTACTTAACCTACCTAACTAACCATAACCTAACCTAACCTAACCTAACTTAACCAAACCTAAACCTAACCTAACCAAACCTAACTTAACCTATCCAACCTAACCTTACCTAACTAGCTAACCTAACCTTCCTAACCTAACCTACCTAACCATAACCTAACACATCAAAAACACCTCCGATACTCCCCAAAAACACTACTGAGTACTACCAAATCACCACTGATACTACCAAATCACCATCAAAAATCACCAGAAACTAAGTTTAACATACCACTCCACCCACTTTTTATAGAAATCCCCTCAAATCACTATAACCAAGAACCAACCTAACCGATTCCTTTTCCTAACCTACCGAACCTAACCTAACCTACCTAACCTAACATTACCCAACCTAACCTACCTTACTTAACCTACGGGGACTAACTAATAATCCTATTCCTAAACCTACCTAACCTACCTAACCTAACACATTCAACCAACCTCGAATACTCCAAAACACTACTGATTACCAAATCACCTAACCTAACTAACTTTACCCACCTAAACCTAACTTATCCTAACCTTACCTAACCTAACCTAACCTATCCTAAACCTAACCTAACATTACCTAACCTATCCTAACTTATCCTAACCTAACCTAACCTACCTAACCTAAATTTTCCTAACCTAACCTAACCTAACCATGACCTAACTTATCCTACCTAACCAACCTAACCTAACCTAACCTAGCCTACCTAACCTAACCTACCTGACTAACTCACCTAACCTAACTTATCCTAACCTAACCTACTAACCTATTCTAAACTAACCTAACATTACTAACCTAACCTAACTTATCCTAACCTAACCTAAACCTAACCTAAACTTTTCCTAACCTACCTATACCTAACCTGACCTAACTTACCTAACCTAATCCCAACCTAACCTAACTAGCCTAACCTAAAACTAACTTAAACCGACCTTACTTATCTAAACCTAACCTAACCTAACTTATCCTAACCTAACCTAACCTAACCTAACACTTCAAACACCTCCGAATACTCCCAAAAACTACTGATTTTTGCCAAACCACCACTGAATACTTACCAAATCACCGTCAAAATTCACCAGAAATTAAGTTTATCTCAACATCCAAAATCCTTTTTATAGAATGAATATTCTTACCCGCATTTTATGTTGCATATCGCATTTCCTCTTCCACCATCATCCCTGAACATCCTTCCTTATTCATTCCGTATATCTCCTAGGGTTGTTTTTAACCCCGACGAGGGCCCATCACGACGTGGAGCCCGCGCCAACCATCACCACTCCAACACCACACTACACTCTGGCTCCTAATTTCCCAATGGGATGGGCCCCGTCGAGGGTTTAAAACAACCCTAGGAGATATACGGAATGAATAAGGAAGGATGTTCAGGGCGGATGTGGAGAGGAAATGCAATATTGCAACTAAAATGCGGTTAAGAAAATTCTTACTACAAGGATTATGGATTGTAGATGATAACCCTAAGTTTCTAGGTTTATTTTGACGGAGATTATTACTACAACTATTTATCAATACTAAAACTGAATATAATATTTCTAAATCTTCGTATTAATCATTTTAAATTAACTTAAATTATTAAATTAACCTAAATTGACTTAACTTAACTTAACATAACTTACTTTACTAATTATCTTAAATTACTTAACTGAACTTAAATTTAACTTAAATTCCACCTAAATTAAACAATATTAACTTCTGTTAGTTTGGAAAATTTAGGATAGGTTATGTAAGTTATCTTCAACTTACTATCTGTTATGTAAAGTTAGGTTAGGTTAGGATAGGTGTAGGTTAGGTTAGGTTAGGTTAGGTTACGGATAAGTTAGGTTAGGTTTGGGTAATGTTAGGTTTAGGTTAGGCGTGAGTTAGCGGTCAGGTTAGGTTAGGTTAGGGTTAGGCTAGGTTAGGTTAGGTTAGGTTTGGGGTTAGGTTAGGATAAGTTAGGTCAGGTTAGGTTAGGTTAGGTTAGGAATAAGTTTAGTTAGGTGTAGGTTAGGTACGGTTAAGTTAGGTTAGGTTAGGTAATGTTAGGTTAGGTTAGGATAGGTTAGGTTTTAGGTTAGGTTTAGGGTTAGGGTTGGATAATTTAGGTTAGGTTGGGTAATGTTAGGTAGGTTAGGAGATTTGGTAGTATTCAGTAGTGTTTTGGGGAGTATTCGGAGGTGTTTGTGGTGTTTAGGTTAGGTTAGGTTAGGTTAGGAATAGGTTAGTTTAATCTAGTTAGGTAAGGTTAGGTTAGGTTGGTTATGTTATGGTTAGGTTCGGTTAGGTTAGGTTCCGGTTAGGGAGGAAAAGGATAGGTTAGGTTTGGGTTCTAGGTTATATTGATTTGAGGGGATATTTCTATAAAAAGGAAGTTGGATGGTGATGATAAACTAGTTTCTGGTGTTTTGACGTGATTTGGTATTAATCAGTGTGATTTGGTGTAATCAGTCGATAACCAAAACTCTACATAGTAGGTGTTTGCTGGTGTTAGGTTAGGTTAGGTTAGGTTAGGATAGGTTAGGTTAGGCTAGGTTAGGTAAGGTTAGGTTAGGATAGGGTTTAAGTTAGGGTAAGGTTAGGTTAGGTTAGGTTCGGTTAAGTTGTATAGGTTAGGTTAGGTTAGGTTAGGTTGGTTAAGTAAGGAGATGGCCGTGATGTTTTTCTACCTTGATAGGGTGTTGAACCGCATTACATGGTGGCGTCGGAGGGGGAAGTGGTGGCTGACCACAATGAGTCTTTCAGAGCGAGGAAGGGAAAGTGTTCTATCGGAAATCGAGTAAATATTCTACCGAGTTTGTGTGTTGGTTGGTTTTGTGTGTGTGGGTGTGGTGTGTGTGTGTGTGTGTGTGTGTGTGGGTGTGTGTGTGTGTGGTTGTGTTGTATGTGTGTGTGTATGTGTGTGTGTGTGTGTGTGTGTGTGTGTGTGTGTTCTGGGTGTGTGTGTGTGTGTGTGTCTGTGTGTGTGTGTGTGGCGTGTGTGTTAGGTTTCAATAGAGTTTTTTGTGAAACTTGGTTTACAGTTGATGACATTAGTTAAAAGAGGTAAAATTTGTTGGTAATTGATGAGGGTATGTAGTCGAATTAGGAGTTACCGAAAAAAAAAAAGATGTTATAAGTGGGTTGTGATGAAAATTTAGTTTAAAAACGATATTCAAAAGGTGTTTTGAAGGTGTTCAAGGGTTGTTATGTTGAGTATTCAAATGATTATGAGAGTGTTTTGGGGATGTTCAAAGTAAAGTGTTTGAGTTAGTTTTTGTGACTTTTTTCTGGTGTATTGTGTCCCCTTAATAACTTTAATGAACTAAAAGGGGAAAAACGAGGAAATGCCTAGTCTGGAGAATGAGGGATGAGTTGTAATTTAATGGGATGTTCAAAGTAAGTGTTTGAGTTAGTTTTTGTGATTTTTTTTTTGATGTATTGTGTCCCCTTAACTTTAATGAACTAAAAGGATAAAAACGAGAAAAAATTGGGGAGTTATGAGTGAAAATTGTGAGGTGTTGGTTGTGGGTTGTGGGTGTTGTGGGTGTTGTGGGTTGTGGGTGTTGTGACTTTTCTGATGAAATTAGTTGAAAACGAGAAAAAATTGGGGTGAAGTGGGGTTTTTGGTGTTGTGGGTGTTGTGGGTTGTGGGTGTTGTTGTCGAACTAGAGATACCGAAAAAGATGTTATAAGTGGGTTGTTTTTTGGGACTTTTCTGATGAAATTAGTTAAAACGAGAAAAAATTGGAGTGTGGGTGATGTGGGTTGTTGTGACTTTCTGATTAAATTAGATAAAACGAGAAAAAAATTTTGGGGTTTTGGGTGTTGGGGGCGTTGTGGGGTGTGGGGTGAAAGTGGGTTGTGGGTGTTGTGGGATGTGGGTGTTGTGGGTGTTGTTGTCGAACTAGAGTTGCTGAAAAAGATGATATAATGTGGGTTGTTTTTGTGACTTTTTCTGATTTAAATTAGTTTAAAACGAGAAAAAAATTTTTGGTTGTTGGTGTGTGGGGTTGTGGGTGATGTGGGGATGTGGGTGTTGTGGGTTGTGGGGTGTTGATCTTAGTTTATGGTGATTTTTGTGGTGTTTTGAGTTATCAGCGGTGTTTTTAGTAGTATTCAGTGGGTGTATTTTGGGAGTAATCAAATGGTGTTTGAGGTTATTCAAAGGTGTGATTATAAGTTGTGGGTTGTTGTTGTTGTGACTTTCTGATGAAATTATTAAAACGAGATAAAAAAATTGTGGGTATGTTGGTGGGGTTTGTGTGTGTTGCGACTTCTGATGAAATTAGATAACACGAGAAAAAAATTTTGGGTGATGTGGGTTTGTGTGTGTTGTGGGGTGTGGGTGATGTGGGTTGTGGGTGGGTTTTGGGATGTGGGTTTTTGTTGCGAACTAGAGATCCCGAAAAGACGTTATAAGTTGGTTGTTGATGTGACTTTTCTGATGAAATTAGTTAAAAAGGAAAAAAATGTGAGGTGTGGGTTTGTGACTTTCTGATGAAAATTTGCTAAAACGGAAAAAAATTTTGGGGTTTTGGGTTGTTGTTTTTGTGACTTTCTGTGTTTTCTGTGCCCCTTATTAATTTTTAAAGAACTAAAAAGGGGTTAAAAAAGGAAAAGGTAAGTTAGAGCCACTTATACGAAGGCTAAGATCACTTGAAAAGTGTTCAAGGTATATGAGGCACTTAACAAGGGCTAAGTCACTTGAAAGTGTTCAATGGTTATAGAGCTCTTACAATGGCTAAGTCACTTAACAAGTGGTTTAAGGGTATGTAGGAAGCACTTTCAAAGGCTAAGTCACATGAAAGTGTTCAAAGGCATGAAGGCACTTAACAAAGGTTAGGTCACCTGACAAGTGTGAAAGGTATTGTAGAAGCACTAACAATGGCTAAGTCACTTGACACAGTTGTTCAAAGTATGCTAGAGCACTTAACAAAGGTTAAGTACTTGACAAGTGTTTCAAAGGTATGTAGAGAATTTAAGTGGGCAAGTGGTTCACAGTTAGGAAGAAGGAAGATTAGGAGGGTTAAACAGAGAAAGATATGAAGGTAGCGAATACGATTTCTCTGTTCTCCAGGACGATTGCTCTTCAGTGGTTAGTGAGGTTGAAGGTACCACTGGATTTCTCTGCTAATCAAGGTAAAGGAAATGTTTTAATTGTAGGAGATTCTCAGGTAAGATTTTTGGACCAGGTTTTTTTTGTAACAGAGATAGAAAGGTCAGACAAAGCGGTGTGCCTTCCAGGGATCTGCGTGTTGGTGACATAGTCAGAGGTTTTGGATATATTATGTCAGGTTTAATAGGAACAAGCCCATTATCTTTGTGCGGGGGTATGCCTCTGGGAAGGGCAGGATGACAGGATGCTGCTGGAAAGTACAGGTCGACCATAGTGTATTACTGTAGTCAGATTAAGGAAGGGATCCTAGCCATTCATATGTTAGAATCTTGCTAGTAGGGATCGTGGGCCAATGAAGGATGTTCTAGAGCAATTGGTTTATAAATTGCTGGCTAGACAGGTACTGCAAAGGAATTGCAAAATCCCATTCATGATAACAGAGGACATATTCTCTGAGGCGTCACTAGAGTTGGTGTCAAACCCGGGGGGAATCTCCGGTGTCACCTGGGGCTAGCATCTTTGGTGTCACCCTCCATAAAATTCAAGAGCGGGGGGATGGTTGTAAAGTCCGGTTATGTCACTTCTACATGTGTTGATGAATGGTTGAGAAACGACAAGTTGAAGATTGAGACACTTATGCAGCTATGGGATCTTTATTCAGAAACGTTTCGCCACACAGTGGCTTCTCAGTCCAATACAAAGAGGAAGGCGTAAGGAGGGAGGAGTGTGAGGTAATCAGTCCCTCAACCTGGTGTCGATGTGTTCAGTCAACTCAATTCATTGTAGAATGTACAGCATAGGGCCGTAGGCGTGGCTTATTTACTGTAGTGAGGTGACGTGAAGCAGATGGAGGCGGGGTCATAGTGGTACATCCAACTAGTCGAAGTAGGTCTTTGTCCAAAGGTTGAACAAGTTGTTGAAGAATTCTTTGTAACAAGGAACCCACCCCCCCCCATGATGCTGCCGCATGGGGTCTTGGGTACAAAGAAATTCTTCAACACTTGTTCACCTTTGGACGAAGACCTACTTTAGACTAGTGGATGGTACCCACTTTGACCCCGCCTCCATCTGCTTTCACGTCCACCTCATACAGTATATAAGCCACCGTTCTACGGCCTATTGACTGTACATTCTACAAGATTGATTGGGAAATGAAACACATCGACTCAGGTTTGAGGGGACTGATTACCTCACTCTTCTCCTCTCTTACGCCTTCCTCTTTGTATTGGGACTGATGAAGCCACTGTGTGCGAAAAGTTTCCTGATTAAAGATTCCCAATGCGGCTCATAAGGTCTCAATCTTCAAAATTGTCGGTTTTTCAAACCATTCATCACAACTGTCAGACACGGCGCATCATGGGGTCTTGTACAAAGAATTCTTCAAACACTTTGTTCAACCTTTGGACGAAGACCTACTTCGATAGTGATGGTACCACTATGACCCGCCTCCATCTGCTTCACGTCACCTCACTACAGTATATAAGCCACGTTTTCAACGGCCCTATGCTGTACATTTACAAATTGAGGACTGAACACATCGACTCCAGTTGTGGGATGACACATGATCCTCTCTCTCCTTCCTCTCCTTACGCCTTCGCTTTGTATTGGACTGATGAAGCACTGTGTGGCGAACAACGTTTCTGAAATAAAGATTCTCTCATATGCTGCATAAGTGCTCAATCTTCACTTCTACATGACCAGTGACAAATGTTTAGCAATACATATTTATAGAACGTTTAAGGGCATAACTGAGCAGGAGAATACTTCTCAACTTTATTAATGATAAAAAAATAAGGTCAGTATTTTGGTGGTGATTTTGAGTGTATTCAGTGGTGTTTTAGTAGTATTCAGTGGTGTATTTGGGAGTACTCAAATGTGTTTTGAGGTTATTCAAAGTTTCTGTGATTATAAGTTGTTGGTGTTGTTGTTGTGACTTTCCTGAAGAAATTAGTTAAACGAGAAAAAATTGAGGGTGGAAGTGGGTGATGTGGGTTGTGGTTGTTGTGGGATGTGGTCCCCCTCCCGGTCCTCGGCCTCCGCTCTGTCGAACTAGAGATCCCGAAAAGCGTTATAGTGGGTTGTGATGTGCTTATTTCTGATGTACTGTGCACCCTTATTAACTTTAATGAACTAAAGGGTTAAAACGAGAAAAAAAAATATGTGGGGATGGGGGTGATGTCGGGGTGTTGTGACTTTCTGATGAAATTAGATAAAACGAAAAAAAAATTGTGGGTGTCTGTGGGTGAATTGTGGTTTAAGTAAGTGTTGAGTTAGTTTTTTGTGGACTTTTTTTTTCTGATGTATTGTGTACCCGTAATAACTTTATGAACTAAAAGGGTAAAAACGAGAAATGCCTAGTCTGGAGACTGAGGGATGAGTTGTAATTTAATGATATGTGTAAGTCACGATAATTCGGATGTCAAATCTTATTTGGGGAGAGTACTCAAATAGTGTTTTGGAAATGGTTCAAAGGTGTTTTGAGTGTGTTCAATGTTGTTTTTTTGAAAGGTGTTTCAAGGGTGTTATGTGGGAGGTATTCAAATGATTTATGAGAGTGTTTGGTGATGTTCAAAGGTGTTTGAGGTGTTGAAGGGTGTTTGTTTTTGATGTATTCAGCGTGTTTTAGTAGTATTCAGTGGTGTAATGGGAGTACTCAAGTAATTGTGTTTTTTGGAGTGTTTCGGTGTTGATTGAAAATGTTCAAAGGTTGTTTTTTGAAGGTGTTCAAGAGTAGTTTTGAAGGTGTTCAAGGGTGTTTATGTGAGTATTCAAATGATTTATGAAGAGTGTTTTATGGGTGATGCTCAAAGGTGTTCATTAGGTGTTTGAGTGTGTTCAAATGTTGTTTTTTTGAAGGTGATCAAGGGCGTTTTGATTGAATTCAGCGTGTTTTAGTAGGTATTCAGTGGTGTATTGGAGAGTACTCAAATAGTGTTTTGGAAATGTTCAAAGGTGTTCAAAAACGTGTGTTTGAAGTGTTACAAAGATTATGAGAGTATTTATGAAGGTTCGCAGAAATGATGTGCAAAAGTACTAATGGAAGGTGTTCTGGGAGTTTCAGAGGGTGATTTGGGGGTGTTCGATGATGTTTTTGGAGTATTTCAGTTGTTGTTGAAAGTAATAAGTATTTTTTGAGTATTCAAATTGATTTATGAGAGTGTTTTGAAGATGTTCAAAAGTAAAAGTGCGTATTAACATTGATCCAAGGAGATGTGTGAAATTTCGAAAAACACCATAGGGGGGGATCCAAAAAAACTTGATCCAAGGAGATGGAGTCATGGTATTATCGAGAAAATTTGGGGTGGGGGTGAAAGTGGGAGGGGGAACCTCAAAAATTTGATCTGAGGAGATGGAGAATTTCGAAAACCCCATAGGGGGAATCCAAAAACTTGATCCGAGGAATTGGAGAATTTCGAAAACTTGGTAATATTGAGAAATTTTTGGGGGTTGGGGGGTGGAAGGAGGGACAATCCAAAAAACCTTGATCCAAGGAGATGGAGAATTTCGAAAACCCCATAGGGGCGATCCAAAAAACTTGATTCGAGATCATAAGAATTTCGAAAAACCCTATAGGGGGGAATCCAAAAACTTGTATTATCGAGAAATTTTGGGATGGGGGTGAAAGTGAGAGGGGGAACCTCAAAAATTTGATCCGAGGAGATGGAGAAATTCAAAACCCTTGATCCAAGGAGATGGAGACTTTGATTTCGAGAAAAATTTGATACGAGGAATTGGAGACTTTGATTTCGAGAAATTTTTTGGGGTTATCGGTTGGGGGTGAATGAAAGTGGGAGGGCAATCCAAGGAGATCATAAGAATTTCGAAACCCCCATAGGGGAGGAATCCAAAAAACTTGATCCGAGGAGATGGAGAGCACAAGAAAATGAAATTAAAAAAAAATTCGAAATAGGGAAAAAAAATCGGGGGCGCGGGGCCGACCGGACGACGACTGCAGATGGGCGCAGAGGTAGGGACGCGGGCGAGGGTCCGCGAAGGGCGTGGGCGGGCGGGCGGGCGGAGGGCGCGGGCGCTGAGGCGCTGGGCATGAATGGGCGACGGTGGGGTTCGCGAAGGGGGGGTCGCGATGGGGGGGTCGTGGCGGGTGTATTGGTTGGGGGTCAAGGGTGAGGTAGTCTCGAGGGCCGAGGTCAAGGTCAAAACCGAAGGATCACCTAGGTGTGAAATGGGGATTGCCTCAGAAGAAGGTCCTAGACGGATACACCGCTCAGTTGAAAAGGCCCTAACCCGGATACACGCTCGGTAGAAGGACTAAACCGGATACACCGCTCTGTTGCAAGGCCACTAAAACCGCGATACACGTCTGAGAATTATGGACTACTAATGTGTACTAGTGTTTTGATAAATTTTGTAATTTTTGTTAAGATCTATCAGATATTTTTGTAACTAGTTCTTGCTTTTGTGTCTGGTGATATACTAGAAATAAGTTGAGTAGTAACCAGGGACCCTGAAGAGATGCCTGGACACACTGTGGAAGGTGTCATGTGGAGTTCTAGAGACCTTAACAACTTAGTCTGGTGGATCTGACCAGCTTGTAATCTGGGAACCGTGGAGATTCCTTGTGGAATCCTGAAGAATTGTCTAGGCCAGTGGATGAAGGGAAGTAACAGAGACAGTATGTTAAGGAAGGGATCTTGCTACATAGGTGAGTGTTGGTTTAGTTATCTGTCAAGTTTGTTCTGCTATATTATTATGACGAATTCTGATATTTTATATGTTGTGAGATTGCAAATTTCTTTTTTGTTGGTGCCAGAATTTGAGACTTCCTTGTATGTATGTATATTAAATTGTAAGTTTTCTTTATCTGGGTTTTTTATGCTTAATTCCCTTTTTTGAGTCATGTATATAACTTCCATTTGTTAGAGTAAATTTCAAACTGGATTTGATATAATGTTTTTATTCTTGTTGGAAAGTCAAGCCCTGAGAAGGTGCATATGCTCAATTTTCAGGCCAAGCTTACCCTAAGAGCAGTACTTATCAGGATCAATATCTTGTTTTACCTATCCTTGTTATTTCTCATTGGGTTTTTTCCTGCTCTAACACCAAATTCTGTGTCTCATCCCTTTATATTAACTAGCTACATTTAGATCTTTCACTGTTAATTAAAATTATTGTAACCAAAAGGAAGACTAAACATATCAGGGTTCATAATACAGCTCTGTGTTAATTAAAAGAGCAGGTTGGAGCAGCATAGAATCGAGTACTACCTCTTTTCTCTCATATTTCTAGTAATTTCCCTTTTATATTTGTTTCCCATATTCTCAATACATTTGTTGTCCACTTCCAAGTCTCTGCCTGAGGGAAAGACAATATGGCGTCGTTCTGGTGATCTGTTGACCCTAGGATGGATGGGGTGGGGAAGCTGCATTTCAGGAGGGAAACGAATAGGTAAAGCAGAACGGAAAATGAGGTAGAGAGAAGCAGTAGACTACCGTGGATTTCTTGTAGCTCAATGGAAGTCTCTTAAAATTCTCAAGCTTGGACTGTTGAAACAACGGGACTATCTTCTTATACTGTTGCATCAGGGTGTTAGCTTTCATAAAACCAGCTGTCCTATTCCTGTTAGCAATTAATAAGATATCAGGGTGTTGTCGATGGTGTGGGTGAGATGAGCATCGTGGGGTGGTGTTGTATACCTTAGACAAGGCTAAAGCTTTGAAATGTGCTGAAGTAGGATACACAGTTCTTTGTGTGTAATTCAGCAGTTGTAAGAATAAATTGTGTTGAAACTTGGTAAGGATGACATGTCGTAGTAAAGGATGAGTAAGTTTATTAGCATTACGCAACTATATTTACATATAGATTATCATACATAGCAGACATAGTGTTAAAGAAACTAGAATAACACCCCCCCCGTCAGTGACTTATTTCCATTGGGTCACTTTTTAATACCTTATTATCTATACTATAAAGGAGAGAATATCATATTAAAAGAATGTTGTCCTTTCTTTTTTATTCTCACTTACTCCTGTTTCTTTAACCCCCGTCCCCCCTTGTAGAGTGTAAAGGAGAGAGAGAGATTTTGGGGGATGTCAATGTGCATGTTTTGGTACCACTGAAAACCATTGTGAGAGTAATTGTGGTAGGGACCTAAAGGCTCTAGTGAAGAAATCTGGGGGTGCTAAGTTGTAAATGATAATGGAGGACCTTTGATTGAACCTTGTATTGAATGGGGCTTGGTTATTAGGTTATACAAAACATTACATTCAGATATGATATATCCCACTGTCTTCAAGCATTCTCCATGTTGCAACATTCATTTACCATTCTACACATATTATAGGTATACCTATGCTTTCATACATTCTCCTCTTAACTTCATAGATATATTGTCTCCACAGACTCATCAATGCACCACTCACATTTTCCCCCTGTTCATTCTTTGATTATCAGTTAAGACGATTACTTCGACTAGAAAAAGGGACATCACGAAACTGATTCCTCCATATGTTGTTGGAGGTATAAAAGGGCATGACTAACACGCACCCTCTGCGGCGCCTTCACACCCATATGTAAGGCTATCTTTCAGTGGCCCTCTCTTTACATCCAACAACAAACAAAACACACCACATCGTGACATTTTAATGCTATATTTTATTCATTCTAGAGTATTTATTATTAAATATTGTTTATTATGTCATATTAGATGAATTGTACTAGATAAATAGCCATAAAGCTGTATTAGTGTCAGATTGAAGGGACTATCTTGTCTTGTCTCCCACAACAAAATTCCTAACATAACGCCGCAAAAAAGACCTGTCTGGAACACTTTGTTGAGCGAATGGAGTCCAGTGGGACTCAAGCTGGTCCTAGGTGGCATTTAAGAAACAAAAAGAAACAAAGAAGGGACGTAACCAGGATAAAAGACTAGGTACCTGAAGAAGTCTTAATGGAGGGGATTCCCTTTCCAAAAACTTGTAAACTTCCTTCCATCCTCTCCCTCTTACCGTCTTCCATAAACACATGTCTTCAATAAAGGTAAGTGTGATATTATTATTATTTTATTCATCATGTATCATTATTTTCTGTGTAGGTAACTGTTTATTTTTGTGGAAATTTTTTTATTGTTATGGGTGTCTGAAACGAATTACTAAATATTTCGTTAGGGCGCCGCGACTTTCGTGGAATGAAATCGGGCAACTTTTCTCGCAAAAAATATATCTTACGGTTCGTGATTGTCCTCGTGATTCAATGACGGTTCGGTACGTGTCCGCCGTCAGCGCGCACACAAAGCTAGTTAGTCTCCAGCACCATTCCACTCAGTGTGCCATTGTTTACCAGCTACTCACCAACGCGAGGAGAGTACTCCACCCACAGGGGGAGGAGATCTACTCACCCACGGGGGGGAGAGCTACTCACCCAGGGGGGACGAGTAATCATTGACTGGGGAGAAACTATCACCACGGTGGATAGCCTCACTCACCCACGGAGGGAGACCTACTCAGCCATGGAGGGAGCTACTCACCCACGGGGGAGAGCTGCTCACCCACGGGGGAGAGCTACTCACCCACAGTGGGAGAGCTACTCATCCACGGGGGAGAGCACTGCTCACACACGGGTGAGAGATACTCACCCACAGTGGGAGAGCTACTCACCCACGGGGAGAGATGCTCACCCCAAGGGGAGAGCTACCACCCACAGTGGGAGAGCACTTCATCACGGGAGGAGAGCTACTCACCCACAGGGGGAGAGCTACTCACCCAAGGGGGAGAGCTACTCACCCACGGGAGGAGAGCTACTCATCCACGGGAGGAGAGCTACTCACCCCACGGGTTAGAGATACTCATCACAGGGGAGAGTTACTCAACAACGGGGGAGAGTACCCCACCCAATGAGGGTGTGCTACTCACACCAGTGGGAGAGCGATCTCACCCACGGAGGGAGACCTAGTCACCCACGGAGGGAGAGCTACTCAACCACGGTGGAAGAGCTACTCACATAAGAGGGAGAGCATACTCACCACACAAGGGAGAGTGCTCACCCACGGGGAAGTGCCTACTCACCACTGGGGATAGCTTGCTCACCCACAGAGGGGAAAACTACTCAACCCACGAAGTGAGAGATACTCCCCCACGGGTGAGAGCTATTCACCCACGCGAGAGAAGAGCTACTCAACCACGGAGGAGAGCTATCCCAACCTTCCCACCCCACTCACCCACGGGGGGGAGAACTTACTCAACCCACGGAGGGAGAGCTACTCAAACCACGGGGGGGTACTTCAACCACGGGGGGCGAGCTACTCACCCACGGGGGAAGAGCAATACTCACCCACGGAGAAGAGCTATCACCAACGGGGGAGGCTACTCACCCCACGGGTGAGAGGTGCTAACCACCTGGGGAGAGATAATCACCCATAAAAGAGAGGTACTTACCCACGGGGGGAAGAGCTATTCACCCACGGGTTAAGATCTACTCACCTCCACGTGGAAGAGCTAATCACCCACGCGACAGGGTAGAGCTACTCACCCACGGGGAAGAGAAGAGCTTACTCACCCACAGGGGAGAGCTACTCACCCACGGGTGAGAGGTGCTAACCCTCTGGGGAGAGCTACTCACCCATGGTTGAGAGGTACTCACCAATGGAGGAGAGCAATTCTCCCACGGGTGGAAGATCCATTCGCCGCGTGGGAGAGCTATCAACTCACGCTGGTGAGACCTACTCACCCACGGGGAGAGAGCTACTCATTGACGGTGGAAAACTACTCACTCACGGTGGATAGCCACTCACCCACGGAGGGAGACCTACTCAGCCACGGAGGGAGAGCTACTCACCCACGGGGAAGAGCTGCTCACCCACCGGGAGAGCTACTCACCCACGGAGGAGAGCTACTCACCCACGGGGGAGAGCTACTCACCCACGGGAGGAGAGCTACTCACCCATTGGGGGAGAGCTACTCACTCACGGGGAGAAAGCTACTCACGCACTGGGTGAGAGGCTACTCACCCACGGGGGATGAGACTATTCACCAAACGGGGGGAGGAGCTACTCACCCACGGGGGACAGATGACTCACCCACTCGGGAGAGAGCTGCTCACACGCGTAGAGCTACTCCACCCAGGGAGGAGAGCTACTCACCCACGGGGGGAGAGCTACTCCCCCACAGGGGTAAAGCTACCTTCCGCACGGGTGTGAGAGGGCTACTCGCCCACGGGGGGGGAGAGCTACTCTACTAACAAGGGGGGAGGCAACTCACCCACGGGTGAGAGCTACTCACTCTCAGGGTGAGAGCTTATGACCCAAGGGGAGAGCTACTCAACCAACCGCGCCGAGGGGGCTAAGAGCTACTTACTCGGGGGAAGAGCTACTCACCCACGGGGGGAGAGGCTACTCACTGATAGGGAGAACTACTCACCCCACCGGAGAGCTACTCTACTATGGAGAAGAGTACTCACCACGGGGCTTGAGCTACTCAATTACAATGGTTAAGCCCACTTGACAAGTGTTCAAAGGTATGTAGAGCACATTAACAAAGGTTAACGTCATTAGGTAGACACTTATGCACAGTTTGGTATCTTTATTTCGAAAACGTTTCGCCTTCACAGTGGCTTCTTCAGTCGAGTACAAGAAAAGTTGATGATAGACGCAGAAGATACTTGAGACGAAGTAATCGGATCCATCACCTCTTAAGTTTTGAGGTGGTCAGTCCCTCAGTCTGGAGAAGAGCATTGTTCCATAGTATGATAAAACAATATGGAGATGAGTGACAGGATGGAGCCTCAAAAAATAAAGGGTGATGTCTGATTACTCGTCTTCAAGTATCTTCTGCTTCTATCAACTTTTCTGTTTCTCGACTGAAGAAGCCTACTGTGTACGGCGAAACGTTTCCGAAATTAAGTACCTAAATGTCGGTATTTATATACCATTTTATGTTCAATCTGTCAGGGACACTGCAAAACACAAAGGGTATCTTGGTACAGACCTACAATCAACTTCGACCACCTTACTAGTGACGACGGCTGGATTTAGAGGGACCTGACCTCCCAACAATCTGAGTTCTAACCTCTTCAGTGCACTACGTTCACCTCTTGGCGCTTGATAAGGCTCCATCCTGTCACTTATCTCGATATTGTTTCATACTATGGGAACAATGCTCTTCTCCAGATGAGGGACTGACCACCTCAAAACTTATGGGTGATGGGACTGATTACATGTCTTTAAGTATCTTCTGCTTCTATAAACTATTCTGTACTGACTGAGAAGCCTACTGTGTAGGCGAAACGTTTCGAAAATAAAGATACCTAACTGTGCTTATGTGACTTACCTAACAACTAACCTATTTCCAAACCAAATACTTTCCATATGTCCTTCTAAATCTAAAACTTATCCAACTTAAATCCATTACTGCGGGTTATCTCCCCCCCCCTTGGAGAGATATCCTCAAGACATCTGTTAATATCCCCTTTATTAATACTATCTTCCTCTTATACACTTCGATCAGGTCTCACTCATTCTTCGTCTAACAAGTGGAATGGTAACTTAAGAGTACTTCAATTTTCTTCATAAGGAGATTTCTAATTCTTATATATTAATTTAGTCATCCTACGTGATGTTTTCTAACGATTTTGATGTCCATATGTAATATGGAGAACAGAATTGAGCTGCAAATCTAGGTGGAGGCCTTTACTAATGATGTATTAAAGCTGCAGTATGAACCTCTGGACTTCGTTGCTTACACTTTCTTGATATAAATCCCAGTAAGTAATCTATTTGCCTTATTACGTACGCTTAGGCATTGCTCGTACTTGGTTAAGGTTTGCTGCTACCATAACTCCCAAGTTCCTTTTCGCAATCTGTTATGGCTAAGTTTACATTATTCTACTTATAATGCTAGGGTTATGGGACCACTCCCGAGCTTCAGAAACTTGATTTATTACACTTGTACTGCATCTGCCACTTTTCTGACCAAGAGTGAGTTTGTCTAAATCCTCCTGAAGGTCCCTAACATCCTACGTTTGAATCAATTATCCTACCTATCTTCGTGTCATCGGCGAATTTGTCATATCACTAGTAATTCCTTCATCAAGATCATTGATATATATTACAAACAAACAACGGCCCAAGAATGATCCCTGTGAACAGCCACTTGTTACTGATCCCCACTCGGATTTAACCCCATTTATGGACATCTTTGCTTCATGTCTCGTGAGCCATGATTTCGATCACGAGAGCACCTTCCCCCACTGCATGAGCTGCTACTTTCTTCAACAGTCTTTGGTGTACGGAACTCTATCAAATGGCCTTACTAAATTTAATGTAATATAATATCATATTCTTTTATCGTGGTCACAGCCTCAAAAGTTTACTGAAGAAAGTTAATAAATTAGTTAGAACATGACCGGCTCTTGTGAATCATGTGAGTATCATTAATCAGGCTATTGCTTATCGAGATGGCTTCTTATAATCTGAGTATAATTGACTCTAGTAATTTGCCTACAATTGAGGGTCAGGCTTATTGGGCTGGTAATTTATAATTTGACGGTGACGACTTGGTCCCCTGTTTAAAAATAGGAATTACATTAGCCATCTTCCAATATCATACACTAACACTGTTTGAAGAGGATAAATTTAAATATTAGTTAATGGTTCACAGACTTTCCATTTTGCATTCCTGTTAGAACCCTTGAATAAACCTAATCAGGACCGGTGACGTATTTTTGACTTCAGTCGGTCTATCTGCTTCACAACCTTTCAACTAGTGACTGTGATGATTACATTAAATTTATCTTCTTCTGATCCACTATAAAAATTAATTTACCTGATTATTTTTTGTGTCTACCTGTGTTACAAAACCGAGGAGAGAAAATAATTATTTAAAAATCGAGCACATTTCATTCTCTTTGTCAGTAGATGCCAATAGTTATTTTTAAGGGGACCTATCTTATCTCTGACTTTTGTTCTATATACCTGCGAAAAACTTTTTGGTTTGGTTAGTTTTAGAAATCCCTAGCAACTTTAATTTCATAGTCCCTTTTTAGCCTTTTCTTATCCCTTTTTAATGTCTCTTAATGTCAATATTACTGATTCATAAGATGACCTCGCCTCTTTTGATACGCCTATAAATTACTTTCTTATGCCCTAGTAGATATTTCAGGCCTATTATTTCATCCCATTTTGGGTCTCATTCTATTTGATCTAATTTCCTTATAAGGGGATAAACGTTCTTTTGAGCAGCATGTATTGTGGTCAGAAAATGTAATATTGATAGCTTCTCTTCGTTACCCAGTCAACAGAGGATAACATGTTCTCTAAGCCCATCGTAAATCGCTAAAGCGGAAATTGGGAACTGTTATTGAGTTATCCCTAGTATCATACTTCCACTTCAATTTAAATGTAATTGTTTTGTGGTCGCTAGCACCCAGTTCCTCTGAAACTTCTAAATTATTAACAAGGGATTAGTGTTTGCACAGAAAAAACTAAGTCAAGCAGGTTATTAACCCTTGTGGGTTTTGTCCAAACTGCCTTCAAAACAATCGCTGAACTACTATAGTAATCGTATGATTCTTAAATCCCAGTCAAGAAATTCAAACAATATGGATAAAGTTAATGTCTCCTAGATTTACTACATATTCGTGCCTGTGGCCCTAACAATTTCCTCTCATAGTAGTCTCCCTGGTCCCTATCTAAATTTGGGGGTAAGACGGTTATATCACACCTAAAATTAATTTTTTTCCATTTTTTTTATTGTTGGGGGCCCCTTCTGAAAAATTCTATCCAAACAGGACTCTGTATGTGTTACTTCAGACTTAATACCCGTTTTTATGCAACAGTTCAAAGGCGATCTCGGACATTACAATGCCACCCCACCCCCCTTCACGATACTTCTATCTACTTGAACAATTTAAAAACCCTGTATGTGACATTTTGCAGGCTGTCCCGACTTATTGAATTAACCACGTCTCAGAAATGGGCAAATAAATCTATGTTACGTGCATTAGAACTAGTCTCAACTCGTCCATTTATTCCTAGCACTGCGGACTATTGTGTTCATTAATTTTATGACTCTCTCATCTTTACCCTTCTGTCTCCTTTATGTTAATTCCACTAAACCTATTTACTGTCCTTGTCAATTAGAGTGCACTGGCTTTCCATATCCACCTCATTTTGCCTATTACTTATTCTCCTAGTACTCATCGTTACTACCCTGCGACTTACAGTTTTCCCGCAAAAAACCCATACACTAACTATTCCTAGTTTAAAAGACCTACAGCTCCCTCCAACTGCGTTGGCCAGTGCTCCCACCCCACACCTAGATAAGTGAACCCCATCCTGCATACATGTCATTTCTGCCATAGAAGAGGTACAGTTGTCAATGTTTGTTTACCGCATTTTCCTACAGTATTTGTACCAGCAGCAATTGACACCAATTGCTCTGGACCACCATTCATTTCACAATCCTCTCCTTGGCGAAATGCCACTATGACAGGTTTCCCACCCTTCTCTAATTATATCTATTGCTGACCTAGACTGCTAATCAGGTCTCACTCCTACGTCTGCCAACATCGTTGCCTCCAGCACTGAGGACAGATAATAGGATTGCTTCCCTTTCCCTCATGATGGCTGTCATCAGACGGCTAACAATATCCTTCATCCCTGCCCCAGGAAAACACTCTCTCGTGCCTCCTACTCCTATCTTTCAAGCAGCATGCCCTATTCCATTGTTACCTAATATGGCTATCCCCAACAAACAACATTGTTTTTACCTTTCTTGGGCTCGTCGTCCGTCGTGATGCTCCGAATAGTCGAATCACATTCGCCAGGTAGCATTACAACTTGTAGAATTGTATCAGACGTCTCGATGGTCCTTTCGTTGGGGTTTTAGGGATGTCTTATCACGTCCGCCAATGCTTCTTTGGTGCTCGTTGTGGTTCCAGTGAACACTCACATCGTCAGGTAGCACCGGGAAATGAGTTGGAAGTTTCTCACGGGTAGTCATATGGGTTTCTCGCGTTTGTTTCTGCCTCTCCAACCGTTTTCTTGATACTTCAGCTTTGGTTCCATGTTGCCCGGGCCATGGACCAGCTCCCTCTTAACCTGGGGACTCACAACAGAAGTGATTTACTTACGAATCCTCTTGTTCTCCTCCGTTAAATCGCCGTATCTCTAGCTTAGCAACTCTGAGCTCTTCTTCAGCTGGCTGGTAAAGTTGCTCAAGAGAGGGCTTCCTGGTACAGTTCACAGGAGTGCACCACGAAACAGGTCTTCACAGAGCATAAGTACACGTCACCAACTGGAAGTAAGTACACGTCACCACTGGAGCTAAGTACACGTCACCACTGGAGTAAGTACACGTTTCTCCACTGGAGCTAAGTACAACGTCACCACTGAGCTAAAGTACACGTCACCACTAGAGCTAAGTACGTCACCACCTGGAGCTAAGTTACACGTCACCACTGGGCTAAGTAAACGTTCACCATTTAACAAAGGCTAAGTCACTTGACAAGTGTTCAAAGGTATGCAGAACACTTAACAAAGGCTAAGTCACTTGACAAGTGTTCAAAGGTATGTAGAACACTTAAACTAGGCATAAGATCACTTGACAAGTGTTCAAGTTATGTGAGGGCACTTTAACAAAGGCTAAGTCACTGACAAGTGTTCAAAGTATGTAGAGCACTTAACAAAGCGAAGTCACTTGCCAAAGTGTTCAAGGGTTATTGTTAGAGCACTTAACGAAGGTTAAGTCACTTGACAAGTGTTCACAGGTATGTAGAGCACTTAACAAAGGCCTAGTCACTTGACAAGTGTTCAAGGTTTGGTAGTGCACTTAAAACAAGGCTTATGTACACTGAGAAGTGTTCAAAGGTATGTAGAGTCAACTTAAAAAGGATAAGTCACTTGACAAGTGTTCAAGGTATTGTAGAGCCTTTACGAAGGCTAGAAGTCCACTTGACAAGTGTTCAAAGGTATGTAGGAGACTTAACAAAGGCTAATGTCATTGGAAGTGTTCAAAAGGAATGAAGAGCAAATTAAAAAAGGCTTAAGTACTTGACAAGTGTTCAAAAGTTATGTAGTGGCACTTAACAAAGGGCTAGGTCATTGACAAGTGTTCAAAGGTATGTAGAGCACTTATCAAAGTAAGTCATTAGAAGTGTTCAAAGGCTATTTAGAGCACTTAACAACAGGATAGTCGCTTGACAAGTGTTTAAGGGTATGTAGAGCACTTAACAAAGGCTAAGTCACTTGACAAGTGTTCAAGGGTATGTAGAGCACTTAACAAAGGCTAAGTCGCTGACGAAGTGTTCAAAAGGTAATGTAGTGACACGTAAAAAGGCTAAGTTCACTTGAACAAGTGTTCAAAGGTATGTAGAGCACTTAACAAAGGCTAAGTCACTTGACAAGTGTTCAAAGGTATGTAGAGCACTTAACAAAGGCTAAGTCACTTGACAAGTGTTTAAGAGTATGTAGAGCACTTAACAAAGGCTAAGTCACTTGACAAGTGTTCAAAGGTATGCAGAACACTTAACAAAGGCTAAGTCACTTGACAAGTGTTCAAAGGTATGTAGAGCACTTAACAAAGGCTAAGTCACTTGACAAGTGTTTAAGAGGTATGTAGAGCACTTAACAAAGGCTAAGTCACTTGACAAGTGTTCAAAGGTATGTAGAACACTTAACAAAGGCTAAGTCACTTGACAAGTGTTCAAAGGTATGTAGAACACTTAACTAAAGCTAGGTCACTTGACAAGTGTTCAAAGGTATGCAGAACACTTAACAAAGGCTAAGTCACTTGACAAGTGTCTCAAAGGTATGTAGAGCACTTAACTTAGGCTAAAGTCACTTGACAAGTGTTCAAGGGTAACGTAGGAGCACTTAATGAAAGCTAAGTCACTTGTTCGTGTGTTCCAAAAGGTAAGTTAGAGCCACTTATACGAAGGCTAAGATCACTTGAAAAGTGTTCAAGGTATATGAGGCACTTAACAAGGGCTAAGTCACTTGAAAGTGTTCAATGGTTATAGAGCTCTTACAATGGCTAAGTCACTTAACAAGTGGTTTAAGGGTATGTAGGAAGCACTTTCAAAGGCTAAGTCACATGAAAGTGTTCAAAGGCATGAAGGCACTTAACAAAGGTTAGGTCACCTGACAAGTGTGAAAGGTATTGTAGAAGCACTAACAATGGCTAAGTCACTTGACACAGTTGTTCAAAGTATGCTAGAGCACTTAACAAAGGTTAAGTACTTGACAAGTGTTTCAAAGGTATGTAGAGAATTTAAGTGGGCAAGTGGTTCACAGTTAGGAAGAAGGAAGATTAGGAGGGTTAAACAGAGAAAGATATGAAGGTAGCGAATACGATTTCTCTGTTCTCCAGGACGATTGCTCTTCAGTGGTTAGTGAGGTTGAAGGTACCACTGGATTTCTCTGCTAATCAAGGTAAAGGAAATGTTTTAATTGTAGGAGATTCTCAGGTAAGATTTTTGGACCAGGTTTTTTTTGTAACAGAGATAGAAAGGTCAGACAAAGCGGTGTGCCTTCCAGGGATCTGCGTGTTGGTGACATAGTCAGAGGTTTTGGATATATTATGTCAGGTTTAATAGGAACAAGCCCATTATCTTTGTGCGGGGGTATGCCTCTGGGAAGGGCAGGATGACAGGATGCTGCTGGAAAGTACAGGTCGACCATAGTGTATTACTGTAGTCAGATTAAGGAAGGGATCCTAGCCATTCATATGTTAGAATCTTGCTAGTAGGGATCGTGGGCCAATGAAGGATGTTCTAGAGCAATTGGTTTATAAATTGCTGGCTAGACAGGTACTGCAAAGGAATTGCAAAATCCCATTCATGATAACAGAGGACATATTCTCTGAGGCGTCACTAGAGTTGGTGTCAAACCCGGGGGGAATCTCCGGTGTCACCTGGGGCTAGCATCTTTGGTGTCACCCTCCATAAAATTCAAGAGCGGGGGGATGGTTGTAAAGTCCGGTTATGTCACTTCTACATGTGTTGATGAATGGTTGAGAAACGACAAGTTGAAGATTGAGACACTTATGCAGCTATGGGATCTTTATTCAGAAACGTTTCGCCACACAGTGGCTTCTCAGTCCAATACAAAGAGGAAGGCGTAAGGAGGGAGGAGTGTGAGGTAATCAGTCCCTCAACCTGGTGTCGATGTGTTCAGTCAACTCAATTCATT
The DNA here is from genome assembly GCF_026875155.1 of Cherax quadricarinatus. NCBI lineage: Eukaryota > Metazoa > Arthropoda > Malacostraca > Decapoda > Parastacidae > Cherax > Cherax quadricarinatus. The sequence continues at coordinate 1,346,395 of NC_069438.1, read as the reverse complement.
GTAGAATGTACAGCATAGGGCCGTAGGCGTGGCTTATTTACTGTAGTGAGGTGACGTGAAGCAGATGGAGGCGGGGTCATAGTGGTACATCCAACTAGTCGAAGTAGGTCTTTGTCCAAAGGTTGAACAAGTTGTTGAAGAATTCTTTGTAACAAGGAACCCACCCCCCCCCATGATGCTGCCGCATGGGGTCTTGGGTACAAAGAAATTCTTCAACACTTGTTCACCTTTGGACGAAGACCTACTTTAGACTAGTGGATGGTACCCACTTTGACCCCGCCTCCATCTGCTTTCACGTCCACCTCATACAGTATATAAGCCACCGTTCTACGGCCTATTGACTGTACATTCTACAAGATTGATTGGGAAATGAAACACATCGACTCAGGTTTGAGGGGACTGATTACCTCACTCTTCTCCTCTCTTACGCCTTCCTCTTTGTATTGGGACTGATGAAGCCACTGTGTGCGAAAAGTTTCCTGATTAAAGATTCCCAATGCGGCTCATAAGGTCTCAATCTTCAAAATTGTCGGTTTTTCAAACCATTCATCACAACTGTCAGACACGGCGCATCATGGGGTCTTGTACAAAGAATTCTTCAAACACTTTGTTCAACCTTTGGACGAAGACCTACTTCGATAGTGATGGTACCACTATGACCCGCCTCCATCTGCTTCACGTCACCTCACTACAGTATATAAGCCACGTTTTCAACGGCCCTATGCTGTACATTTACAAATTGAGGACTGAACACATCGACTCCAGTTGTGGGATGACACATGATCCTCTCTCTCCTTCCTCTCCTTACGCCTTCGCTTTGTATTGGACTGATGAAGCACTGTGTGGCGAACAACGTTTCTGAAATAAAGATTCTCTCATATGCTGCATAAGTGCTCAATCTTCACTTCTACATGACCAGTGACAAATGTTTAGCAATACATATTTATAGAACGTTTAAGGGCATAACTGAGCAGGAGAATACTTCTCAACTTTATTAATGATAAAAAAATAAGGTCAGTAT
>NC_069438.1:1321040-1344874 GCF_026875155.1 Cherax quadricarinatus | reverse complement strand
ACGGTAGTGTCTTACAGTTGGGTTCTACAACGGTTAGCGTCCTACAGATGGGTTCTAAAACGGTAATGTCCTATAGTTGAGTTCACAAAGGTAGTGTATTACAGTTGGGTTCTACAACTGTAGTGTCCTAGAGATGGGTTCTAAAACGGTAGTGTCCTACAGTTGGGTTCTAAATCTGTAGTGTCCTACGGCTGGGTTCTAAAACGGAAGTGTCCTACAGTTGGGCTCTAAAACGGTAGCTTTCTACAATTGTGTTCTACAACGGTAGTGACCTACAGTTGGGTTCTGTAACGGAAGTGTTCTACAGTTGGGTTCTAAAACGGCAGTGTCCTACAATTGGGTTCTACTAATGTAGTGTTCCTACAGTTTGGTTTTACGACGGTCGTGTTTTATAGTTGGGTTGTACAACGGTAGTGAACTACAGTTGGGTTCTAAAACAGTAGTGTCCTACAGTTGGGTTCTACAACGGTGTTGACCTACAGTTGGATTCTAAAACGGTAGGGCCCAGCAGCTGGGTTCAGCAGAGGTAGTGTCCTACGTCGTTTACCAGACTATTCCACTTCCTAACAACTGCGTGGCGGAATAAATACTTCCTAACATCACTTTGACTCATCTGAGTCTCCATCTTCCAATTGTGACCCCCTGTTTCTGTGTCCCATCTCTGGAACATCCTGTCACTCTCAGCAGTGTGCTACAGTTGGGTTCTAAAACAGTAGAGTCCTAGGGTTGGGGTTTAAAGAGGTAGTGTCCTACAGATGTGTTCAAAAACGGTAGTGTACTACAGTTGTGTTCTAAAGCGGTGGTGTCCTACAGGTGAGTTCAAAAGCGGTATTGTTCTACATTTGGGTTCTAAAACGGTACTGTCCTGCAGTTGGGTCCTTAAACAGTAGTGTCGTACAGTTGGGTTCTAAAACAATAATCATCTGATTGAACTCACCTAATTGTGGATGCAGGGGTCGAGACCGCTCTTGGACACGCTTCTTCACAGACCGCTTCTGGGTCTCCCTCTCCCTGTTCCTTGAACGTTATCGTACCTAGTTTTAAAACTATGCATGGCTCCAGCCTCCACTAGGTCGTTTACCAGACTATTCCACTTCCTTACAAATGTGTGGCTGAATAAATACTTCCTAACATCCCTTTGACTAATGTGAGTCTTCGTCATCCAATTGTGACCCCTTGTTTCTGTGTCCCATCTCTGGAACATACTGTCTCCCTCAGCAGTGTGCTACAGTTGGGTTCTAAAACGGTTGTGTCCTACAGTTGGGTTTTAAAACGGTTATATGCTACACTTGGGTTCTAAAGCGGTAGTATCCTACAATTTCTTTCCATAATGGAAGTGTCCTACAATTGGGTTCTAAAATTTAGTGTTAAACAGTGCGTTCTAGAACTGTAGTGTCCTACAGTTGGGTCCCATAACGGTAGTGTGCTAGAGTTTTGTTCTAGACCCGTAGTGTCCTACAGTTGGGTTCTAAAACTTAAGTGTAAAACAGTTGGGTTCTAAAACTTAAGTGTTAAACAGTTGGGTTCTAAAACGGCAGTGTAAAACAGTTGGGTTCTCAAGCAATGTCGCACATTTGTGTTTAAACGGAAGTGTCTTACAGTTGGGTCTAAAGCGGTAGTGTCCATCAGTTGGGTTCTAAACGGTAGTGTCCTTCAGAAGGTTCCAAAGTTGTAGTGTCCTACAGTTGGTTCTAAAACGGTAGTTTACTACAGTTGAGTTTTAAAACAGTGTGTCCTACAGTTGGGTTAAAAAACGTAGTGTACTAGAAATTGGGTACTAAAGCGGTAGTGTCACACAGTTGGGTTCTAAAAGGGTTAGTGTCCTAGAGTTGGGTTCTATAACAGTGGTGTCCTTCAGTTGGGGTCTAAACAGTAGTGTCCTACAGTTGAGTCCTAAAATTGGAATGTCCAACAGTTGGGTTCTAAAAGGGTGGTGTCTAGTGTTGGGATCTTTAAGTAGTAGTGTCTACAGATGGGTTCTAAAACGGTAGTGTCCTACAGTTGGGTTCTAAAACGTGTTTAATGTGATACAGTTGGGTTTTAAAACAATGCTCATCTCTGTACTATCTAATGTGGTTGCAGGGGTCGAAACTCAGCTCTGGCCCCGCATCTTCACTTATCGCTACCGAGTCCTCCTCTCCCTGCTCCAGGAGGTTGACCAGTGTCAAGTCTTAAAATCTAATTATGGTCTCGCCTCCACTACATCGTATGCCAGACTATTCCACTTCCTAACAACTGTGCACTGAAGATAAATACTTCCCAACATACCTTTGACTTCTCTAGTCTTCAGCTTCATACGTAATTCCTTGTTTCTGTGTTCCATCTCCGGAATATCCTGTCTCTCTAAGTACTGTGCTACAGTTGGGTTCTAAAAACTACAGTGTCGTAAAGTCGGTTCTAAAACGGTATGTCCTTCAGCTGGTTCTAAACGGCAACGTCCTACAGTTGGTTTCTAAACGTAGTGTCTTACAGTTAGGTTCTAAAACGGTCGTGTCCTACAGTGGGTACATAAAACGAGTTCGCAAAGTTGGTCCTAAAACGGCAGTGTCCTGACGTTGGGTTCTAAAACGGTAGTGACCTACAGTTAGGTTCTAAAACGGTTATGTCCTACATTTGGGTTCTGAAACGTTTGTGTTCTACAGTTGAGTTTTAAAAAGTAGTGTCCAAGGGTTGAGTTCTCAAACAGTAGTGTGCAGCTGTTTGGTTCTAAAACGGTAGTTTCCTACAATTGGGTTGTAAAACAGGAGTGTCCTACAGTTGGATTCAAAATCAGTAGTACCCTACAGTTGTGTTCTAAAACAGTAGTGTACAACAATTGGGCTCTTAAACGTTGCTGTCTTACGGCAGTGTTGTAAATAGGTAGTGTGCTAAAGTTGGATTCTACACCGGTAGTATCCTACAGTTGGGTTCAAAAGCGGTAGAGTCCCACAGTTGGGTTCAAAAGCGGTAGTGTCCCACAGTTGGGTTCTAAAATGATATTGTTCTACAGTTGGATTCTAAAATAGTAGTGTTCAACAGTTGGGCTCTAAAAGAACAGAGTTCTACGGTTGGTTTCCAAAACCGTGGTGCCCTACAGAAGGGTTCGAAAAGAGTAGTGACCTAGAGTTCCGTACTTAAAAAGTAGCGTCTTGCAGTTGGGTTTTTAAAACGGGAGTATCCTACAGTTGGTTCTAAAACAGTAGTGTTCCAAAAGTTGGTTTTTAAAACCGCAGTGGGCCCAAAGTTGGGTTCTAAAACGGTAGTGTCCTAAGTTGCGATCTAAAACATTTGTGTCCTAGATTGGGTTTTTTAAAGGGGGTAGTGTCCTACAGATGAGTTCAAAAACGGTAGGTTCTATAGTTGGGTTTTTAAAACGGTAGTGTTCTACAGATGCGTTCTAAATGGTAGTGTCCTACAGTTGTGTTCTAAAGTGGTAGTGTCCTACAGGTGAGTTCAAAAGCGGTATTGTTCTACAGTTGGGTTCTAAAACGGTACTGTCCTACAGTTGGGTTCTTAAACATTTGTGTCGTACAGTTGGGTTCTAAAACAATAATCATCTAATTGAACTCACCAATTGTGGATGCAGGGGTCGAACCGCTCCTGAAAAAGCTTCTTCACAGACCGCTTCTGGTCTCCCTCTCCCTGTTCCTTGAACGTTATCATGCCTAGTCTTAAAACTATGCATAGTTACAGCCTCCACTACGTCGTTTACCAGACTATTCCACTTCCTTACAAATGTGTGGCTGAATAAATACTTCCTAACATCCCTTTGACTAATCTGAGTCCTTCATTAACCAATTGTGTCCCCTTTGTTCTTTGTCTCATTTCTGGAACTTTCCCGCCTCTCAGCCGTGTGCTACTTGGTTCTAAAACGTTGTGTCTAAGATGGTTTTAAAATGGTTTGTGCTACACTTGGTTCCAGAACGTATGTCCTACAACTGGGTTCTAAAGCGTTAGTGTCCCAGATGGTTCTGAAAGGGTATGCCTAGAGTTGGTTCTTTTAAAAGTAGTGTCCTACAGATGGGATCTAAAACAGATGACCTACATTGGTCTAAAACGGTAGTGTCCCCACAGTTGGGTTTTTAAAGGGTAGTGTCCCCAAAAGTTGGGATCTTAAGAGTAGTGTCCTACGTTTGGTTCTAAAACGTATGCCTTCAGTTGGTTTTAAAACAATGCTCACCATATTTTTGCTCACCTCTTGTGTTGCAGGGACAAGACTCACTCCTGGACCCGCCTCTTCCGATTGCTTTTGACTCCCTCTTCCCTGTTTCCTTGAGCGTTATCCCTATATCGTCTTAAAACTATGTATGTTCCCTGCCTCCACTACGTCGTTTACCAACTATTCCACTTCCTAACAACTGCGTGTGAATAAATACTTCCTAACATCCCTTTGACTTATCTGCGTCTCCATCTTCCAATTGTGACCCCATGTTTCTGTGCCCCCATCTCGGGAACATCCTGTCACTCTTAGTAGAGTGCTACAATTGGATTCTAAAACGGTTGTGTCCTACATTTTGGGTTTTTAAAGCGGTTTTATGCTACACTTGGGTTCTAAAACGGTAGTGTCCTACAATTTCTTTCCAAAATGGAAGTGTCCTACAGTTGGGATTTAAAATTTAGATTTAAACAGTGCGTTCTAGAACTGTAGTGTCCTACAGTTGGGTTCCATAACGGTAGTGTGCTAGAGTTTGATTCTAGATCGGTGGGGTCCTACAGTTGGGTTCTAAAACTTTAGTGTTAAACAGTTGGGTTCTAAAACGGTAGTGTCAAACAGTTGGGTTCTCACACAGATGTCGTACATTTGTGTTCTAAAACCTAAGTGTCCTACAGTTGGGTTCTAAAGCAGTAGTGACCATCAGTTGGGTTCTAAAACTGTAGTGTCCTTCAGAAGGGTTCTAAAGTGGTAGTGTCCTAAAGTTGGATTCTAAAACGGTAGTTTATTACAGTTGAGTTTTAAAACTATAGTGTCCTACAGTTGGGTTCAAAAACGACAGTGTACTACAATTGGGTTCTAAAGTGGTAGTGTCACACAGTTTCGTTCTAAAAGGGTAGTGTTCAAGAGTTGGGTTCTATAACAGTAGTGTCCTACAGTCCGGTTCTAAACAGTAGTATCCTACAGATGAGTTTTCTAAAACGGTAGATCCTCACTTGGGTTTTAAAACAATGCTCACTATTTGTAAAACACCAAATTGTGGTTGCACGGTCGAGACTCAGCTCCTGGCCCCGCATCTTCACTGACCTCTCCCGGTCCTCCCTCTCCCTGCTCCATGAGGTTGAACAATGCCAAGTTTTTGTAATAATTATGGTTTTCTGCTCCACTACATCGTAGCAGACTGTTCCACTTCCTAACAACTGTGTAGCTGAAGAAATACTTCCAACATATCTCTGACTAATCTTAGTCTTCAGATTCAAATTGTGACCCCTTGCTTCTGTGTCCCATCTCCGAATATCCTCTTTCTCTCAGTACTGTGCTACAGTTGAGTTCTAACAGGGTAGTGTCCAACAGTGAGTTCTAAAATTGTACTGTGCTACAGTTGGGTTCTAAAGTGGTTTTGTCCTACAGTTGGGTTCTAAAACGGTAGCGTGAAACAGTTCGGTTCTAAAACGGTAGTGTGCTACAGTATCGTTCAAGCACGGTAGTGTCCTTCAGTTGGTTCTAAAACGATAGTGTTCACATTGGGTTCAAAAGGGTAGTGTCATGCAGATTGGTTCTAAAACGATACTGTCCTTGAGTTGGGTTCTGAAACGGCAGCGTCCTACATTGGTTCTAAAACGGTAGTGTATGCAGTTAGGTTCTAAAACGGTGGTGTCCTACAGTTGGGTTCTAAAACGGAAGAGTCCTATAGTTGGGTTCTACAACTTTAGTGTACTACAGTTGGGTTCTACAAAAATTAGAGACGTACATTTGGGGTTCTACAAGGGTAGTGTTCAACGTTGGGTTTCTAAGACGTTAGTGTCCTACAGTTGGGCTCTTAAACAATAGCGTTCTACCGCTGGGTTTTGAATGTAGTGTTCTAAAGTTTGGTTCTAAAACCGTAGTGTCCTAACGTTGGGTTCTAAAACAGTAGCGTTTATAGTTGGTTTTAAAAACGCAGTGTCGTAAAGTTGGGTTGATAAACGGTACTGTCCTATTGTTGCGTTCTAAAACGGTAGTGTCCTACACTTGGGCTCTAAATCGGTAGTTCTACAGTTGGGTTCTAAAACGGTTGTTTCCTACAGTTGGGTTCTACGACGGAAGTGTTCTATAGTTGGGTTTTACAACGGTAGTGAGCTACAATTGCGTTCTAAAACGGTAGTGTCCTACAATTGGGTTCTACAACGGTAGAGTCCTATAGTTGGGTTCTACTACGGTAGTGTCCTACAGATGATTTGTGAAACGGTAGTGTCCTTCAGATGGGCTCAAATCGTAGTGTTCGACATTTGGGGTTCTAAACAGTAGTTCCTACGATGGGCTCTAAAACGTTTTATGCCTTACAGTTGGGTTTTTCTAAGACGATAGGTCCTGTAGTTGGGTTCTAGAACGGTAGTGTCATTCAGTTGGGTACTAAAAGAGTACAAATCCTTCAGTGGGTTCTACAACGGTAGTTCCTACAGTTGATTTCTCAAACAGTAGTGGTGCTACCGTTTGGTTCTAAAACGGTATTTTCCAACAGTTAGGTTCTAAAAACAGTAGTGTCCTACAGTTGGATTCAAAAACAGTAGTGTCCTACAGATGGTTTTTAAAACAGAGTGAATAACAATTGGCTTCAAAAAACGGTTCTGTGCTAGGGCAGGGTTCTAAAACGGTAGTGTCCTACAGTTGGATTCAACAACGTTGTGTCCTTCATTGGGGTTTTTCTAAAACGGTTGTGTCCTACAGTTGGGTTCTACAAGGGTAGTGTCCTTCAGTTGGGTTTCTAAAGCAGCAGTGTCCTACAGTTGGGTTCCACAACGGTAGTGTCCTTCAGTTGGGTTCTAAAACGGTTGTGTCCTACAGATGGTTCTACAGCGTAGTGTCCTACAGCGGGTTCAAAAACGTAGGACCTACATTTTGGTTCTATAGCGGCAGTGTCCTACAGTTGGGTTTCTTAAAAGGTGGTGTCCTACAATTAAATTCTAAAATGAGTGTCCTACAGTTTGGTACAAACAGTAGTGTCGCAGAGTTAGCTCTAAAACGGAGTGTCCATACTTAGGTTCTAAATCATTTGTGTTCTACACTTCGGTTCTAAAACGGTATTGTTCTAAAGTTGTTTCCGAAATGGTAGTGTTCTACATTTGGGTTTTTCCCAAAAAGATGAAGTTCTACAATTGGGTTCTAAAACGGTAGCGTCATACAGTTTAATTCTGAAACAGTAGTTTCCTAAGTTGGGTTCTTATAAGTTGCGTCCTACACTTGGTCCTAAACTGTAGTGTCCTAAATGTTGCGATCTAAACAGTAGTGTCCTACATTTTGGGTTCTAAAGCTGTAGTGTCCTACAGATGGCTTCAAAATCATAGTTTTTACAGTTGGTTCGAAAACGGTAGTTTTTCTACAGTGGTTCTAAAGAGGTAATGTCCAACAGTGGGTTCTAAAACAGTAGTGTCGTAAAGTTGGGTTCTAAACAATAATCATCTTAATTGTATTCACCTAATTGTGGTGGAAGGTCGAGACCCCAGCTCCTGGACTCAACCTTTTTCAAAGAAAACCTTCTGGGATTCCCACTCCCTTTCCTGAGTTTTAATCATACCTCGTCTTAAAATTTATGTATTGTTCCTGCCTCCACTATGTCGTTACCAGTCTGTTCCACTTCCAACAACTTGTGGTTGAAGAATACTTCCGAACACCCTTCGACTCATCGAATGTTCATCTTCTTTTGTGACCACATGTTTCTGGTCCCACTCTGGAACATCCTCTCCCTCTCCTAACCCGTTCTACATTTGGGGTTGTAAGAAGGTGGTGTCCTATAGTTGGGTTCTAAAACTGTAGTGTGCTGCAGTTGGTCTAACATTAAAAGGTAAAAATACCGACAGGTTAAGTAAGAAAACATATGAAACAGCTAGGTATCTTTATTTCGAAACGTTTCGCCTACACAGTAGGCTTCTTCAGTCGAGTACAGAAAAGTTGATAGAAGCAGAAGATACTTGAAGACGATGTAATCAGTCCATCACCCTTAAAGTTGAGGTGGTCAGTCCCTCAGTCTGGAGAAGAGCATTGTTCCATAGTATGAAACAAATGGAGATGAAAATGACAGGATGGAGCCTTGTATAGCGCCAGGGGGTGAGACGTAGGTCACTAAAGAGGAAAGAACGCAGATGTTGGGAGGTCAGGTCCTCTCAAACCCAAAGCCGTTCTCACTATAGAGTTGTCGAAGTTGATTGCAGGCTGTACCAAGATACCCTTGTGTTGCAGTGTCTGACAGATCGAACATTAAAATGGTATAAAATACCGACAGGTTATTAGGTAAGACCCCATATCAAGATTAGGTAACTTATATTCAAAACGTTTTCGCCTACACAGTGGGCTTCTTCAGTCAGACAGAAAAGTTATAGAAGCAGAAGATACTTGAAGACGTGTAATCAGTCCATCACCCTTAAAGTTTTGAGTGTCATCCCTCAGCTGAGAAGACATTGTTCCATAGTAGAAACTATATGGAGATAAAGGGGACAGGATAGAGCCTTAATATAGCGCCGAGGTGAGACGTAGGTCACAGAAGAGGAAGAACCCAATGTTGGGGAGTCGGGTCCCTCAAATCCAGCCTTTGTCCTATAGAGTTGTCGAATTTGATTGCGGTCTTACCAAGATATCCTTGTTTGCAGTGTTGACAGTATTTTATACCATTTTAATGTTCAATCTGTCCAGAACACTGCAACACCAGGGAAATCTTGGTACAGACCTGCAATCAACTTCGACAACCTCTACAGTGAAACGGCTGATTTGAGAGGGACCGACCTCCAAAATCTGCGTTCTTACCTCTTCTAGTGACCTACGTCTCACCCCTGCGCTATATAAGGCCCATCCTGTCACTTCATCTCCATATTGTTTCAATATTATAGAACAATGCTCTCTCCAGACTGAGGGGCTGACCACCTCAAAACTTTAAGGTGATTGACTGAATTTCATCGTCTTCAAGTATCTTCTGCTTCTATCAAATTTTTTGTACTCGACTGAAGAAGCCTAATTGTGGCAAACGTTCGAAATAAGATACCTAACGTTGCATATTGTCTTTCCTAACAACCTGTCGGATTTTAAAAACCATTTATGTTCAATCTGTCCACTCAACAAAGGGGATCTTGGTACAGACCTGCAATCAACTCGACACCTCTACTATGAGAACGGGTGGGTTGGAGGGACCTCCTCCCAACATCTGCGTTCTTTCCTCCTAATGACCTAGTTCCCCACCTCTTCGCTATAAAGGCTCATCCTGTCACTTATCTCATATTGGTTCATACTATGGAACAAGCTCTTCCCAACGGAGGGGCAACACCTCAAACTTAAGGGGGTTTGGGCTGATTACACGCTTCAAAGTACTCTGCTTCAATCCCAAATTTTTTGTCTCGACTGAAGAAGCTACGTGAAGTTGGGTTTTAATGCGTTTCCACAGTTGGTTTTAAAACGGTTGTGTCCTACACATGGTTCTAAAACGTAGTGTCTTAGATTGGGTTTTTGAAACGGTAGTGTCCTACTCTGGGTTTTTAAAGTGGTAGTGTCCTACAGTTGGTTTCTAAAACGGTAGTGTCCTACAGGCGATTTCTGAAACAGTTGTGTCCTACAGTTGGTTTTAAAACGGTAGCATCCCATTGGGTTTTAAACAGTAGTGTTCCAAGTTGGTTCTAAAACCGCAGTGGCCTAAGTTGGGTCTAAAACGGGAGTGTCCTAATTGTGCGATCTAAAACAGTAGTGTCCTAGAGTTGGGTTTTAAAGCGGTAGTGTCCTACAGATGTGTTCAAAAACGGTAGTGTTCTATAGCTGGTTTCTAAAAAGGTAGTGTCCTACAGTTGAGTTCTAAAGCGGTAGTGTCCTACAGGTGAGTTCAAAAGCGGCATGTTCTAAAAGTTGGGGTTTTAAAACGGTAGGTCCCTACAGTTGGGTTCTAAAACGAATTGTCCATCAGTTGGGCTCTAAAACTTTAGTGTCCTACAATGGATTTCTAAAATGGAAGTGTCCTACAGTTGGGTTCTCAACCGGTAGTGTCCTACAGTTGAGTTCTAAAACAGTAGTGTCATGCAGTTGGGTTCTACAAAGGTATGTCCAACAGTTTTGGGGTTCTAAAACGTAAATGTCCAAGTTGAGTTCTAAAACAGTAGCGTCCTACAGTTGGGTTCTCAAACGGTAGTGTCCTACAATTGGGCTCTAAAATGGTACTTCCAACATTGGGATCTAAACGGTAGTGTCCTGCAGTTGGGTTTTACAAAGTTATGTAATACCCGTTGGATCTGAAACGGTAGCGTTCTATAGTTTGCCTTTTAAAAGGTAATTTCACATTTTGGGTTCTAAAAAAGCAATGTCCTACATTGGGACTCTAAAGTGGTAGTGTTCCACATTGGGTTCAAAAACGGTAGTGTCCGACAGCTGAGTTCTAAAACAGTTGTGTCCTGCAGTTGGTCTCAAACGGGAGTGTCCTACAGTTTGTTCTAAGACGGTACTGTCCTACAGTTGGGGTCTAAAACGGTAGTGTCCTATTGTTTGGGTTCTAAAACGGTAAATGCCTACGCGGATTTTAAATGTAATTTCCACAGTGGATCTACAGCGGGAAATGTTCTACATTTGGGTTCTACAACGTAGTGACCTACAGTTGGTCTACAACGTAGTGTCCTACAGTTGGATTCTAAACGGTGTGCCCTACAGTTTTGGTTCTACGACGTAAATTCCTACAGTTGGGTTTTACAACGTAATGTCCTGCAAGATTTGTTCTAAAACGGTAGTGTCCTCAGTTGGGCTCTAAAGCAGTAGTGTTTCTACAGTTGGGGTTTTAAAGCGGGAGTTCCTGCAGTTGGGTCTAAAACGGTTGTGTCCTACAGTGGGTTGTAAGACGGTTGTCCCACATTGGGTTCTAAAAGAGTAGTCTTCTACGTTTGGGTTTTTACAGCGGTCCACAAGTTGAGTTTTTAATACAATGATTATACAGTTGGGTTCCAAACAGTAAGGTGCACATTTGGTTCTAAACTGTAGCTTCCTACAGTTGGGTTTTAAACCATACCCCCGGCCGGATTGAACCCGCGTGAAGGGCTTGAGCAGTTCGTCACGGCCACCTACTGGAATTCGTCGTAAAAACTTGCTTGTGGGCACAGAGGTGCTTTGCTAACTTTCCTATGGTGTAAGAAAAACCTAGTTGACGAATCTTTGTGGCTACTGGTCAGTGGCTAAACGCACGGGCTGGAGTTTTGAAAATTCTTGGGAAAAACATAAGTATACATTTTGGGGGGGTTTTTAAACGGTGCTGTCCCACGGCAGGGTCTAAAACGGTGGTGTCCTACAGATGGGTTCAAAAAAAATAATCATCTAATTGCACTCACCTAATTTTGGATGCAAATGTCGAGACTCAGCTTCTGGACCCGCCACTTCACTGACTGCTTCCGGGGAATCCCTCTCCCTGTTCCACAGCGTTATCATACCTCGTCTTTAAACTATGTAATGTTTCCTGCCTTTACTAGTCGTTTACCACTTCCTAACATCTGTGGGCTGAAGAAATCCCTTTCCGAACAATCTCTTTGACTCATGTGAGTCTTCGTCTTCCACTTGTGACCCCTTGTTTTTGTCTCCCGTCTCTGGAACATCCTCTCTCTTTCAGCAGTGTGCTACAGTTGGCTTGTAAGAAGGTGGTGTCCTACAGTTGGGTTCTAAAACTGTAGTGTCCTTCACTTGGGTTCTAAAACGGTTGTGTCCTACAGTTGCGTTTTAAAAGGTAGTGTCCTAGAGTTAGGTTCTAAAGTGGTAGTGTCCATCAGTTGGGTTTTAAAAGGTAGTGTCCTAGAGTTGGGTTCTAAAATGGTAGTGTCCATCAGTTGGGTTTTAAAAGGTAGTGTCCTACAGTTGGGTTCAAAAGTGGTAGTGTCCTAGAGTTGTGTTCTAAAACGGATAGTGTCCTTCACTTGGGTTAAAAAAAAGTAGTGTCGTACACTTAGGTTCTAAAACGGTAGTGCCCCACAGTTGGGTTCTAAAAGAGTAGTGTCCTACACTTGGGTTCTAAAACGGTAGTGTCCTAAAGTGGTTCTAAAGTGGGAAGTGTCCCCACAGGGTTTGTTCTAAAACGGTAGTGTCCTAAAGATGAGTTTCTAAAACAGTTGTGTCCTACACTTGGGTTCTAAAACGGTAGTGTCCTAAAGTTGGGTTCTAAAGTGGTAGTGTCCTACAGTTGGGTTCTAAAATAAAACTCACCTAATTGTTCTCACGTAATTGTGGTTGCAGGGGTCGAGAATCAGCTCCTGGACCCGCCTCTTCACTGACTGCACTGGGTCCCCCCCACTCCCTGTTGCATGAACTTTATCATCACTAAAAACTATGTATAGTTCCTGCTTCCTCTACATCTTATACAAGGCTGTTCCACTCCTAATTTAAATGATTGGCTGAGAAAATAATTCCTAACTAACCTTGACTCATCTTTATCTTCAGCTTCCAACTGTTTACCCCTTGTTTCTGTGTTCCATCTCTGGAATATCCTGTCTCTCTCAGTATTGTGCTGCAGTTTTGGGGTTTTAAATCCAAGTGTGCTAGAGGTGGGTTTTCCAAAATGGTTGTGTCCTACGGTTGGGTTCTAAAACGGTAGTGTCTAAAAGTTTGGGGTTCTGAAACGGTAGTGCTCATCAGTTGGGTTCTTAAAGGGTAGTGCCCTAGAGTTGAGTTCTAAAACAGTAGTGTCCTACAGTTGGTTCTAAAAGGGTAAATGTCCAACAGTTGGGGTTTTTAAAACGATAGTGTCCTACAGCGGGTTCTAAAACGGTGTTTTCGCAGCAGTTGGAATCAAAAACAGTACGTCGTTCAGTTGGGTTCCAAAACGATAGTGTCCTACGTTGGGTTCTAAAATGGAAATGCCAAACAGTTGGGTTTTTAAAGCTGTATGTCCTTAGTTGGGCTCTAAAACTTTAGTGTCCTGCATGGATTTCTAAAATGGAAGTGTCCACAGTTGGGTTCTCAACCGGTATGTCCACAGTTGAGTTCTAAAACAGTAGTGTCATACAGTTGGGTTCTATAAATTAGTGTCCAACAGTTTTAGTTCTAAAACGGTAGTTTCCAACAGTTGAGCTCTAAAACAGTAGCGTCCTACAGTTGGTTCCAAACGGGAGTGTCCTACAAATGGGCCTAAATGGACTGTCCAACGATGGATCTAAAACGGTAGTGTCCTGCAGTTGGGTTCTACAAAGGTATGTCCTACAGTTGGGATCTGAAACAGTTGCGTTTTTATAGTTTGCCTCTAAAATGTAGTTTCATTCAGATGGGTTCTAAAACAGCAATGTCCTACAGTTGGGCTCTAAAGTGGTAGTGTTCCAGAGATGGGAACAAAAACGGTAGTGTCCCGACAGCGGGTTCTAAAACAGTTTTTGTCGTGCCCGTTGGGTTCTCAAACGGTAGTGTCCTAAAAGTTTTGTTCTAAGACGGTACGTCCACAGTTGGGATCAAAAAAGGTAGTGTCCTATTGTTGGGTTCTAAAACGGTAGTGTCGTACAGTTGGGTTCTACAACGGTAGTGTTTTTACAGTTGGGGTTTTACAACGGTAGTGTCCTACAGTTTTGGTTCTACGACGGTAGTGTCCTACAGTTGGGTTTTTCAACGGGAATGTCCTGCAATGGGTTCTAGAAACAGTAGTGTCCTTCAGTTGGCTTTTTAAGCAGTAAATGTTCTACAGTGGGTTCTAAACGGTTGTGTCCTACATTTGGGTTTTTAAAAGAGTAGTCTTCTACAGTTTGGTTCTACAGCTGTAGTGTCCTACAGTTGAGTTTAATACAGTAGGTCCTACAGTTGGGTTCTCAACAGTAATGTGCTACAGTTCGTTAAAGCTGTTTGCTTCTAACAGTTGGGTTAAAAAAACAGTAGAGTATGACAATGGGTTTTTTAAACGGTGCTGTCCCCCCTGCAGGGTTCAAAACGGTGGGGTCCCACAGTTGGGTTTTAAAACAATAATCCCTTAATTGCACTCACCTAATTGTGGATGCAAGGTCGAGACTCAGCTCCTGGACCCGCCACTTCACTGACTGCTTCCGGGAACCCTCTCCCTGTTCCACGAGCGTTATCATACCTCGTCTTAAAACTATGTAATGTTCCTGCCTCCACTATGTCGTTTACCACTTCCTAACATCTGTGTGGCTGAAGAAATACTTCCGAACATCTCTTTGACTCATGTGAGTCTTCATCTTCCACTTGTGACCCCTTGTTTTTGTGTCCCGTCTCTGGAACATCCTCTCTCTTTCAGTAGTGTGCTACAGTTGGCTTGTAAGAAGATGGTGTCCTACAGTTGGGTTCTAAAACTGTAGTGTCCTTCACTTGGGTTTTAAAACGGTAGTGTCCTACAGTTGGGTTCTAAAACGGTAGTTTCCTAAAGGTGAGTTCTAAAACAGTTGTGTCCTACAGTTAGGTTTTAAAATGGTAGTGTCCTACACTTGGGTTTTAAAATGGTAGTGTCCTACAGTTGGGCTCTAAAACAAAACTCACCTAATTATTTATTTATTTATTATCACACTGGCCGATTCCCACCAAGGCAGGGTGGACCGAAAAAGAAAAACTTTCACCATCATTCACTCCATCACTGTCTTGCCAGAAAAGGGTGCTTTAAAACTACAGTTTTTAAACTGCAACATTAACACCCCTCCTTCGGAGTGCAGGGACTGACTTCCCATCTCCAGGACTCAATCCGGCCTGCCCTTTCCCTGAACCCCTTCATAAATGTTACTTTGCTCACACTCCAACAGCACGTCAAAAATTTTTAAAAACCATTCGTCTCCATTCAACTCCTATCAAACACGCTCACGCATGCCTGCTGGAAGTCCAAGCCCCTCGCACACAAAACCTCCTTTACCCCCTCCCTCCAACCTTTCCTAGGCCGACCCCAACCCCGCCTTCCTTCCACTACAGATTGATACACTCTTGAAGTCATTCTGTTTCGCTCCATTCTCTCTACAAAGTCCAACCACCTCAACAACCCCTTCCCCCACCCTCTGGACAACAGTTTTGGTAATCCCGCACCTCCTCCTAACTCCAAACTACGAATTCTCGCATCATATTCACACCACAAAATTGCCCCCAGACATGACATCTCCACTGCCTCCAGCCTTCTCCCCCGCTGCAACATTCATCACCCATGCTTCACACCCATATAAGAGCGTTGGGAAAACATACCCCTCATAAAATTCCCCTCTTGCCTCCAAGGACAATGTTCTTTGTCTCCACAGACTCCTAAGTGCACCACTCAACTCCTTTTTCCCCCCATCAATTCTATGATTCACCTCTCTTTCATAGACCCATCCGCTGACACGTCCACCCCCCAAATATCTGAATACATTCACCTCCTCCATACTCCCCTTTCCCTCCCAAACTGATATTCAATCTTTCATCACCTAATAAATTTTTTTAAACCTCATAACCTTACTCTTTCCTGTTTCACCTTTAATTTTCTTCCCTTTTTCACACCCTACCAAATTCATCCACCAATCTCTGCAACTCTCTTCAAATCTCCCAAAGCACAGTGTCATCACAAAGAGCAGCTGTGACAAAAATCCCCCCTTTGGGGTGGATTCTTTATCTTTTAACCCCACGCCTTTTGTCAAGACCCTCGTTTTATTTCTCTTACAACCCCATCTATAAATTATAAAAAACCCACGGCATCACACATCCTTGTCTAAGGCTACTTTTAGGGAAATAATTTCCCTTTTTCCCTACATCCTAATTGAGCCTCCTACCCTTTAAAAAAACCTTCACTGCTTTCAGAAAACCCTCCTCCTACACAAACATTTGCAACATCTGCCCCATTCCCCCCCTACCCACCCTGCTACGCCTTTCCAAAATCCTAAATGCCACAAAGACCTTTACCCTTTTTCTAAATACGTTCAAATATTTTTTCATGTAAACCCTATTCCACACACCCCCTCCCTTTTCCAAAAAGCCTCCTTGTTCACTCTATCCTATTCTCCGTCTTACCTTATTTTTAAAATAATAACTCTACCATACACTTTACCGGTAACTCAGCAGACACCCCCTATAATTTTTGCACTCTTTTCCCCCCTTTTTTCCCTTTTATACACAAACTATGCAGCTCTCCCCAACCCCTAGGTACCTTACCCTCTTTATACTTTTAAATTAAAAAATTGCCCAAGCACTCCAAAACTATATCCCCACCTGCTTTAACATTTCTATCTTTATCCCACAATCCCCCCTATTGTTGGGTTCTAAAACGGTAGTGGTACAGTTGGTTCTACAACGGAGTTTTACTTGGTTTTCTACAAGGGTAGTGTCCTCAGTTGGGTTCCAACGGTAGTGTCCTACATTTGGGGTTCTAAAAACGAATGCCTACATTTGGGGTTCTAAAACGGAGTGTCCTACAGTGGGTTCTAAAAAGGGTAGGTCCTACATTTGGGGTTCTCAACGGTAGTGTCCTACATTGGGGTTCTACAACGGTAGTGTCCTACATTTGGGGTTTACAAGGGTATGTCCTACAGTTGTGTTCTCAACTTTATTGCCCTACATTTGGGTTTTCTACAACGGTAGTTCCTACTTTGGGGTTCTACAACGTATGCCCTACTTTTTGGGTTCTACAAGGGTATGTCCTACATTTTGGGTTCTACAACGGTAGTGTCCTACAGTTGGGTTCTAAACGGAGTGTCCTAATTTGGGTTCTACACGGTAGTGTCCTACATTTGGGGTTTTTCTAAAAGGGTATGTCCTACAGTTTTTCTAAACGGTATTGTCCTCATTTGGGGTTCTACAATGGTTGCCCTACAGTTGGGTTCTACAAGGGAGGCCCACATTTTGGGTTCTCAACGGTAGTGCCACAGTTGGGTTCTACAACGGAGTGCCCTAATTTGGGTTTCAAAAAGGGTAGTGCCCTCATTTGGGTTCTACAAGGTGTGTCCTACATTGGGGTTCTACAACGGTAGTGCCTACAGTTGGGTTCTACAACGGTATTGTCCTACAGTTGGGTTCTACAAGGGTAGGTCTACAGTTGGGTTCTAAAAGGGTATGTCCTACATTTTTGGGTTCAAAACGGTATTGCCTACATTGGTTCTACAAGGGTAGTGCCACAGTTGGGTTCTAAAAAACGGTAGTGTCCTACATTGGGTTCTAAAACGGTAGGCCCACATTTGGGTTTTCTACAAGGTATGTCCTACATTGTGTTCTACAACGGTATTGTCCTACATTTGGTTCTAAAAAGGGTAGTGTCCTACATTGGGTTTCAACGGAGTGCCCTACGTTGGGTTCTACAAGGGTAGTGCCCTACATTTGGGGTTCTACAACGGTAGTGTCCTACAGTTGGGTCTACAATGGTAGTGCCCAAAACATTTGGGGTTCACAAGGGTAGGTCCACATTGGGTTCTAAAACGGTAGTGTCCTCATTTTGGGTTCTACAAGGGTATGTCCTACAGTTGGGGTTTCTACAACGGTAGTGTCCTACAGTTGGGTTTACAAGGGTATTGTCCTACAGTTGGGTTCTACAAGGTAGTGTCCTACAGTTGGGTTCTCAACGGAGGTCCACATTTTTGGGTTCTACAACGGTATTGCCCACATTTGGGTTCTAAAACGGAGTGTCCTACGTTGGGTTCTACAAGGGTAGTGTCCTACAGTTGGGTTCTACAACGGTATTGTCCACATTTGGGTTCTAAAACGGTAGTGTCCTACATTTGGGTTTTTCTACAACGGAGTGTCCTACATTTTGGGTTTACAACGGTAGTGTCCTACATTGGGTTCACAAGGTATGTCCTACAGTTGGGTTCTACAACGGTAGTGTCCTACAGGGGGTTCTACAAGGGTAGTGCCCCTACAGTTGGGTTCTACAAGGGTATGTCCACATTTTGGGTTCTAAAAACGGTAGTTCCTACTTTGGGGTTCTACAACGGTGTGTCCTACAGGGGGGTTCTCAACGGTAGTGTCCTACAGTTGGGTTCTACAACGGTAGTGTCCAACAGTTGGGGTTCTACAAGGGAGTGTCCTACAGTTGGGTTCTACAACGGTTGTCCTACAGGGGGGTTTTCTAACAAAAGTTCTGAAACAAAACTAAAGAAGAAATCTGTTTTTTTTTTTTGGGGTTAAATTTTCGATAAAAAAATTTTTTCTCACCCTTAAAAATATGTTTTTAAAAAAAACTGTTTCCATTTTACAATCAGTGTATATTTTGCCAATGTAGTTTCAGTCAGTGTTAATCTGTCAAAGTTTCATGTCAATGTGTAACACTCAGTACATGTATTAAGTCTGTGTATATATTAAGTCAGTGTATATATCAAGTCAGTGTAAATATCCTGCGTTATTTTTTAGGTAATTATTCATATAAGTGAAATTTGAGTGTAAAGGTCATTGCTTGTGTATTGTTGATAAACAATATATCTGGACTTACCACATTTTCCAATAATATTTACATTTAACTTGGATTTTAATCAAATAATGTGACAGAACAATCATAGAAGAATCACTGGAATACCATCATCAGGAACTGGAAGTTGATATTAGCTTATACAATTTTTTTCATGGATTTTCTTCCCTTTACCGAGGTTTTTGTCACGTTTTTTAGTTTTATCCCGATCTTAAAAGGGGTTTATCGTGTTTTAAATGAGATTTACTAAGGTTTTTTCCAGTGTTTTACATTACCGTGATTGTAAATGAGTTTTAGCAGGTTTTTCCGGGTTTTACCACGATTGATCAAGGACACGAATTGATTTATGGGTAAACTCTGGTAAAACGATCAGGAGGGTTTACCGGAGCATCCATCTGGTGAAGAGCTCTTGATTTGAGAAACTTGAGTTATGTTTGTGTTTCCTAGACCAAACTTGAGTACCACACATATTACATGTGTTGTTTTTTCACTTAGTGTTTTGTGCTGCCACATGAATATACTTATAATATTTACCTCTAATTTTACAAGTTCTGTCACCCATCAGGGTTTAGTGCATTCCTATTGATATAATAAACATAAAATTTCGTTTCTGCTCTTATTTAACTTTTCAAAATTAAGAAAACTTAAGTATTTGTTTTGACTTACTGGCAGACTGTCTGGGTTGGCTGATGTCAGTGAGGAGTTCACTCATGTCTGGATGAGGATTCTCTACTACAATCGAGAAGGTATGTTCATCTTTCTACTTTAAGTCTGTAGATCCTAGCAACTAGGGATACCTTCCCTTCCTCTCAACAAATATAATTTCCTCCTATCACCCAGGTGCTGTATAACTCTTTCTGATTAAGTGCTAACTACGAATTTAAATGTTAAATATTCAGTTATTAACACCTACTGTTAGAGGTCATTAAGACTCATTGCTACAGGTTACTAGCACAACCATCTGTAACGATAATCAGTGCAACTAAGCCAACCGAAAACCTATCCCAATATAAAAAAGCCCAACCATCCCTTACTATACACAATGAAACTAAACCAAATCTAACCAATCCTAACCTAACCTAGCCTAACCTAACCTAACCTAGCCTAATCTAACCAAACCTAACCTAACTTAGCCTAACCTAAACATATTTTATCTATCAAATTAAAAAAAAGTATTGAACAATGGTACTCACATGTGCTGTGAAAATTCCTTATGTTAGTATAAAGAAGTGAGAGATTTTGTGATGTTCTCCTACTAAAAGTGTGGTGGCCATTTTTTGTGGGTAGAACACCAGTGATTATTGAGATGGAGCGAGCTAAATCTTAGCTGCTGTTTGGCTATATTTTACCTTACTTTCTTCCACTCATGCAAGTAATTAAGTAAATATAGCCCAAAATAATATTTTACAAAACTTTTTTTAATTTACTTAAAATAAAACTCGATATTGCAGACCCCACTTATTATTGTATACTTTAGCTAATAAATTATCAGTAATGTCAACCAAGCAGGTGTTTTCTGATTGTAATATCTGTTCTTTATCGTAGAGACATTGTAGAATTAAATTGTAAGTTGTTAGTGATATATTTACATAAATGTGAGAGGCAGGATTCAGATATGCTGAATAATGTCTCCGCTGCTTCTCTCCTGATTAATATTATTGATACATCTTCAACTATGACATATGTATAATATTTAAACTTGCTCTTCATATAACATCCTAAACTGCACTAAACCCATGATTGCTCTGTTATGTGCGCTAGTCTACATCATATTTTTCATAACTCTATATAGTGTAACCTTACAAGTTCGTTATAATAATAATGTGAATTTAATTATTACTTGTAGGAATTATACAGAGACTTAATCTTGATTCTCTCTGTCTCATTTAGTCTTACTGATAAATGCAGCTTTTCTCATTCCTTGTCCTTCATGCTTCCCAAGATAATTCTGCTACTGGTGGTTGCTGAATTATTAAATGAGACAGATTATATATCAATACGAAGTGATGACAGGATATGTTGAGAAGTTCATTCTATATGATTTTAACAAGTTATAAGCGAATTAATTATACAGAGAATTACATATTGGCAGAGTAAAATAATGAATCATCTATATACAATTAAAACCCGTGTTAGCAGACACTGTTCCTGTCTCCTGACGAATATTATAACAACTAAATTATCCATACTTCACGTAATTTAGTTCTGGGGATTTCCCAGAGTTATTACGCCCAGATATTCAACTTGGCCAGCCTATACAAGCCTTACTTAACTAGCACTATTTATGGTAAGGTTACCTGGTGGCCTTTAAAGGTGTATCTTAGAAGGTACTTACTAGGAAAGAGAAATGAAGGGATCCGTTGGCGACAGAAGATGCAGGTTGTTTAAGATTGTTATTTGTCCTGGCGTCTTCCAGGAACACTCCAGCACTGTCACTCTCTGTCGCTGTGTAACATCAAATGGATGTATATTGATATCCAGTTGTATAAGATATATCACAGTTTTAAATGAACTCATCGATTGTTGTTAATTATGTTATTGTTTACGACTACTGTCCTGAGGACCGCTCATGCAAATATTATGAAAATAAAGACACGCCCCATTTTTTACATTGTGTTGCAGCATAATTGGATTTGTGTATGGGATTATGATACCTTAAAAGCTAGTTTAAGCCCTTATATAAATACTTATTATTAGTTTAAATGAAAAATTTATTTATCCTCTAGTCATGAGGCAAGATTCAATTAATAAACTCTAGTGGAATGTATCATCTGTAAAAAAATTCCCTGCTTAGTGTACAATAGCAAGGAAGTGTTGATGCTGCTGATGCTGCTGATAACTAGTGAGATGAAATACATTTCATCTCACTAGTTATGGAAAAAGAAATCTTGGGAATGCCACTGTCATACTGTTATGATGAAATGGGTGATGCATGGAATGAGATTTTCCTATGCTAAATACTGATATGTTACCTCCCTCCATATTAATCATAATAGTTTTTAACATAGCGGTGGTCACCCACCGAGGCAGGATGTCTCGAATAAGAAGATATCCTTATGAAGACTTCTTTTTACGGTTGGCAATTTATACATGAGAAGGGGTTACTAGCCCCTTGCTCCAGGCATTTTATTCGCCTCTTACCACATGCATGGCTTACGTTTGGTAATCTAGAAACAAAATTAACCTATTTTACCACACTTTCAAACCTCGCTATCTTCATTTTGATGTAAATCTTTACAAATAAAGCGAGAAATATATTTCCTACGCCGGCCCACAGCGGAGAATCAACAATATCGATTACAGTTTTCCCTGGCTTATTAGAATCACCCATTCAGCCTTCCCTAGCTCGTAAGGCTACATATTTAAAGGGAATCAGAATAGGAATTCACTAATCGTCATATGGAAACAGTATCTAAATTTCTTTTTCAAAATATAATTTCAATCTTTCATAATGGTCAGAGAGATCAAATACCCTGATGAACACGCGCACATTCAGCTTTTAAAGCGCTGTCAAGTTATCATCATAGATGGATGATACTCAACATAAGTGAAATTTATAAATTATTGCATAAAAAGCAGTACTTATTTTTTTAATTTTTTTTAAATAATAAATTGAGACCTACAATGACTAAAATCAATGCAAACTTTCCTCTAAGTAATACTGACCAGCATTTAAGGAAGTATAGTACATAATAAATAAGTAGGCAAGTAATAGTCAGGGATCCAGAGTTGTCCTTCATGTTCCCACTAAAGATTTATGAGGACCTTCATTGTTTTGTTTATCAGGTTTCTGTTGTAGGTTTAAAACCTGTCCTGAAGAGAAAACTGTTATCTTCCATACTTACTATGTCAAATTCAGAAGCTCATTTAAGCCTCTCAATTTTTTTTCTTTGTGGATGACGTAATATTAGTGACAATATCGCAACTTTTCTCCCTTTCTGGTCATATATTGAGATACATTCTGCAAAAATTCATCTTCCTAAGTTTGGACCTCCTGATTTTAATTTAAAAATTTTCTGGTTGTATTTCTTTTGACACTTCTTTATTATGTGGATGTGTTGTTGTGTACATCGTGTGTATCTGAGTCTGACACAGAAAATGCTGCAGCAAGGAACTTGCATCTTTCGTGAGTGATTAGTACCCAGTGTTGGTATGCAGTATTTATTCATTGAGTTTCTTCTAAGACCAGCACTAGATGATCCTCCGTAAGACTTGGTGTGCTTCATGAAAGTCTCCTCAATAGTGTTTCCCACGTCTGTGCAACATCCAGGCACCATTGATCGTGCTACACTAAAAACTTCCAGTTTTAACAACTCTTGTTAGTGGATGCACCTCTTTGAAATTTGAAAGAAATATATTAAATAT
This sequence comes from Cherax quadricarinatus, assembly GCF_026875155.1. Taxonomy (NCBI): domain Eukaryota; kingdom Metazoa; phylum Arthropoda; class Malacostraca; order Decapoda; family Parastacidae; genus Cherax; species Cherax quadricarinatus. Next base: position 1,322,063 of record NC_069438.1, on the reverse strand, counting down.
TGTCATATTACTTGCATATATTCCCTGAAAAATTTGTGTACTGTGATAAGGTAATCAATTACAGGATAGTAGCCAGTTTTTGTTAGCTTGTGTGGGCGACGACCAGTTAGTGATATAAATACACCCCATCCAGGAAGTCTATATTCATTCACCCTTCAGAAAACCGACACAATATTTTTCTATGCACATTAAAGTACGGCTTTACACTGGTCATTCACAATACTTTTGTTCATTTTTAGACTCACGATTACTCTTATAACATTGGAAGTGTGTCATCTACCAGAGATTGTAAAGATCTCTACTGGTTTTCTCTACACTTTGTTCCTGTGCATCAATCTGAATACCTCGTTACTTATTGGAACATATTCTAAGTGCTGTGTGCACTGACCTGCACCTAAGAGTTAGTTCACAGGACTGTCAAAATTATCAAATTCAGAATGAAAAACAGAATGACCACGAGGTCTGCAGATGAAGCTTCAAGACAGTAGATTGATGCTTGAATTGCTCTTGTTATCTCTGTTTTGAGCTCCTGACTAAAACTAACTCTCACAATCTCCCAGTTTTGTCATCAAAGTTTGTATCTACTCGATTCTGATGTAACATATGACTCAAATGTACTTAAGCTTTGACCGTTGTCCATTTGTTGTTGCCCAGCGGAAAGTATAAACCTGTTCATTTGAATGCTATTTGAATTATCTTTTCCAAATAGTATTATCCTCAAAACCCACATCCATACTGAGAGCATGTGCTGCGTAGTTTATAAAATAAGGATGTGCCAAAGTATTAGTGTCTGTGTATATTGGCTAATATTACGGAACAGATATCGGAGAAAGAAAAACAAACGAAACTAGGTAATACTTTGTGCACACACACACACACACACTGCAACCAAACAATATAACAAAAAACCCACATGCCATACCTACTGCCCCCACCCACTCTTTTACAAACTCCCTTCACAGCAATTCCCCTAGTTCTTCCCAACCCCAAATATCTCCCAAACACAGTTTAGAAAAAAAGGGG
>NC_069438.1:1296366-1320540 GCF_026875155.1 Cherax quadricarinatus | reverse complement strand
GGGGGGCCAATATGATTTTTGCATTTTTTCTAGCTGCCCAGACAACTTTTGTTCCGAGTAGAGAACTTAGATCTAACAAAAATGATCCCAAATGGATGAACAATAGATTAAAACATCTCACAGGTCAAAAGAGAGGCATATATAGGCTTATCAAATGAGGGGATGGGCAGTTAAGAAATCAATATATTCAATTAAAGAGAGAAATAAAAAAAAGGAATAAGAAAAGCAAAAAGAGATTATGAGGCTAAGGTCGCAAGGAATTCAAAGACTAGCCCAAGGAATTCAAAGACTAATCTTACTTCAGGTATACAGAAGTAAGATTAGGGACAAGATTGGCCCACTTAAGAGTAACTCAGGTCAGATCACTGACAGTGATAAGGATATGTGTGAAATCCTAAATACCTACTTCCTCTCAGTTTTCACCCAGGAAAATACTAGCGAAATTCCTGAAATAATAGATTACGTAGAACAGGATGATAATAAACTATATACGATTGCGGTAACTAGTGACATGGTCCTCAGACAAATAGAGAAATTAAAACCTAACAAATCCCCAGGTCCTGATGAACTGTTTGCAAGGGTGTTAAAGGAATGTAAAGAGGAACTTAGCATATCATTGGCTAATTTTTTTAACATATCACTACAAACTGGCATAGTACCTGATAATTGGAAAATGGCAAATGTAATACCTATTTACAAGGCAGGTGACAGGTCCTTGGCTTCAAACTATAGACCAAAAAGCCTTACCTCCATAGTGGGAAAATTTATGGAATCAATAATTGCCGAATCAATTCGTAGCCATCTTGACAGGCACAGATTGATCAATGATTCTCAGCACGGTTTTACAAAGGGGCGTTCCTGTCTTACGAATTTACTAACTTTTTTCACTAAGGTGTTTGAGGAGGTAGATCATGGTAAAGAATATGATATTGTGTATATGGACTTCAGTAAGGCTTTCGATAGAGTTCCACACCAGAGGCTATTGAGGATACTTAGGGCACACGGAATAGGAGAAATTTTTTCCTGGGTAGGGGCATGGCTGACAAATAGACAGCAGAGAGTTTGCATAAATGGGGAGAAATCAGAATGGGGGAACGTCACAAGCGGTGTTCCTCAGTTGTCAGTGTTGGGCCCGTTGTTGTTCACAATTTACATAAACGACATAGATGAGGGAATAAATAGCCACATAAGCAAATTTACTGATGACACCAAAATAGGCCGTCCAATTCATTCTAATGAGGACATTAGAGCACTCCAGGATGATTTGAATAGACTGACGCAATGGTCGAAGAAGTGGCAGATGCAGTTTAATATTGGCAAATGCAAAATTCTAAATATTGGACAGTTAAATAACCATGCCACATATAAACTAAAGAATGTAGATCTTAATACTACCGATTGCGAAAAGGAATTTAGGGGGTTCTGGTTTAGCAGTAACCTAAAACCAAGACCAACAGTGCATTTTTGTTCACAATAAGCTAACAGAATTCTTGACTTCATATCTAGAAGTATAAATAATAGAAAATCCTCAGGTTGTTCTTCAACTCTATATACCTTGGTTAGGCCTCATTTTGACTATGCTGCTCAGTTTTGGTCCCCCGTATTACAGAATGGATATAAATGCATCTGGAAAACGTACAAAGGAGGAGGACGAAGATGATCCCATGTATCAGAAATCTTCCCTATGAGGATAGACTGAAGGGCCCGAATCTGCACTCTCTCGAAAGGCGTTAGAATTTAGGGGGATATCATCGAGGTTGGTATTAATGGGAAAACAGGAATAAATAATGGGGATGTAAAAAGTGTGCTGAAATTTTCCAGCTTAAGACAGGATTCGCAGCAATGGTTTTTAAGTTGGAAAAATTTTAGATTCATGAAGGATATGGGAAAGCACTGGTTTATAATAGAGTTAATGGATGAGTGTAACAAGCTCCACCGAGTACAGTTACTGAGGCTAAAAACGTTGTGTCGTTTTAAAAATAGGGTTTAATAAATACATTTAGTGGTGTGGTGGGTGTGAGTTGGACCTGGACTAGCTTTTGCTGCCTGGGGACTGGCACGTGGCTCCATCCTTGAGTGGGATGAACCAGAACTAGATGGGGTCATTGGATAATCCGGGGGGGGGACATATAGACCTGCCCGCATGGTCATAGGCCTGTTGCCGTGTTCCGTCTTTCTTATGTTCTTATGTTCTTGATTATGCTTCTTGTGAATTCCTCATTCTCCTCACCTAAATTACCTATCTTGACTTTGCCTTTCCCTCCTGCTGTGGCTATAACCACAGCTGACTGACTTTCGATGCTATGTCGTTTTCGTATTATATTATCGCTGGGGGCCTCCACTTAATCGTGCGATACTCGTTTCTGGGCTCTTGAAATATTCTCTTTATTTGTCCTGGTCCTTTGTTTTCTGTACTGCTCTTTCCATACTCTAGCACACTTAGTATTTTGGCTTCTCTACACATCTGGGAGAACAAAGGTTTCCATATGGGTTTTCTCATAATTTCTGTTGCCCTTAGAAAGAAACCTCTCCTCTGGCTACTTGCATTTTGTTGTCACGTGATCCATCATTTCGTTTATTGATTTTCCAAACAAGTCTCTTGCCCACTGAACCCCTTGCAAATGAAGTTCCTCATACCTGTTGTATTCCCCCTTTGTATTCATTTGGCTCCTCTCATCCTGCACCTGCTACCTTCTCCACTTGTAACTCTACCATGTATTCAAAGCTCAGAACCACGTGATCACTAGCTCTGAGGGACCTTTCGTACGTGACGTCCTCGGTGTTCGAACTACTGAAGGTGAATACGACGTCCAGTCTTGCTGGTTCATCCTCACCTCTCTCTCTCTCTCTGGTAGTATTCTTACATATTGATGAATAAGTTTTTCGAGTACCACATCTTGGCTCTCCATGTTTCAGGATGCCCTGTGGCTCCTTGTGATTGAAACTGAAATCCTTGTGATAGAAATCATCCATAACTAGTAACATGGCTCTACTTATATGAGCCCTTCTGGCCACCTCAGCTAGTGTGTCCACTAGCTGTTTACTCTCTCAGATATCTCTCTTGTGGCCTCCCCTGCATTTCTATTTTAGGGCCCCCTGGCTGAATCGTTCCTACTATGTAGTCCCTTTCATCCATCCTGTCCATTCTTTCCATTTCCTCAAATCCCCACTTTCTTTTAATGAGCAGTGCAACTCCTCCTTCCCTTCTGTTCCTTCTATCTTTCCTCAGAATCTGATATCCAGGTGGAAAGATTGCATCAGTTAGTGAGTTTTGTTTTTGTGAGTGCTATGATGTCTTGGTACGTCTCCTTGATTCTTTCATTCCGCTCCTCACATTTATTTGCAGTTCTGTCCGCGTTTATATGTCAAACCTTTAACTTCTTTTCTAAAACTGTGGTCTGGGAGATATGTTGGGGTTGGGGAAGGAACTATGGGGGATTGCTGTGAAGGTGGAGTTTGTGAAGAGTGGAGTGGGGGCAGTAGGTATGGCATGTGGGTTTTTTGTTATATTGTTTGGTTGCAGTGTGTGTGTGTGTGTGTGCACAAAGTATTACCTAGTTTCGTTTGTTTTGCTTCAGGAATTATGTGTTCGTAAAATTCGCCAATATACCAGACACTAATACTTTGGCACATCCTTATTTTATAAACTACGCAGCACATGCTCTCAGTATGGATTTGGGTTTTGAGGATAATGCTATTTGGAAAAGATAATTCAAATAGCATTCAAATGAACAGGCTTATACTTTCCGCTGGGCAACAACAAATGGACAACGGTCAAAGCTTAAGTACATTTGAGTCCCATATGTTACATCAGCGAATCGAGTAGATCTAACTTTGAGACAAAACTGGGAGGATTATGGAGTTAGTTTTAGTAAGGAGCTCAAAACAGAAATATCAAGAGACAATTCAAGCATCAATCTACTGCCCTGAAGCGTTCATCGCAGACCTCGTGGCATTCTGTTTTTCATTCGAATTTAAAATTTTGGACAGTCCTGTGAACTACTCTTGGTGCCAGGTCATGCACACAACGCCTTAGAATATGTTCCAATAAGTAACGGGTTATTCAGATTGATGCACAGTGAACAAAGTGTAGAGAAAACACATAGAGATCTTTACAATCTCTGGTAGATGACACACTTCCAATGTTAATAAGAGTAATCGTGATCTAAAAATGGAAACAAAGTATTGTGAATGACCAGGTAAAGGCTGTACTTTAAAGTGCATAGAAAAATAATATTGTGTCGTTTTTCTGAAGAGTGCATGAATATAGTCTTCCTGTGATGGGGTTGTATTTAAATAACTAACTGGTCGTCGCCCAAACAATCTATCAAAAACTGCTACTATCCTGTAATTGATTACCTTATCACAGTACACCAAATTTTTTCAGGGAATATATGCAAGTAATATGACAATATTTAATATATCTCTATCAAATTCAAAGAGGAGCGTCCACTAAAACAAGAGATTGTTAAAAACTGTAAGTTTTTCTATGTGTAGCACGATCAATGGTGCCTTGGGATGTTGCCAGTACGTGGGAAACCCACTATTGAGGAGACTTCATGAAGCCCACCAAGTCTTACGGAGGATCATCTAGTGCTTGGTTTTGAGGAAGCCAATGACTAGAATACTGCATACCAACGCGGGTACAATCACACACGAAAGATGCAAGTTCCTTGCTGCAGCCATTTTCTGTGTCAGACACAAAACACACGATTACACAACAACACATCCACAAAATAAAGAAGTGTCAAAAGAAATACAACCAAAAATGTTTTAAATTAAAAATCAGGAGGTCCAAACTTAGGAAGATGAATTTTTGCAGAATGTATCTCAATATATGACCAGAAAGGGAGAAAAGTTGCGATATTGTCACTAATATTACGTCATCCACAAAGAAAAAAAATTGAGAGGCTTAAATGAGCTTCTGAATTTGACATAGTAAGTATGGAAGATAACAGTTTTCTCTTCAGGACAGGTTTTAAACCTACAACAGAAACCTGATAAACAAAACAATGAAGGTCCTCATAAATCTTTAGTGGGAACATGAAGGACATCTCTGAATGTGATGAATGGTTTGAAAAACCGACAAGTTGAAGATTGAGACACTTATGCAGCATATGGGAATCTTTATTCAGGAAACGTTTCGCCACACAGTGGCTTCATCAGTCCAATACAAAGAGGAAGGAGTAAGGAGAGGAGGAGTATGAGGTAATCAGTCCCTCAGCCTGGACTGAACACCTCATACTCCTCCTCTCCTTACTCCTTCCTCTTTGTATTGGACTGATGAAGCCACTGTGTGGCGAAACGTTTCCTGAATAAAGATTCCCATATGCTGCATAAGTGTCTCAATCTTCAACATCTCTGAATCCCTGACTATTACTTGCCTACTTATTTATTATGTACTATACTTCCTTAAATGCTGGTCAGTATTACTTAGAGGAAAGTTTGCATTGATTTTAGTCATTGTAGGTCTCAATTTATTATTTAAAAAAAATAAAAAAAATAAGTACTGCTTTTTATGCAATAATTTATAAATTTCACTTATGTTGAGTATCATCCATCTATGATGATAACTGGACAGCGCTTTAAAAGCTTAATGTGCGCGTGTTCATCTGGGTATTTGATCTCTCTGACCCTTATGAAAGATTTGAAATTATATTTTGAAAAATGAGAAATTTAGATACTGTTTCCTCCATAGAAAAAAAAAAAACGATTAGTGAATTCCTATCTGATTTCCCTTAAAATATTTGTCTTACGAGCTAGGGAAGGCTGAATGGGTGATTCCTAATAAGCTAGGAAAACTGTAATCGATATGTTGATTCTCCCCTTGGGCCGGCGTAGGAAATATATTTCCGCTTTATTTGTAAAGATTTCCATCAAAATGAAGATAGCGAATGTTTGAAAGTTGTGGTAAAATAGATTAATTATTTTGTTTCTAGATTACAAACGTAAGCCATTCATGTGGTAAGTGGCGAAATAAAATGCTTGGAGCAAGTGGTGGCTAAAACCCCTTCTCATGTATAAAATTGCTAAACACGTAAAAATAAGTCCTTCAAAAAGGATTTCTTCTATTCGAGACATCCCCTGCCTCGGTGGTGACGACCGCTATTTAAAAACTATTATGATTAATATGGAGGGAGTAACAAATCAGTATCTAGGAACATAGGAAAAACTCATTCCATGGGCATCACCCATTCTCATCATAACAGTATGACAGTGGCATTCCCAATTTCTTTTTCCATAACTAGTGAGAGCAATGTATTTCCATTGGCTGCAAATATCAGCACATCAACACTTCCTTGCTATTGTACAATAACAGGAAGTTCTTTACAATAATACATTTCACTAGAGTTTATTAATTGAATCTTGCCTCAATACTAGAGGATAAATATTTTTTTTAATTTAAATTAATATAAGTATTATATAAGAAGGGCTTAAATAGCTTTTAAAGGATCATAATCCCATACACAAATCCAATTATGCGCAACACAATGTAAAAAATGGGGCGTGTCCTTTATTTCACAATAATTGCATGAGCGTTCTCAGGACAGTGTTCGTAAACAAATAACATAATTGTAAAGTAAAAGGACACAAGTGCAGCTAATGTGACATTTATTGTGCAACGATTTCGCTCTCCAGGAGCTTTATCAAGCCATTAATGGGCTTGATAAAGCTCCGGAGAGCGAAAACGTTGCCACAATAAATTCACATTAGCTGTTTAGCAAGACACGTAAGCATACACTATAACATATTTTATTAGAAAAACGTGTTCGGCCTGGAACCTGATCACACTAAATACAGAGGTAGAAAGACATTATATATATAGGCCGGAGAGTGAGATGTGACGCCACGTGACCTGAGGAAATGTCATAAGAACATAAGAATGAGTGAACACTTGCAGAAGGCCTACTGGCCCATGCGAGGGCGAGGGTGACGATGAAATCACGTGACTTCCTGTGTTGTTGGGTTGTGCTGCCTTATTGTAACAGTATGCCAAGTTTTTTGAGAAATTTTGTAGTTCCATTGTTTGCGTTTCTATTAGTGCGGTGACGGTGATTAGTGAGGCTTCTAGGCCACCGTTAGGGTCTGAGTCTGGTTCGTGAGAACGATTGTGCTCGTTCCAGTTCAATCAAATGCCCCGTGGAGTCTCGTGAGGACACAGACTACCTTACATCGTCTCTGTTAGAGGCATTTCGATGCCATCCAGGCGGACTGCAAGATTCTCTGCCTGTCTCGCTACATCTTTTCTTGGGACAGAACCCACAGGGGATATTGTAGACGCCTGCTTAAGAAGTAAGAGGTGTGGGGCTGGTTTAGTAGTGATGTCTTTGATAGAGGATGTGTTTTATGGTGGAAACGTTGATGTTATCATAGCAAGTGCACGGCGAGTATTCGAGGCAACCATCGCCACAATGGGAGTCCGATGAACTGTTTAGGGGCTGTTTCCATGGGCGGTTTTGTTGAGGAACAGCTTGTGCCTTGAGTCCTGCAATCTCGGATGAAGAAAGATGGAACTAGAAGACGTTAAAGGCCTGTGTTAGTTAGCGCATTTCTTCTTCTAAAAACAAGGGCTGGAGATGCGAAGAGCTCTCAAGAGAGAAGCCAATGAGGACTCCTCTCTTAGTGCGGGTATCTTGGTGTGAATTAAAAGGTATAAGATCGTCCTTTTTGGGTATGGTTTTCAATACATCTTTGAAAGAAGTTTTGTCACTGTCGGGAGATCTGGCACAGTAGAACGTCGAGGAAGGAAGTTTTGCCATCATTTTCGAGTACAAGTTGTAAACTTTATTGATGGTTCAAATGCATTGATCTTTTGAGAAGGGCCTTGATATTGAGACCGTCTCGGATAGAAACCAATATATCAATCAACGATCTTAGTCCAGGTAACGGGTTGGGAATAGGGTGCTGAATTATCTGTCTCCAAGTTTTCCATGAAGAGGTTGCAAGCACCAGCACTGAGCGGGCTGCCCCCATTTGCCATCCAAAGCATTGTTTGTAACAGTTTGTCCTGATACTTGAAGAAGTTGAAATTAAACACACATTTCACTAAGATTGATGAAATCTAGAACGAAAAGGGAGGACTTGGTTTGCAGTGAGCCTCTGTCTCGATTTTAATGCACCGTCAGAAGGAACGTTGGTAAAGAGGGCTGTGACAGTCGAAGGAAGCTGCTTTTGTTTTTGACAATCAGGTTGGAAATTCGGGAGAGAAGGTCACCTGATTGTTTTGAGGTGGCTGAGCTGATAGTGCCCGAAAGCGCAGAAAGGTATTTTTGCAGGTGGCCGGCTAGTTCTGTTTGTTTGCACTCCCTATGCCCGAAGTGTGATAGGCCGTAGTGGGATGCCAGGTTTGTGTGTCTTATGGAGGCCATATCAGGCGTGCTGGTATCGGTTGACCTGGTAAAAGTTTAAGTAGTTTTTTAGCCTTGTTCGATTTTCGTAAGATTGTCTACGAGCCTTTTGAAGGAAAGTCTGGTACTTTAGAAGTAGGCACTGAATCCGATACAGGCAGGTATGTGTTGACATCGTTGAAGATTTAAGACTTTATTGTTGTAGTCGACAGTGTTGAGTAACACCACACCACCGGTCCCTTTGTCAGCGGTTGTAATGACGATATCATCGTCTGTTGGCCAATTTTCCTGAGTGGCTTGGATGTATCTTCTGGAAGGACCTGTCTTGAAGGCTCAGTAGCTGCAGCAGTGATGATTCCTTGGACAAAGCCCTTTTGAAACTCACTCACCTCTCCTCTCTCTATCAGTCTCCAAAAGGTTGGTTCTTGGTTACCATATCCACCAGATTATGTTTCTTGTTGATGCCAGTATAAACTTGAGCCCTAGCTGAGGCTTCTGTCTCGGTGGACGGTTAGTGTATAGGAAGATGGTGATTTATGATTTCTGGTCGCCCCATTTCGCTCCATTTGCTGTGGAACTCAGTCTTGTAGTTTTACGTGAAAATAGCTTCAATTTCTGTTGGAAATTGTTGGCATGGTAACTTGGCTGAGTATATATATTCTGCAGTCCTTCTGTCCAGGAGTAGGAGTAAGCACGAATCTGAGCGGGCACGTATGAGGCCCCTCTGAGCATGTCGCATTTCAAATCACGCTTTTCTCTATGTAGGCGTAAACAGCAGGAGAGAAAGGGTGTCTAGATGTGGTCAGTTGTCGAGGAAGTGACCGTGGTATCACCATCTCAGCAATACAGTCTTCTAGGAAGATTGTCGGTTCCGAGACTATTAGCTTTGATAGAAGATAGGGATTCTCTGTATGCTATGTCCATAGGAGTTGCAGTGTCATGACAAATGTAATAAACCATTGGTAATAAATACCGACAAGTTTGGTTAGAAAGACACGTAACAGTGAGAGAGGGGGGGCAAACACTATAACATATTTAATAGAAAACGTTTCGGTCCTGGAAACCTTGATCACTTCTAACATACAGAGGTAGAAAGCCATTATATATATAGGCGGAGAGTGAGAGATGTGACGCACGTGACCTAGGAAATGTCATAAGAACATAAGAATGTATGAACACTGCAGAAGGCCTACTGGCCCATGCGAAGGCGAGGGTAGACGATGAAATCACGTGACTCCTGTTGATAATGACCTGTTGGGTTGAGTGCTGCTTAAGTATCTGTATGCCAATGTTTTTGAAATTTTGTAGTTTTTCCAGTGGTTGCGTTTCTATAGTGTCGTGACGGTGATTAGTGAGGCTTCTGAGGCACCGTCGGCGTTGAGTGCTGGTTCGGTTGAGAACGAGTTGTGCCTCGTTTCCAGTTCATCAAATTGCCCCGTGGAGTCTCTGTGAGGACAACAGGCGTACTTACAATCGTCTCGTTAGAGGCATTTCGATCTCATATCAGGCGGACTGCAAGATCTCTGCCTGTCTCGCCTACATATTCTTGGACATGAACCCACAGGGATAGTGTGTAGACGCCTGCTGTAGAAGTTAAGGTGTGGGGCTGCGTTTATTAGTGAGGTCTTTGATAGAGGATGTGTTTTATGGTGGAAACGATGATGTTACTCATAGCAAGTGCCCGGCGGGGATATTCGTGGACAACACGCCACATGGAGTACATTAACGTTTTAGGGTGCTGTTTTCCATGTGCGGTTTGTTGAAGGATAGCTTGTGCTTGAGTCTGCAATCTCGGATGAAGAAAGATGGGAACTGGAAGACGTGAAGAAGTGCTTGTGTTAATGTAAGCGCATCTTCTTCTAGAAAACAAGGGCTGGAGATGCGAAACCTCAAGAAGAAGCCAATGAGACTCCTCTCTTGTGCGGGTCTCTTTGGGTGAATAAAAGTGTATAATATCGTCCTGTGTTGGTAGGTTTTCTTATACAACTATACACTTTCTAAACGACAAAAACATTGGCATACATGATACTTAAGCAGCACCAACCAACAACACAGAGTCACGTGATTTCATCGTCTACCCTCGCCTCGCATGGGCCAGTAGGCCTTTCTGCAGTGTTCCTCCCATTCTTATGTTCTTATACTTCCTCCAGGTCACGTGCTCACATCTCACTCTCCGCCTATATATATAATGTCTTTCTACCTCTGAAGTTTAAGTGATCAAGGTTCCAGGACCGAAACGTTTTCTAATAAATATGTTATAGTGTTTGCTTACGTGTCTTTCTAAACCAACTTGTCGTATTTATTACCAAGGTTTTATAACCGCACTATAGCTGCACTTGTGTCCTTTTACTTTAATATGTCGGAAATTCTTACCAACTTTATTACAATAACATAATTAACAAAAGGATGAGTTCATTTAAAACTGAGATATATCTTATACAACTGATATTCATTATACATCCATTTGATTGTTACACAGCGATAGAGAGTGACAGTGCTGGAGTGTTCCTGGAAGACGCCAGGCAAGAAACAATCTTAAACAACCTGCGATCTTCTGTCGTCAACGGATCCCTTCATTTCTCTTTCCTAGTAAGTACCTTCTAAGATACACCTTTAAAGGCCACTCAGTATCCTTAACATAAATAGTGCTAGTTAACTAAGGCTAGTAAAGGCCTGGCCAAGTTGAATAAATGGGCGTATAACTCTGGGAAATCTCCAGAACTAAATTACGTAAAGTAGGATAATTTAGTGTTATAAAATTCGTCAGGAGACAGGAACATGTCCCCTGCTAACACGGTTTTTTAATTGTATATAGATTGATTTCATTATTTTTACTCTGCCAATATTAATTCTCTGTATAATTTAATTCGCTTTAATAACTTGTTAAAATCATATAGAAGAACTTCTCAACATACCTGGTCATCCAATTCGTATTGATATATAATCTGTCTCATTTAATAATTCGCAACCACCAGTAGCAGAATTATCTTTGGAAGCAAGAAAGACAAGGAATGAGAAAAGCTGCATTTATGCGAGTAAGACAAATGAGACAGAGAGAATCAAGGTAAGTCTCTGTAATATTTCCTACAAGTAATAATTAAATTCACACATTATTAATTATAACGAACTTGTAATGTTACACTATAAAGAGTTAATGAAAATATGATGTAGACAAGCGCACATAACAGAGCAAATCATGGTTTAGTGCAGTTTAGAATTATCTGAAGAGCAAGTTAAATATTTACATAGTCCATAGTTGAAGATTGTATCAATAATATTAATCGTAGAGAAGCAGCGAGACATTTTCAGCATATCTGAATCTCTGCCTCTCACATTTAGGTAACTAATCACTACCACTTGTAACTTATTTCTACAATGTCCTACGATAACGAACAGATTTACAATCAGAAAAACCTGCTTAGTTTACATTACTGATAATTTATAAGCATAAAGTATACAATAATAAGTGGGGTCTGCAATATCGATTTTTATTTTTTAAGTAAATTAAAAAAAAGTTTTTGTAAAATATTATTTGGGCGATATTTACTTAATTACTTACATGAGTGGAAGAAAGTAAGTAAAATATAGCCAAACAGCAGCTAAGATTTACTCGCTCCATCTCAATAATCACTGTGTTCTACCCACAAAAAATGGCCACCACACTTTTAGTAGGAGAACAGCACAAATTCTCTCACTTCTTTATACTAACTAAGGAATTTTCACACAGCACATGTGAGTACCATTGTTCAATACTTTTTTTAATTGATTGATAAAATATGTTTTAGGTTAGGCTAAGTTAGGTTAGGTTGTGTGGTTAGATTATAGGCTAGATTAGGTAAGTAAGTCTAGGTTAGGTTAGGATTGGTTAGAATTGGGGTAGTTTCATTGTGTATAGTAAGGGATGGTTGAGGCATTTATATATTGGATAGGTTTTCGGTTGGCTTAGTTGCAGCACTGATTATCGTTACGGATGTTGTGCTAGTAACCCTGTAGCATTGAGTCTTAATGACCTCTAATATTAGTGTTAATACTGAATATTAAAATTTAAATTCGTAGTTAGCACTTAATCAGAAATAGTTATACAGCACCTGGTGAAGGAGGCAATTAATAATTTGTTGAGATGAAGGAAGGAATCCCTAGTTGCAAGGATTCTCTACAGACTTAAAGTAGAAAGATGAACATTAGCCTCTTAGACTGTAGAAGGATGCCACTCCGACATGAGTGAACATCCTCACTGACATCAGCCAACCAAGACAGTCTGCCAGTAAGTCAAAAACAAATACTTAAGTTTTCTTCTTAATTTTGAAAGTTAATAAGAGCAGAAACGAAATTTATATGTTTTATTATATCAATAGGAATGCACTAAACCCGATGGTTGACAGAACTTGTAAAATTAGAGGTAAATATTATAATTATAATTTCATTGGTAAAAAGCAAGACCAAACACTAAGTGAAAAAACAACACGTGTAATATGTGTGGTACTCAGTTTGGTCAGGAAACACAAACATAAACTCTAGTTTTCTCAAAATCAAGAGCGCTTCACAGATGGATGCTCGGGGAAACCCTCACCTCTGATCGTTTTACCAGATTTTACCCATAAATCAATTCGTGCCTGATCAATCGTGGTAAAAACCCGGAAAAAACCTGCTAAAACACAATTACAATCACGGTAATGTCCAAACACTGGAAAAAACCTTAGTAAATCTCATATAAAACACGATAAACCCCTGTTTAAAGAAGATCGGGATAAAACTAAAAAACGTGACAACACACTCGGTAAAGGTGGGAAAATCCATGAAAAAATTGATAAAGCTAATTATGAACTTCCAGTTCCTGATGATGGTATTCCAGTGATTCTTCATGATTTTATCTTCACATTATTTGATTATAATCGCAAGTTAAATGTAAATAATTATTGGAAAATGTGGTAAGTCCAGATAATTGTTTATCAACAATACACAAGCAAAGAACTTTTACACTCCAAATTTTCACTTATATGAAATAATTACCTAAAAAATAACTGCGGATATATACATGACTTGATATATACACTGACTTAATATATACACAGACTTTAATACATTTACTGAGATGGATATACACATTGAACCTGAAAACATTGACATGAAAATATACAACTGACATGATACATACATTTGCATAAATACACAGACTTGTATAAATGGTAACAGTATTTTTTAACATATATTTAAAAGGATGGGCTAAAATTTTCATACCGAAAATTAACCACAAAAATACAACAAGATTTCTTTCTTTCAGTTTTGTTTCAGAACTTTATGTTAGAACCCAACTGTAGTAACACACCGTGTAGAACCCAACTGTAGCGGACACTACCGTTGTTAGTAACGCAACGTAGGTACACTACCGTTTAGAAACCCAACTGTAGACACTACCGTTGTAGACCCAACTGTAGACACATACCGTTGTAGAACCCAACTGCAGGACACTACCGTTGTAGATCCAACTGTAGGACACTACCGTTGTAGAACCCAACCTGAAGGACACTACCGTTGTAGAACCCACCTGTAGACCTACATTTGTAGAACCCAACATAGACACTACCGTTGATGAACCCAACAGTAGGACACTACAGTTGTAGAACCCAACTGTAGGACAATTACCCGTTGTAGAACCCAACTGTAGGACACTAACCGTTGTAGAACCCAACTGTAGGACACTACAGTTAGTAGAACCCGAACTGTAGACACCTACCGTTGTAAGAACCCAACTGTAGGACACTACAGTTTTGTAGAACTCAACTGTAGGACACTACCGGTGTAGAACCCAACGTATAGGACACTACAGTTGTAGAAACCCCAACTAGTAGGACACTACCGTTTTGTAGAACCCAACTGTAGACACTACAGTTGTAGAACCCAAACGTAGGACACTAACGTTTGTAGAAAAACCAACTGAAGGACACTACCGTTGTAGAAAACCACTGTAGGCCCTACAGTTTGTAGAACCCAACAGTAGGACACTACCGTGTAGAACACAAACCGTAGGACACTACCGTTGTAGAACCCAACTGTAATGGACACTACCGTTGTAGACCCCAAAAACAGTAAAAGTGAGAAAACACTACCGTTGTAGAACCCAACCTTAGGACACTACCGTTGTAGAACCCAACAGTAGGACAAATACCGGTAGAACGCCAACTTAGGACACTACAGTTGTAGAACCCAAAGTAGCACAAGACCGATGTAGAACCCAACTGTAGTGACACTACGTTGTAGAACCCAACTGTAGTGACACTACCTACCGTTGTAAACCCAACCGTAGGACACTACCGTAGTAGAACCCAACTGTAGGACACTACCGTTTGTAGAACCCAACTGAAGGTACACAACCGTTTTAGAACCCAATCTGTAGTACACTACCGTTGCAGAACCCAACTGTAGGACACTACCGTTGTAAACCCATCTGTAGGACACTACCGTTGTAGAACCAACTGTAGAACACCACGTTGAAGAACCCAACTGTAGGACATTACCGTTGTAGAACCCAACTGTATGACATACTACCGGTTGTAGAATCCCAACTGTAGGACACTACCGTTGTAGAACCCAACTGTAGTACACTACCGTTGTAGAACCCAACTGTAGGACACTAACGTTTAAACCAACCTGTAGGACACTACCGTTGTAGAACTGCCAACTTGTATGACACATAAAAGGGTACCGTTGTAGAACCCAACTGTAGGCACTACCGTTGTAGCACCCAACTTGTAAGGACAACTACCGATGTAGAACCCAACTGTAGGAACATTACCGTTGTAGAAAACCAACTGTAGGACACAGAACCGTTGTAGAAACCCAACTGTAGACACTACCGTTGTAAGAACCCCACTGTAGGTCACTACCGTTGTAGAACCCCAACTGTAGGACACTACCGTTGTAGAAACCCAACGGTAGGACACTAACCGTTGTAGAAACGCCAACTGTAGACACTACGGTTGTAGAACCCAACTGTAGAACAATACCGTGTTAGAACCCAACGTAAGGACACTACCGTTGTAAGACCCAACTGTTAGGACACTACCGATGTAGAACCCAACAGTAGGACACTACCGTTGTAGAACCCAACTGTAGGACAATACCGTTGTAGAACCCAACTGTAGACACTACCGATGTAGAACCCAACTGTAGGACACTACGATGTACAAACCCAACTGTAGACACTACCGTTGTAGAACCCAACTGTAGGTTGACACAACCGTTGAAACCCAACTGTATGACACTACCGTTGTAGAACCCAACTGTAGGACACAACCGTTGTAGAACCCACAGTAGGACACTACGCGAATGTAAACCCAACTGTAGTACAATACCGTTGTAGAACCAACTGTAGGAACACTCCGTTGTAAACCCGAACCTGTAGGACACTACCGTTGTAGAACCAAAAACTGTAGGACCACTACCGTTGTAGAACCCAAGCTGTAGGACACTAAGGTTGGTAGAAAACCCAACGTTAGGACACTACCGTTGTAGAAAACCCAATTCTGTAGGAACACTACAGTTGTAGAAACCCACCTGTAGGACACTACCGATTGTAGAACCCAACTGTAGGACACTACGTTGTAGAAGAACCAAGTTAGGACACTAACGTGTGTAGAACCCAACTGGTAGGACACTACTGTTGTAAACCCAACTGTATGACACTACCGTTGAGTAACCCAACTTGTTAGGACACACTAACTTTTTTGGGGTTTTTTTTTAGAACCCAACTGTAGGACACTAACCAATTGTAGAACCCAACTGTAGGATACAACCGTTGTAGAACCCACTGTAGGAAACTACCGTTGCAGAACCCAACTATAGGAACACTACTGTTGTAGAACCCAAATTAGGACACAACCGTTGAAGAACCCACGTAGGACACTACGCCATGTAAAACCAACTGTAGGACACTACCATTGCAGAACCCAACTGTAGGACACTACCTGTGTAGAACCCACTTAGGACACTACCATTGAATAACCCAACTGTAGATACTACGTTGTAAACCCAACTGGAGGATACTAACCGATGTATAACCCAACTGTAATACATACCGTTGCAGAACCCCAACTTATAGGACACAACTGTTGTAGACCCAAATGAGGCTACACAAACGAACCGTTGTAGAGAACTCAACTGTAGACACTACCTTGTAAACCCAACTGAGGACAACTACATTGCCAGAACCCAACTGTAGGACACTACCGTTGTAGAAGAACCCAACAGAAGACACTACCATTGAAGAACCCAACTGTAGGACACAACCGTTGTTTAGAACCCAACTGTAGGAAAAAAAAGAAATCCCCAACTACATTGTAGTACCCAACAGTAGGATACTACCGCTGAAGAACCCACTGTATGATTCTACCGTTGTAAACACAACTGTAGGACACATACTGTTTGTAGATACCCAACTGAGACACAACCGTTGTAGAAACCCAACTGTAGGAACACTACTGTTGTAGAACCCAAATGTAGGACCACCACAGTTTATAACCCAACTGTAGGACACTACGCGTTCTAGAACCCAACTGTAGGACCACTACTGTTGTAAGAGCCCAAATGTAGTACACCACATGTTGTAAAACCCCACTGTAGGACAACTACCGTTCTAGAACCCAACTGTAGGACACTACCATTGTAGAACCCAACTATAGGACATACTGTTTGTAGAACCCAACTGTAGGACACAACTGTTTTTAGATCCCAACTGTAGGACACTACAGTTGTAGAACCCACTGCAGTGACACTACTGTGCAGAACCCAACTGTTAGGACACCACCGTATCTGTAGAACCCAACTGTAGACACTCTGCCGTTTGTAGAACCAACTAAGGACACACCGTTGTAGAACACCCAACTGTAGGACACTGGTGTAGATCATGGTAAAGAATATGAATATTGTGTATATGGACTTCAGTAAAGTCCTTTCGATAGAGTTCCACACCAGAGGCTATTGAGGATACTTATGGGCACACGGAATAGAGAAAGTTTTTTCCTGGGTAGGGGGGGGCATGGGCTGACAAATAGACAGCAGAATTTTGCATAAAAGGTGAGAAATCAGAATGGGCGGAACGTCCACAAGCGGTGTTCCTCAGTGTCAGTGTTTGGGCCCGTTGTTGTTCACAATTTACATAAACGACATAGGATGAGGGAATAAATAGCCAGCATAAGCAAATTACTGATGACCAACAAAACCAAAATAGCCGTCCAATTTCATTTCTAAATGAGGACATTAGAGCACTCCAGGAGATTTGAATAGACTGACGGCAATGTCGAGAAGTGGCAGATGCAGTTTAATATTGGCAAATGCAAATTCTAAATATGACAGTTAAATAACCATGCCACATATAAAACTAAAGAATGTAGATCTTAATACTACCGATTGCGAAAAGGATTTAGGAGTTCTGTTTAGCAGTAACCTAAAACCAAGACAACAGTTCAATTAGTGATCACAATAAAGCTAAACAGAATTCTTGACTTCATATCTAGAAGTATAAATAAAATAAGTCCTCAGGTTGTTCTTCAACTCTATAATCCTTGGTTAGGCCTCATTAACAATGCTGCTCAGTTTTGGTCCACCGGTATTACAGAATTGCTATAAATGCACTGGAAAACGTACAAAGGAGGAGGAGACCAAGATGATCCCATTATCCAGAAATCTTCCCTATGAGGGATAACCTGAAGGCCCAGAATCTGAACTTCTCTCGAAAGGCGTAGAATTAGGGGGATATCATCGAGGATTGGATAGTAACCATTTGAGCAGAACTGGAATAAACACACACGGGGAATCAAAATAGTGTGCTAATTTTCCAGCTAAGACAGGATTCGCAGCAATGGTTTTTAATTTGGAAAAATTTCAGATTCAAGAAGGATATGGGAAAGCACTGGTTTATAATAGAGTTAATGGATGAGTGTAACAAGCTCCACCGAGTACAGTTACTGAGGCTAAAAACGTTGTGTCGTTTTAAAAATAGGGTTTAATAAATACATTTAGTGGTGTGGTGGGTGTGAGTTGGACCTGGACTAGCTTTTGCTGCCTGGGGACTGGCACGTGGCTCCATCCTTGAGTGGGATGAACCAGAACTAGATGGGGTCATTGGATAATCCGGGGGGGGGACATATAGACCTGCCCGCATGGTCATAGGCCTGTTGCCGTGTTCCGTCTTTCTTATGTTCTTATGTTCTTGATTATGCTTCTTGTGAATTCCTCATTCTCCTCACCTAAATTACCTATCTTGACTTTGCCTTTCCCTCCTGCTGTGGCTATAACCACAGCTGACTGACTTTCGATGCTATGTCGTTTTCGTATTATATTATCGCTGGGGGCCTCCACTTAATCGTGCGATACTCGTTTCTGGGCTCTTGAAATATTCTCTTTATTTGTCCTGGTCCTTTGTTTTCTGTACTGCTCTTTCCATACTCTAGCACACTTAGTATTTTGGCTTCTCTACACATCTGGGAGAACAAAGGTTTCCATATGGGTTTTCTCATAATATCGTTGCCCCTAGAAAGAAACCTCACCTCTCTGGCTACTTGCATTTTGTTGTCACGTGATCCATCATTTTCGTTTTATTGATTTTCCAAACAAGCACTGGCCCCACTGACCCCTTGCAAATGAAGTTCCTCATACCTGTTGTATTCCCCCTTTGTATTCATTTGGCTCCTCTCACCTGCACCTTTCTTACCTTCTCCACTTGTAACTCTACCATGTATTCAAAGCTCAGAACCACGTGATCACTAGCTCTGAGGGACCTTTCGTACGTGACGTCCTCGGTGTTCGAACTACTGAAGGTGAATACGACGTCCAGTCTTGCTGGTTCATCCTCACCTCTCTCTCTCTCTCTGGTAGTATTCTTACATATTGATGAATAAGTTTTTCGAGTACCACATCTTGGCTCTCCATGTTTCAGGATGCCCTGTGGCTCCTTGTGATTGAAACTGAAATCCTTGTGATAGAAATCATCCATAACTAGTAACATGGCTCTACTTATATGAGCCCTTCTGGCCACCTCAGCTAGTGTGTCCACTAGCTGTTACTCTCTTCAGATATCTCTCTTGTGGCCTCCTGCAGTTTCTATTTTAGGGCCCCCTGGCTGAATCGTTCCTACTATGTAGTCCCTTTCATCCATCCTGTCCATTCTTTCCATTTCCTCAAATCCCCACTTTCTTTTAATGAGCAGTGCAACTCCTCCTTCCCTTCTGTTCCTTCTATCTTTCCTCAGAATCTGATATCCAGGTGGAAAGATTGCATCAGTTAGTGAGTTTTGTTTTTGTGAGTGCTATGATGTCTTGGTACGTCTCCTTGATTCTTTCATTCCGCTCCTCACATTTATTTGCAGTTCTGTCCGCGTTTATATGTCAAACCTTTAACTTCTTTTCTAAAACTGTGGTCTGGGAGATATGTTGGGGTTGGGGAAGGAACTATGGGGGATTGCTGTGAAGGTGGAGTTTGTGAAGAGTGGAGTGGGGGCAGTAGGTATGGCATGTGGGTTTTTTGTTATATTGTTTGGTTGCAGTGTGTGTGTGTGTTGTGTTCCACAAAGAATTCTTATTTCCGTTTGTTTTGCTTCAGGAATTATGTGTTCGTAAAATTAGCCAATATACACAGACACTAATACTTTGGCACATCCTTATTTTATAAACTACGCAGCACATGCTCTCAGTATGGATGTGGGTTTTGAGGATAATGCTATTTGGAAAAGATAATTCAAATAGCATTCAAAATGAACAGTCTTATACATTCCGCTATGGGCAACAACAAATGGACAACGGTCAAAGCTTAAGTACATTTGAGTCCCATATGTTACATCAGCGAATCGAGTAGATCTAACTTTGAGACAAAACTGGGAGGATTATGGAGTTAGTTTTAGTAAGGAGCTCAAAACAGAAATATCAAGAGACAATTCAAGCATCAATCTACTGCCCTGAAGCGTTCATAGAACCCCCCCTTACCGTTTAGAATCCAACTTTTAGACACTACCGTTTTAGAACCCAACCGTAGGACACAACCGCTTTGGAACCCCACCTCTAGCACACTATGGTTTTAGAACCAACTGCAGCACAATACTGAGAGAGACAGGATATTAAAGAGATGGGAGCACAGAAACAAGGGGTCACATTTGGGAAGCTGAAGATGAATATGAGTCAAAGGTATGTTAGGAATTTTTTTTTTCAGCCAATCATTATTAGGAAGTGGAACAGCCTTGTATAAATGTAGAGGAAGCAGGAACTATACATAGTTTTCTAGGGATGATAAAGTTCATGCAACAGGGAGTGGGAGCCCCAGTAGCGGTCAGTGAAGAGGCGGGTCCCAGGAGCTGATTCTCGACCCCTGCAACCACAACCACGAACTTCCCCCACACTCACAACTGGCTCTTCCTCACTCCTACAAGATGTTATTCCCCTTGTCCAAATAGCTGTGATTTCGTGTATAGGACAAGGAGGAATAACATCTTGTGGGAGTGGGGAAAGACCATTGTGAGTTTTGCGGAAGTTCGTGAGGCAGTGGGAAAAATGAAAGGGGTAAGGCAGCCGGGATTGATGGGAAAAGATAAAATGTTAAAAGCAGGGGGGGATATTTTTTTTGGAGGGGTTTGGTGCAATTATTTAATAAATGATGGAAGAGGTAAGGTACCTAGGATTGCAGAGAGCATGCATATTTCCTTTTGTATAAAGGCAAAGGGGATAAAAGAGAGTGCAAAATTATAGGGGAAAGTCTGCTGAGTAAACCTGGTAAAGTTATGAAAGAGTTTTTATTGAAAGAATTAAAGTAAACGGAGAATAGGATAGCAGATGAACAAGGAGGTTTTGGGAAAGGTAGGGGGTGTGGACCAGGTGTTTACAGTGAAACATATAAATGAAACAGTATTTAATAAGGCAAAAGAGGTCTTTGTGGCATTTATTTATTTGGAAAAGGGCGTAAAGACAGGGTGGATAGGGGGCAATGTGGGAGATGTTTTTAAGTGTATGATGTAGGAGGGTAGGGTTTCTGAAAGCATGAAGAGCTTTTAAAGAGGATATTTAGCTCAAGTAGAGTATGTAGGAAGAGGAAATTATTTCCCAGTAAAAGTAGGCCTTAGAAAGGGTGTGTGATGTCACCGTGGTTGTTTAATATATTTATAGATGGGTTGTAAGAGAAGTAAATGCGAGGGTCTTGACAAGAGGCGTGGAGTTAAAAGATAAAGAATCACACACAGAGTGGGAGTTGTCACAGCTGCTCTTTGCTGATGACACGTGCTCTTGGGAGATTCTGAAGAGAAGTTGCAGAGATTGGTGGATGAATTTTGGGAGGGTGTGCAAAAGAAGAAAATTAAAGGTGAAAAACAGGAAAGAGTAAGGTTATGAATAAAAAAAAGATTAGGTGATGAAAGATTGAATATCAGATTGGAGGGAGAGAGTATGGAGGAGGTGAATGTATTCAGATATTTGGGAGAGAACTGTCAGCGGGTGGTCATAAAGATGAGGTGAATCATAGAATTGAATGAGGGAAAAGAGTGAGTGGTGCACTTAGGAGTCTGTGGAGACAAAGAACTTTGTCCTTGGAGGCAAAGAGGGGAATGTATGAGAGTATAGTTTTTACCAACGCTCTTATAAAGGGTGTGAAGCATGGGTGATGAATGTTGCAGCGAGGAGAAGGCTGGAGCAGTGAGATGTCATGTCTTAGGGCAATGTGTGATTTGTGAATATAATGCAGAGAATTCGAGTTTGGAAGTTAGAAGAGGTGCGGGATTACCAAAACTGTTTCCAGTGAGGGCTTAGGAAGTGTTGTTTGAGGTGGTTCTGACATGTTAGAGGAGAAGGAGCGAAACAGAATGCTTCAAATGTTATCATCTGTAGTGGAAGGAAGGCGGGTAGGGGTCGAGCCTAGGAAAGGTTGAAGAGAGGGGGTAGAAGGAGTATTGTGTGATAGGGGCTTGAACTTCCATCAGGCATGCGTGAGCGTGTTTGAAAGGAGTGAATGGAGACGAATGTTTTTTTAAGTACTTGACTTGCTGTTGGAGTGTAAGCAAAGTAACATTATGAAGGGGTTCAGGTAGAAACCGGCAGCCGGACTTGATCTCTGGAGATGGGAAGTAACAGTGCACTGCACCTCTGAAGGAGGGTGTTAATGTGGCAGTTTAAAAACTGTAGTGTAAGCACCCTTCTGGCAAGACAGTGATGGAGTGAATGATGTGGTGAAAGTTTTTTCTTTTTTCGGGCCAACCCTGCCATGGTGGGAAGTCGCCCAGTGTGATAATAATAAATAAATAATTAAGGTGGAGTTTATTTTAGCGCCCCTACTGTAGGACCCTACCATTTTAGAACCTAACTGTAGACACAACTGTTTTAGAACTCCAGCTTCAGGACACCAACAGTTTTAGAACCCATCTGTAGGACACTACCACTTAGATCCTACTTTAGGACACTACCGTTTTAGAACCCAAGTGTAGGACACTACTCTTTTAGGAACCCAACTGGGGACACTACTACCGTTTATAACCAAGTTTACGACCACTATATTATTTTTAACCCAAGTGAAGGACACTACCGTTTTAGAACACAACCTGTAGGAACACTACTTTTAAAACCCAACTGATGGACACTTACTGTTTTAGAACCCAAATTTTAAGCACACAACCGTTTTAAAAACCCAACTGTAGGACACAAACCATATTAGAACCCAAGTGAAGAACACTACCAGTTTTAGAACCCAACTGTAGTACACCACCTTCTTACAAGCCAACTGTAGCACACTGCTGAAAGAGAGAGATATTTCCTAGGGGACACAAAAACAAGGGGTCACAATGGTTCCAGAGACGGGACACAAAAACAAGGGGTCACAAGTGGAAGACGAAGACTCACATGAGTCAAAGAGATGTTCGGAAGTATTTCTTCAGCCACACAGATGTTAGGAAGTGGTAAACGACATAGTGGAGGCAGGAACATTACATAGTTTAAAGACGAGGTATGATAACGCTCGTGGAACAGGGAGAGGGATTCCCGGAAGCAGTCTGTGAAGTGGCGGGTCCAGGAGCTGAGTCTCGACCCTTGCATCCACAATTAGGTGAGTGCAATTAGATGATTATTGTTTTAGAACCCAACTGTAGGACACTACTGTTTAGAACCCTGCCGTGGGATAGCACCGTTTAAGAACCCAATTGTTATACTCTACTGTTTTATGACCCAAGAAATCTCAAAACTCCAGCCCGTCGCGTTAGCCACTAGACCAGCTAGCCACAATAAGATTCATCCAACTAGGTATATTTCTACACCATAGGAAGGTTAGCACAGGCACCTCTGTGACCACAAATGCAAGTTTTTACAGACTAATCTCCACTACGTGGCCGTGACGAACCCTACTCAAAATCCCTTCACCGCGGGTTCAATCCCGGCCGGGGGTATGGTTTATAACCCAACTGTAGGAAGCTACAGCTTTAGAACCGAACTGTAGCACATTACTGTTTGAGAACCCAACTGTATAACACTACTGTATTAAAACTCAACTGTAGGACACTACAGCTGTAGAACCCAACTGTAGAAGACTACTCTTTTAGAACCCAAATGTAGGACACAACCGTCTTACAACCCAACTGTAGGACACAACCGTTTTAGAACCCAACTGCAGGACACTACCGCTTTAGAACCCAACTGTAGAACACTACTGCTTTAGAGACCAACTGAAGGACACTACCGTTTTAGAAACCCCTCTGCAGGACATTTCCGTTGTAAACCCAACTGTCAGGACACTACCGTTAGACCAACGAAGGCATACCGTTTAGAACCCCAAATGAACATCCGTTGTAGAAAACCCAAATGTAGGCACT
>NC_069438.1:1205693-1295866 GCF_026875155.1 Cherax quadricarinatus | reverse complement strand
AACCTTTTTGGAAACCAACTGTAGGACACTGCCGTTTCAGAACTCAACTTTAGGACACTACTGTTTAATAACACAACTGTAGGACAATACTGTTACAGAACCCAACTCTAGGACACTTCCGTTGCATAACCCAACTGTGGGACATTGCTGCTTTTGAACCCAACTGTAGGACACTACCGTTTTCGAACCCAACTGTAGGACACTCTTGTTTTAAAACTCAACTGTAGGACACTACCATTCTAGAACCCAACTGTATAACACTTCCACTTTAGAACCAAACTGATGGACACTACCGTTTTAGAACTCAATTGTATTTCACTACCGTTTTAAAAACCAACTGTAGGACACTACCGTCTTAGAACCCAACTGTAGCACACTGCTGAGAGAGACAGGATTTTCCAGAGATGGGACACAGAAACATGGGGTCACAATTGGATGATGAAGACTCAGATGAGTCAAAGCGATGTTAGGAAGTATTTCTTCAGCTACACAGTTGTTAGGAAGTGGAATAGTCTGGCATACGATGTAGTGGAGGCAGCAACAATTCATAGATTTAAGACGAGATATGATAACACTCATGGAACAGGGAGAAAGAGACCCTGCAGCGGTCTGTGAAGAGACGGGTCCAGGAGCCGAGTGCCGACCCCTGCACTCACAATTAGGTGAGTACAATTAGATGATTATTGTTTTAGAGCCCAGCTGTACGAGACTACAGTTTTAGAACCCAACTGTAGGACACTAACGTTTTAGAACCCAAATTTAAAACACTACTGTTTTTGTACCCAACTTTAGGATACTGCGATTTTATAACCAGCTCTGGAACGCTACTGTTTTAGAACCCAACTTTATGATACTACCGTTATAGAACCCAACTGTAGGACGGTATCTTTCAAGAACCCAACTGTAGGACACTACTGTTTTAGAACCAATCTGTAGGACAGTACCGTTTTAGAACCCAACTTTAGGACATTGCAGTTTTAGAACCAACTCTGGAACACTACTGCTTTAGAACCCAACTGTAGGATATTGCCGTTTTAGAACCCAACTGAAGGGCGCTACCATTAAAAAACCCAACTGCAGAACTCTTCTCTTTTGGAACCCAACTTTGGAACACTACCATTTCAGTATCCAACTGTACAATAATACCGTTTCAGAACCCAACTGTAGGACACTACTGTTTTAGAACGTAACAGTAGGGCACTAACGTTACAGAACCCAACTTTAGAACACTGCCTTTTTAAAACCAAGTCTGGAAAACTACTGTTTTAGAACCCTACTGCAGGACACTATCGTTTTAGAAGCTAACTGTAGAACACTACCATTCAAAACCCAACTGTAGAACGCTACTGTTTTAGAACCCAACTGTAGGACACTACCATCTTACAACCTAACTGTACAACACTACCGTTGTAGAACCCAACTGTTGGTCACTACGGTTGCATGACCCATGTGTAGAACACTACAGTTGTTGACCCCTACTCTAGAACCCAAATATAGGACACTACCATTGTAGAACCCATCTGTAGGACACTACCACTGTAGAAACCAACTGTAGGACACAACCGTTTTAGAACTCAACTTGAGGATACTACCGTTGTAGATCCCAACTCTACGAGACTACCGTTTTAGAACCGCCGTAGGAAGTACGTTTAAGAACCCGATTGTTATAATGGGTTTTTTAGAACCAACTGTGGGGCACTACTCTTTTTGAATCCAACTGTAGGAAACCTACCGGTTTTAGAACCAAACTGTAGCACATCTGTTTGAGAACCCAACTGTAGTACACTACTGTTTTAAAACTAACTTAAGACACTACAACTGTACAAAGAAAAACTGTAGCACGAAAACCTCCTTTAGAACCCAACATTAGGACACAACCGTTTTAGAACCCAACTGTAGGACACTTACTGTTTAGAACCCAACTGTAGTGCACTACTGTTTTAAAACCCCAAGTGTAGGACACTACCGTTTTGGAACCCAACTGTAGAACACTAACGCTTCTGAGCCCAACTGTAGGACATACCGTTGTAAAAACCAAATGTACGACACTCCTTTTTTATAGCGCTCCTGTTGTACGCACCGACTAAGAACCCAGCGTGGACACTACGTTTTAGAACCCATCTTTTGGGACAGTACTGTTTTAGAACCCAACTGTAGGACACTACGTTTTAGAACCCATCTCTTGGGACAGTACTGTTTTAGAACCCAAAACTGTAGGACACTACCTTTGTAGAACCCAAATGTAGGACACTAGGGTTTTAGAACACAACCCTTAGGACACTCCCGTTCTAGAACCCAACTGTGGACACTACCGTTCTAAAAACCCAACTTTTAGGACACTACCGTTCTAGAACCCAACTGTAGGACACTACCGTTCTAGAGCCAAACTGTAGCATACTACCATTTAGAACCCCAATTGTAGGACACTACCGTTTTAGCCCCAAACCCTTTAGCACACTACTTAGAGAGACAGGATTTTCCCGGGTTTGTTTGGGACACAGAAACAAGGGGTCACAAGTTAAAAGCTGAAAACTAAGATGAGTCAAAGATATGTTGGGGAAGTATTCTTCATCTACACAGTTGATAGGAAGTGGAATAGTCTGGCATACGATGTAGTGGAGGCAGGAACCATAAATAGTTTTAACACGAGGGATGATTAAAGCTCATGGAACAGTGAGAGGGAGGACCCAGTAACGGTCAGTGAAGAGGCGGGTCCAGGAGCTGAGTCTCGCCCCCTCCCAACCACAATTAGGTGTGTACAATTAGGTGAGTATTGTTTTAGAACCCAACTGTCGACATTTACTGTTTTAGAACCATCTGTGGGGAAAACTACCGTTTTAGAACCCAGCTGTAGGACACTACCGTTTTAGAATCCAACTGTAGCACACTACAGTTTTAGAACCCAACTGTAGGACACTACCGTTTTAGAACCCAACTGTAGGCCCACTACCGTTTTAGAACCCAACTTAGCACACTACAGTTTTAGAACCCATCTGTAGGACACTCCCGTTTAAAACCCAACTGTATGGACACTACTTTAGAACCCAACTTAGGACACTTCCGTTTTAGAACGCAACTGCAGGACACTACCGTTTTAGAACCCACTGTAGAACACTACCGTTTTAGAACCAACGTAGAAACACTACCGTTCTAAAAACCAACTTTTACCACTACCGCTATAGAACCCATCTTTAGGACACTACCGTTTTAGAACCCAACTGAAGCACACTACAGTTTTAGAACCCAACTGTATGGCATTACCTATTTAGAACCCAACTGTAGCACACTACAGTTTTAGAACCCAACTGTAGGACATGCCGTCTTAAAAACCCAAAACTGTAGCACACTACATTTTTGGAACCCAGCTGTAGGACACTACAGTCTTAGAACACAACTGTAGCACACTACAGTTTTAGAACCCAACTGTAGAACACTACTGAGAGAGACAGGATATTTCCGGTGATGGGACACAGAAACAAGGGTTCACATTTGGACTCTGAAGACTAAGATGAGTCAAAGGTATGTTAGGAAGTATTTCTTCAGCCACACAGTTGTTAGGAAGTAGAATAGTCTGGCATTCGATGTAGTGGAGGCAGGAACTGTACATAGTTTTAAGACGAGGTATGATAAAGCTTATGGAACAGGGCGAGGGAGGACCCAGTAGCGGTCAGTGAAGAGGCGTGTCCAGGAGCTGAGTCTCAAGCCCTGCAACCACAATTAGATGAATACAATTAGGTGAGTATTGTTTTAGAACCCAACTCTAGATCACTACTGTTTTAGAACCCAACTGTAGAACACTGCCTTTTTAGAACCCAACTGTAGAACGGTACTGTTTTAGAACCCAACTGTATGACACTACCGTTTTAGAACCTAACTTTAGAACACTACCGTTTTAGAACCCAATTGTATAACGCTACTCTTTTAGAACCTAAGTATAGGACACTTCCGCTTTAGAGCCCAACTGTAAGGACTCAGTTTTGCTATTACACTTCTGTAGTACTACTTTACTGAGGTAGAACACTTCTGTAGCTCTACTTTACTGAGGTAGAACACTTCTGTAGCTCTAATTTACTGAGGTAGAACACTTCTGTAGCTCTACTTTACTGAGGTAGAACACTTCTGTAGACTACTTTACTGAGGTAGAACACTTTTTTGCTCTACTTTACTGAGGTAGAACACTTCTGTAGTACTACTTACTGAGGTAGAAACTTCTGTAGCTTTTACTTTATGAGGTAGAAAACTTCTGTAGCTCTACTTTACTGAGGTAGAACACTTCTGTAGCTCTACTTTACTGAGGTAGAACACTTCTGTAGCTCTACTTTACTGAGGTAGAACACTTCTGTAGCTTACTTTATGAGGTAGACACTTCTGTAGCTCTACTTTACTGAGGTAGAACACTTCTGTAGCTCTACTTTACTGAGGTTAGAACACTCTGTAGCTCTACTTTATGAGGTAGAACACTTCTGTAGCTCTACTTTACTGAGGTAGAACACTTCTGTAGTACTACTTTACTTAGGTAGAACACTTCTGTAGCTCTACTTTACTGAGGTAGAACACTTCTGTAGTACTACTTTACTTAGGTAGAAACTTCTGTAGCTCTACTTTACTGAGGTAGAACACTTCTTTTAGTACTACTTTACTGGGTAGAAACACTTCTGTAGCTTACTTTACTGAGGTAGAAATTCCCTGTAGTACTACTTTACTTGGGTTTAGAACATTTCTGTAGCTCTATTTTTACTGGGGTAAAAACACTTCTTTTAGTACTACTTTACTTAGGTAGAACATTCTGTAGCTCTACTTTACTGAGGTAGAACATTCTGTAGTACTACTTTACTGAGGTAGGAACACTTCTTAGCTCTACTTTACTGAGGTAGAACACTTCTGTAGTGTACTTTACTGAGGTAGAACACTTCTGTAGCTTACTTTATGAGGTTAGAACACTTCTGTAGCTGTACTTAGGGGTAGGAACACTTCTGTAGCTCTACTTTACTGGGTAGAACATACGGGTAGCTCTACTTTACTGAGGTAGAACACTTCTGTAGCTCTACTTTACTGAGGTTAGAACACTTCTGTAGCTTACTTTACTGAGGTAGAACACTTCGGGTAGCTCTACTTTACTGAGGTAGAACACTTCTGTAGCTCTACTTTACTGAGGTAGAACACTTCTGTAGCTCTACTTTACTGAGGTAGAACACTTCTGTAGCTCTACTTTACTGGAGTAGAACACTTCTGTAGCTCTACTTTACTGAGGCAGAACATTTTCTGTAGCTCTACTTTACTGAGGTAAAACACTTCTGTAGCTCTACTTTACTGAGGTAGAAACTTCTGTAGCTCTACTTTACTGAGGTAAAAACATTTCTGTAGCTCTACTTTACTGAGGTAGAACCCCTTCTGTGTACTACTTTACTTAGGTAGAACACTTCTGTAGCTCTACTTTACTGAGGTAGAACACTTCTGTAGTACTACTTTACTTAGGTAGAACACTTCTGTAGCTCTACTTTACTGAGGTAGAACACTTCTGTAGTCCCTACTTTATTGGGTTAAGAACACTTCTGTAGCTCTACTTTACTGAGGTAGAACACTTCTGTAGCTCAAACTTTATGAGGTAAAACACTTCTGTAGCTTTTTACTTTACTGGGTAGAACACTTCTGTAGCTCTACTTTATGAGGTAGAACTCTTCTGTAGTCTACTTTACTGAGGTAGAACTTCCTGTAGCTCTACTTTACTGAGGTAGAAACACTTCTGTAGCTCTACTTTACTGAGGTAGAACACTTCTGTGCTCTACTTTACTGAGGTAGAACACTTCTGTAGCTCTACTTTACTGAGGTAGAACACTTCTGTAGTACTACTTTACTTAGGTAGAACACTTCTGTAGCTCTACTTTACTGAGGTAGAACACTTCTGTAGCTCTATTTTATGAGGTAGAACCTTCTGTAGCTTACTTTACTGAGGTAGAACACTTCTGCAGCTCTACTTTACTGAGGTAGAACACTTCTTTTAGCTCTACTTTATGAGGTAGAACACTTCTGTAGCTCTACTTTACTGAGGTAGAACACTTCTGTAGCTCTACTTTACTGAGGTAGAACACTTCTGTAGAACAACTCTGCTGAGGTAGAACACTTCTGTAGCTCTACTTTACTGAGGTAGAACACTTCTGTAGAACAACTCTGCTGAGGTAGAACACTTCTGTAGTACTACTCTACTGAGGTAGAACACTTCTGTAGAACAACTCTGCTGAGGTAGAACACTTCTGTAGTACTACTTTACTGAGGTAGAACACTTCTGTAGAACAACTCTGCTGAGGTAGAACACTTCTGTAGAACAAATCTGCTGAGGTAGAACACTTCTGTAGTACTACTCTACTGAGGTAGAACACTTCCGTAGAACAACTCTGCTGAGGTAGAACACTTCTGTAGTACTACTCTACTGAGGTAGAACATTCTTTTAGAAAAAAACTCTGCTGAGGTAGAACACTTCTGTAGTACTACTCTACTGAGGTAGAACACTTCTGTAGTACTACTTTACTGAGGTAGAACACTTCTGTAGAACAACTCTGCTGAGGTAGAACACTTCTGTAGTACTACTCTACTGTGGTAGAACACTTCTGTAGAACAACTCTGCTGAGGTAGAACACTTCTGTAGTACTACTCTACTGAGGTAGAACACTTCTGTAGTGCTACTTTACTGGGGTTTAAAAACACTTCTGTAGAAACAACTTGCTGGGGTTTAGAACACTTTGTAGTACTACTCTACTGAGGTGGGAACACTTCTGTAGAAAAACTCTCCCTTAGGTAAAAACTTTTCTGTAGCATTTACTTTACGGGTAGAACACTTCTGTAGTACTACTTTACTGAGGTAGAACACTTCTGTAGTACTACTTTACTGAGGTAGAACACTTCTGTAGTACTACTTTACTGACGTAGAACACTTCTGTAGAACAACTCTGCTGAGGTAAAAACACTTCTGTAGTATACTTTACTGGGGTAGAACACTTCTGTAGTCCCAACTCTACTGAGGTAAAACACTTTGGGTAGTACTACTTTTACTGAGGTAGAACACTTCTGTAGTACCACTGTACCAAGGTAGAACACTTCTGTAGTACTACTTTACTTAGGTAGAACACTTCTGTAGTACCACTCTACTGAGGTAAAACACTTTCGTAGTACTACTCTACTGAGGTAGAACACTTCTGTAGTAACAGTGTACCAAGGTAGAACACTTCTGTAGCACTACTTTACTTAGATAGAACACTTCTGTAGTACCACTCTACTGAGGTAAAACACTTCTGTAGTACTACTCTACTTAGGTAGAACACTTCTGTAGTACCACTCTACTGAGGTAGAACACGTTTGTAGTACTACTCTACTTAGGTAGAACACTTCTGTAGTACCACTCTACTGAGGTAAAACACTTTCGTAGTACTACTCTACTGAGGTAAAACACTTCTGTAGTACCACTGTACCAAGGTAGAACACTTCTGTAGTACTACTTTACTTAGGTAGAACACTTCTGTAGTACCACTCTACTGAGGTAAAACACTTTCGTTAGTACTACTCTATGAGGTAGAACATTCGGGTAGAAACTACTGTCCCAAAGTAGAACACTTCTGTAGCACTACTTTACTTAGGTAGAACACTTCTGTAGTACCACTCTACTGAGGTAGAACACTTTTGTAGTACTATTTTACTGAGGTAAAACACTTCTGTGGAAGGAAACTACTGTTGAACTACGCTACTGTGTTAAAGACCTCCCGTGATAGGGCTGAGCACTTGCAGTGTTCGAAATCGCTATTGGGCGGTGGGGGACGTGCTGCGCAGTAGCTCCTGATTGCGTTGGCTTTTGTGCATGTTGACGTGTACTTAGCTCTGTGAAGACCTGTTTGCGCGCTCTCTACGAATTGAAGCAAGATGCCCTCCATCGAGCAACTTTACCAACAGCTTAAGGAAGAATTGAGGATGGCGAATTTGGAGTTCTGCGACTGACCGGGGAAAAACAAGAAGATTCGTAGTAGTCCTCCTGTTTTGAGTCCTCAGGTCAAGAAGGGAAACTGGTCAGTGGCTGGACAGCATGGAACGAAGTTGACGATCAAAAAAGACGAATGGAAAGGTAGAAACGATAAAGAAGAAAGAGGACTGCCGTGGAAACTGTTGGGGGAAAACATCTAATACATTCTCGTGCTACCGCGAATGTGAGTCGACTACTGGGAACATCACGACGAACGACGTTAGGTATATGGGTAGGGCGTTCTGCTTGAAGGACAGGAGTAGGAGACAGAGAGTTTGCTTTCCTGGGGCTGGGATGGAGGATATTGTTAGCCGTCTGGATGACATCATGAGAGGTAATGGGAGCAATCCTATTATCTGTCTCAGTGCTGGAGGCAACGATGTTGGCAGAACATAGGAGTGAAGACCTGATTAGCAGGTATAGGTCAGCAATAGAAATTTAATTAGGTGTTAAGGGTGGGAACCCTGTCATATGTGGTATTTTGCCAAGGAGAGGATTTGGGAAATAAATGGTTGTCCAGGGCAATTGGTGTCAATTGCTGGCGGGGACAAATACTGTAAGGAAAATGCAGTAAACATTCATTGACAATGGGACCTCTTCTATGGCGGAAATGGACATGTATGCCAGGGATGGGAAATTCACTTATCTGGGGTCGGGGGTGGTAGCACTGGCAACTGCAGTGGGGGAGCAGTTAGGACTTTTAAACTGGGGAATAGTTAGTGGTATGGGTTTTGGCAGGAAAACAGTGAAGTCCCAGTGTAGTAATATTATGAGTTCTAGGGGAACTAGTAATAAGCAGAACGAGGTAGATATTGAAAAGCCAGGGACCTTGGGTGATAAGGACAGTAATAGGTTTAGTAGAAAAACCAGAAATGAGCAGGAAGGGTAAAGAGAAAGGAGAGTCTTTCAATGTTTATTATGCTAATTGCCGTAGTGCTAGGAATAAGATGGACGAGTTGAGATTAGATGGTAGTGCAGGTAACATTGATGTATTTGCCTTAACTGAGACGTGGTTTAATTAAAAAAGTCGGGACATGCCTGCGGAATGTCATATTCAGGGTTTTAAATTGTTCCAAGTAGATAGAAGTATCGGGAAGGGGGTAGGGTGGCATTGTATGTCCGAGATCGCTTGAACTGTTGCATAAAAACGGGTATTAAGTCTGAAGTAACACATACAGAGTCTGTTTGGATAGAATTTTCAGAGGGGCATGAAAAACTGATTTTAGGAGTGATATACCGTCCCCCAAACTTAGATAGGGACCAAGGAAGACTACTATGGGAGGAAATTGTTAAGGCCACTAGGCACGATAATGTAGTAATTCTAGGAGACTTTAACTTTAGTCATATTGATTGGAATTTCTTGACTGGGAATTTAGAATCATACGACTTCTTAGAAGTAGTTCAGCATTGTTTTTTGAAGCAGTTTGTGACAGAATCTACAAGGGGAAATAACCTGCTTGACTTAGTTATGGCAAACAATGAATCCCTTGTTAATAATTTAGAAATTTCAGAGGAACTGGGTGCTAGCGACCACAAATCAATTACATTTAGCATTGAATGGAAGTACGATAGTAGCGATAACTCAGTAACAGTCCCAGATTTTCGCTTAGCAGATTACGATGGGCTTAGAGAACACTTATCATATGTTGACAGGGGTAACGAAGTGAGCTATCAATATGACAGTTTTCTGAACACTATACATGCTGCTCAAAAAACGTTTATCCCATATAAAGAAATTAGATCAAATAGAAATGACCCAAATGGATGAATAATAGGCTCAAATATCTACTAGGGCATAAGAAAGGAATTTATAGGCGTATCAAAAGAGGCGAGGGTCATCTTATGAATCAGTATATTGACATTAAGAGGGACATTAAAAAGGGGATAAGAAAAGCTAAAAGGGACTATGAAATTAAATAAGGGGAGATTGAGGTTTCCCGCGCGCGGAGCAAAAAAAAATTCGAAAATATATGAAAACTGAGTTATTGTTACCAAAAAATAGCTGAACTTTCTGGCTACACGCTGGTATAATTATTATCCTTGTACGATGTTTCTAAAAGGAATTACAGCCATTTATAACAGGCATGGTGACAGCGCTGACGCAACATGTTGCGTAGAAGCGCTGACTCAGCTTTGTTGACGTTTTTGTTACGTTTTTCCCCGTGTTATTTTTATCGTTTTCGTACATCTTTATGTCTAATATAATACAAATTCACCATCTGAGATCATGCCAGAGTGGGTGGAGCTAATGTGATCAAGGAACCAATCGGGAACCCCTGGGAATAGTGCACAAAATGGCCGACACCTCCAGCCAACAAAATATTCCATACCCACGCTAATATCAATTATAAGGCTTATTTATCTATCATAATTGATCTATTATGATATAATGCAATATAATAATAGCATATAAACATAAAAAGTACACCTCAAAAAAAATATATAGCATAATATGACGCCCCAAGGAATAAATTTCTATCGATATTTCCCCTGAAGGTGAAGAGAGGGTCCGACCTCTCTCATCAGTGATGAGAGAAAAACGGATTTACAATGGTTAACTGTAATAAACACTCGTAGGCCGTGGAAAAAGTGTAAAATAAAGCGAATTTTTCGGGGAAAAAAATTGTTCCCGGGCAGCGGGGGTGCCGCGCGCTGCGGCCTATATCTCGAAAGTAACTTATTTACCTATTTAGGGGAACAGCACCTTTATTTATGATTGAATTGACTTTATTTCTCACAACAAACATGGGAGAATGATTGTTTTACGGGGTAGCGATTCTGTTTCCGAACTATCCAAAATATTTTTAGATTTATGTGGACAACAAGGCCGACATCTTCCAATATATCAAAAAAGTTATGAAACTTTATTTTTTTTTAGCAAGAAGATAAGGTTTATTTTAGAATTCACATCGATAAGTGTTGGAATTAGAGTTGTTCTAGCAGCAGCAAGTGTCAAAACCAATTGTCCAAGTACCACTGAGAAACTGTGCCCTGCCAAATGCATTTTTTTGTAAATTTTGCATATTTCATTTCCTTTTTGGCCGATATGATTGAAACTTCAGCACAGCATACTCGATATAACCTTCTAATAGTACACCAAAAATGAACGTAATCGGTCCATAAAAAAAAAGGTCGTTAAAATTCTGACCGAATGCTCCTTTTAATTGCTAGGGATTCTAAAACTAACCCAAAAAGTTTTTCCAGGTCCATAGAATAAAAGTTAGAGATAAGATAGGTCCCCTTAAAAATAACTATGGGCATCTTACTGACAAAGAGAATGAAATGTGCTCGATTATTAATAATTATTTTCTCTCAGTTTTTACACAGGAAGACACTAACAATATTCCAGTAATTAATTTTTATAGTGGGCCAGAAGAAGATAAATTATGTAACATCACAGTCACTAGTGAAATGGTTGTGAAGCAGATAGACAGACTGAAGCAAAATAAGTCGCCGGGTCCTGATGAGGTTTTTTCAAGGGTTCTTAAGGAATGCAAAATGGAACTGTGTGAACCATTAGCTAATATTTTTAATTTATCTTTTCAAACAGGTGTAGTGTCTGATATGTGGAAGATGGCTAATGTAATTCCTATTTTTAAAACAGGGGACAAGTCGTTACCGTCAAATTACCGCCCAATAAGCCTGACCTCAATTGTAGGCAAATTACTAGAGTCAATTATAGCTGAGATTATAAGAAGCCATCTCGATAAGCATAGCTTGATTAATGATACTCAGCATGGATTCACAAGAGGCCGGTCTTGTCTAACTAATTTATTAACTTTCTTCAGTAAAGCTTTTGAGGCTGTTGACCACGATAAAGAATTTGATATTATTTACTTAGATTTTAGTAAGGCTTTTGATAGACTTCAGCACCATAGACATGGGGGAAGGGTGCTCTCCTGGATCGAGTCATGGCTCACTGACAGGAAGCAGAGAGTGTCCATAAATGGGGTTAAATCCGAGTGGGGATCTGTAACAAGTGGCGTTCCACAGGGATCAGTCTTGGGCCCGTTGTTGTTTATAATATATATCAATGATCTTGATGAGGGAATTACTAGTGATATGAGCGAATTCGCCGATGACACAAAGATAGGTAGGATAATTGATTCAAACGTAGATGTTATGGAACTTCAGGAGGATTTAAACAAACTCTATTCTTGGTCAGAAAAGTGGCAGATGCAGTTCAATGTAGATAAATGCAAGGTTCTGAAGCTTGGGAGTGCCTATAACCCTAGTACTTATAAGTTAAATGATGTAGAACTTAGCCATACAGATTGCTAAAAGGACTTGGGGGTTATGGTGAGCAGCAACCTTAAACCAAGACAGCAATGCCTAAGCGTACATAATAAAGCAAATAGATTACTGGGATTTATATCAAGAAGTGTAAGCAACAGAAATCCAGAGGTCATACTGCAGCTTTATACATCATTAGTAAGGCCTCACCTAGATTATGCAGCTCAGTTCTGGTCTCCATATTACAGAATGGACGTAAATTCGTTAGAAAACATTCAGCGTAGGATGACTAAATTAATACATAGCATTAGAAATCTTCCTTATGAAGAAAGATTGAAGACTCTTAAGTTACATTCACTTGTTAGACGAAGAATGAGGGGAGACCTGATCGAAGTGTATAAGTGGAAGATAGGTATTAATAAAGGGGATATTAATAAGGTCTTGAGGATGTCTCTCCAAGAGAGAACCCGCAGTAATGGATTTAAATTAGATAAGTTTAGATTTAGAAAGGACATAGGAAAGTATTGGTTTGGAAATAGGGTAGTTGATGAGTGGAACAGTCTACCTAGTTGGGTTATTGAGGCTGGGATTTTGGGTAGTTTCAAATTTAGGTTGGATAAGTACATGAGTGGGAGGGGTTGGATTTGAGTGGGACTTTCACATCAGAGCTTATTTCTTGGGTGGCATTGAAAATTGGGTTGGGCAAATGCTTTGTTAGTGGGATGAATTGTAAAGGACCTGCCTAGTATTGGCCAACAGGCCTCCTGCAGTATTCCTCCTTTCTTATGTTCTTATGTTCTTATGTTCATTACCTTTCTGTGGTACGAGGCTAGTGAGATAGTTCCAAGTTAGATCCCTACTGAGGTAGAACTGATCTATGTTATTACCCTTCTGTGGAAGGACCTACAGGAAGCTACTGTGGGAATACTGAGTTTTAACAAGCACACTGGCATGAGCTAATACTCCACCTTATCAGACAAACAAGCGCCATGAGCTCAGACTCGTGAACGACATGTAACACACTAGATCACTGATAGAGCATGTCCCAAATGATGTCATAATTTACGAAATTTAATTTGGTGAGATGAAGTATTAGTGGGAGTAAGAGGTGGGAGAGAAGTGACAAGTTAATGATTATTATATATCTGCGTCTGGCTCTGTTGTTCTGGTTGTTGATTTTAAACCTACTAAAAACATATTAATGTTCCCGAGAACATGACACATGTGTAAGACAGGTTAGTCTTCACTCTAAAAGTAGTCAGGAATTGGAATGACTTCGACGAAGAAATGGTGGAGGCAGACAACATGCATAATTTAAAAAAAAATAGGTGCTATAGAGCCAATGAGATTAGGGGAGACTTAATCTGGAAAGAGGCAAGTTCAGAGGCAGGACCCAAAGCTTTGGTTTATTACACATAGGTGATTACATTCTCTCTGTCTCTCTTTTCTACCCAGGGCTTTAGAAGGTTATGGTTAGGATTCTTAACTTTATTAAAAACTAAAAATAAGAACAAAAGAAAGGAGGAACACTGCATCAGGCCTGTTGGCCCATACTAGGCAGGTCCTTAACAATCCTTCCCACTAACAAATTATTTGCCCAACCCAATTTTCAATGTTACCCAAGAAACAAGTTTGGTGATTCTGAATATCAAAATGGTATACAATACCGACAGGTTGGTAGGTAAGACACATATGCAACATTTAGGCAACTTTATTCCAAAACGTTTCGCCTAAGTTCCAGACTTTGGAACAGAACTTCTCCAGGCTGAGGGACTGACAACCTCAAGTCTACGACTTCATGGGTGATAGACTGATTACATCGTCTTCACATCTCTATTGTGATCGTCTTCACATCTCTATTGTTCCATCATTTCTCACTAGAAGTTGTCCAACTTCTAGTGAGAATGGATGGATTTGAGAGTGACCTGACCTCACAACGTCTACATTCTTACCACTACTAGTGGCCTTCATCTCACCTCCTGGCGGTATATAAGGCTCCACCACCACCATCAACCCAGTATTACGAGTAGTATTACATAGTACGAGTAGTACATAGTACACACACTCACACACTCAGTTCACGGAGTTCACTACCTTATCACAAGATAGGCGCATGGCTTCTGCAGAAAAGAAGAGGCCACGATGCTCCATGAACTCGACGGAGGACTCGGATTTGGAAATGTGGGGCGCAATTCTAGCGAAGAAGTTGCGAGAGGAAGAGGAAGATCCTGCTCACATTGTAGCAGATCTGACAGTTCCAACCATGGAGCCAGCGACAATGGAAACAGGAAGGAAATAAACACCCCAACCCCCGAAAACCAAGAGGGATGGAACACTGTGGACAACAAGAAGAAGCGCCGTCCGATTCCAAGAGCATGCAAACCAGCACCAACCTACCTGGCAAATTCAAGGTTGAAGTCTTAACGGGGACCACAGTAACCACAATGGCGTTTGTTCAACCTGGAATCACGAAACAACTCTGAAAGTTTCAATATAAGGTTCATCTTGAGGTGGAGAAACCAATATGACCTCCACACTAACAAGGGATATGTATTACACCTTTGAAAAGAGTCATGGAGACAGACGCTCATTCACCCTGGAGGAACTGGACTCTCGGCAGAGGAAATCAACCCAGGGTGTAATGATGCGGATACCCGATGATGTAGCCCACGAGGAGTAGCTAGCTCACCCCCAGTGTGTTCGGTCAGCTCAACGTCTCAAGGAGCAAAGACGGCAGCAAACGCGACCAACCCGACAGGTCCTCATTCTGCATGATAGGACCACTGCCATCCCAGCTGGAAACCTCATTTCTTGGGGAAAGTACATGTCTAGGAACTTCACCAGCAGAACCAGTTTCGCTGTTTCAATGTCAGCGTTATGGACACCTGGGTGCACTCTGTCTGAACAGAGTAATCTGCGGTTGTAATGCAGCCAGCACCACCCTAGTACCGAGGAATGCAACACCAAGCAGAAAAATGCCTCGCCACCCACTCCACAATGCCCGAACCTGCAGGCATAAACATCATGCCTGGAATCCTCGATGCCCCGAGAAGGCTCGCCAGAATCATGGAGTCAGGAAAACGCCAGAGAAAAACTGCGGCACAAGCTACGGACGGATCAATCACTCTCAACACACGATGGTTGCAGAGAACGCGTGCCATACCGCATATCTCTTCAGCAGCAAACCCAAGTCATGCTCAGGAATTCCAGCCCTCGAAGTCTAACCAGGCGTTAAGGTCAAGAACCTCCTGCCACCACTACCTCAACGTAAGAAACAGAACCAAGAGAACAAGGAGGCGTCAACATGGGTGCATCTGATCAATGACGATCATCAGGTGGCCATTTAAACGAGCCCCCACCAACCGTCCATAGCACAACAATAGCAGGCACTACCTTACCCGCACAGGCGCTTTTGCAGACTCAACCTGGCAGCCTCACCAGCAGATCCCCGGCTACCCAACAGCCCCAACCACGGTGCATACAATAAACAGAAACACCAACCCTCCAGCAGTCCCTACAGACCACAACAGCCCAGATAATAACCACTGTTTCGAACCCCACCCAAATCAGGCCTCAACACCAGGGAGGAATCCGTGAGCACATCATCAATGGTTTATGTTCACTGCATCTTATTTACAACAACAATACACTCCACGTAACAACATAGCACAATCCGGCAGAATGGACAATACGCACCTGAGAGTGTGCTTGCTACCGAGGAGTAGCCAGTTGATTCCATGAGATATTTCAGAGTTCTCAGAGCGGGCAGGACTCAGTCTCCAGCTCAGAAACAACAGAGAACTAAAAACCTCGGAACCAATCACAACCCTCAGAGTGTTCTACAAGGGGGGTGGAACATTCAGGGCCAAATGAGAAACAGCACCTCTTGCTGGAGGCACGTAATTCGGGATCGGGTTGACATCGTCTTGCTACAAGAAACACTCTGACTGTTCCCGACTATGGGCCGCAAGACTACCCGGTTTTTTAGCGGGCGTAATTTCGGCACATGGACCAGGGCGGTTACACTTGCAGAGAAGCACATCAGCAGAATTTGTATCCAATACAATACCGTCACGAGTTATTAGAGCCAAACCTTTGGGACTGTGGGGAGATGTCGAGGTAACAGGCCATCCTTGTGCACATACCTGGGGCGCCCATTACCATCTATAACATCTACAAGAACCCAAGACACACCCTCGACATAGCAGAGCTCCTCGCACTAGCACGCACTGAGTGTATTATTTAGTAGATGAATGGTTCAGAAGAACCGACATGTTTGATAAATAATGTAATATGTTTGGTGGAGATTTCAACGCACATCACCCAACTGCTATGCACTCTCACTCAGACAACCAATGCTGCTGGCAGACACATAGCATGCTCCCTACAAACGATTTTCCAGAGGTAAAGTTGCAAAACAATGGAGACCCCACACACTTTTTGGGTGGCTGCCCTCGAACAATTACCTTTGTGGTCAAGACAACATCGCAGCAGGATCCACATGCGGGAACTCATCCCCTACCTTGTCATTGACCACTTTGGCAGTGATCACACACCTTCAACATCAACCGGCTCTCTCAAGTTGTGACTGCCTCCTAATAATGGGACCGTAAGAGAGGGCCAATGAAAGGTGTATCCAGGATTATCTGTCATGACTGGTGTCCACAAACTCTCAATCTGAAAGACTAGTGATCGGCATGAACAGGAGCTAATCACTGTTCACATCCAGGCATCAGAGTGGTGCAATTCCAAAAATCCGCATGACGCACTCACAAAAAAGACCAGGATGGTTCGACAACGACGAGGTGCGGAGCAGAACCACCGCATCAACTCTTATTTAAAAGAAGCTATACCAGGTCATAACCCTATGGTTCCCAGAGAACAGATACTATATATCCCATTGTTCAGAGCATGCTCCGCAGAATCTCTGCTCAGAGTAAAAACTGAAAAATAGGCTGGAGTGTTGCTCCAAACATCTCGGGCATCACCACCACCTTATCAGAGATATGGGGCAAGCTCAACAT
This sequence comes from Cherax quadricarinatus, assembly GCF_026875155.1. Taxonomy (NCBI): domain Eukaryota; kingdom Metazoa; phylum Arthropoda; class Malacostraca; order Decapoda; family Parastacidae; genus Cherax; species Cherax quadricarinatus. The sequence continues at coordinate 1,278,604 of NC_069438.1, read as the reverse complement.
AGCCAATCTGGTGCAAGGAGCAAGCCGAGGCCAACCAAAAAGCCCCCCACACCTCGTAACCCGATCTGCAGAACATGAGAAACTAGTGGAGCTTCTCACTTCCAGGGGACCTCAACTCCAGCTCCCACAGGACATCCGGAAATATACATACATAAACTTCTGCCTACAGCGACCAGCTAGAGCGATACATGCTGCATTGAGTCGGAAGATGTGACTGATGTAGACCTCAACGGACTTGTAACTCCGACGTGGCGATTAAGAACACAGGTGACACTGCCCCGGGCATCGATGGTTTGACGTACTCCATGATTGCACCGGCTTTGGGCAGAGTGATTGGGAGGCCATACTAGACGTCATTAACAAGTCGTGGAGGGCCTGGTGACACCCCAGCAGCTTTTGGAAAATGCTACATTTGTACCCAATTCCAAAGCCCAAAGAGACCAGGCAGTATGAGACCCATAGACGCTGGACGCAGCAGCTTGTAGCCAACGCGCTGAGAGGATAGGTGTTACACCTCCTCCTATGGAAACTTGGACCCTCTCTATCTCACATATTTGGCATCACCAAAAGGAGTGGTGTTACAGCAGAGTCATAACCACTCTACTCAGCCCAGATTGCGATAGTAAACAAAAACACTAGTACGACGTCTACCTGACCTGAGAAGGCATTTGAGCTAGCCAGTCCCCACCACAGCAATTCAGCATACTAGGCTCGGAAGGGAATCAAAAGGACGCCTCCTGGCTTGGATCGGAGACCTACCTTAGGGCATGCAGGCCTGTTTCCAAGTTTCAGGACACTAATCTTCCCTTTAAAACCCTGAAAACGGTACGCCACAAGGATGTGTGCTTCAGTCCTACCATGTTTCACATCCTTATGCAGGAACTTGTGAGCCTTCCGCTTTCATAGTGTACACAGCTCCTCATTGGTACGTAGCAGCGACTCAGGGATATCTTGCCAGCTCGTAGTGAATGGTAAAGGCAATTTATGAACGACAGGCTCAGAGATGCTTTGGACCTAATTACGCAGTCTTGCAAGGAACTAAGGCCTCAAGATCTCTGGCCGAAAATCTGCTTGCATTGAGTCTTCAATGGACCAATCCAGTGTTAGATTACGTATTCAGGAGTAAAGAAATTGAGTGGACAGGCTCCTACAAAATCTGACCTTTCGATAAACAGGCCGAGTATGTCGGTCACGTGCTCTACACAGTATTCAACTCCATGATAATCCATGACGAGGCACCTTGCAGGGCAATCAAAGATGTACTTTCGCCTGTACTATATACAAGCATACGCTTGCTCATTGACTACGGTGCACCGCGTAAGCATCTTCTCTCTCCCACAATAGCAGAGCAGGCAAAGGGTTTATGTCTACAGAACAGCGATAAGAACTCATGCTTGGTGCCCCCATTCTGGACCAACCCAGTAAGTTCTCGATCTGAGGCCCGGCTTCCTTCCTTGCGCTATGACAGAGTTAAGATACATAAACACCTGCAAAGTGGCCACGAAACTGCACCAGCAGCAAGGTACGCCACTAAGGAGACGATATAACAACCAAGGTCACAAGATCCCACACTCTTCACGGACCTACTGGATTCGTTCGTTATTGTGCTGCAGTGCGGAAGCTGCTGCCTGTACAGGCTGCTCTGTGAGAGAGATTGTGACCTTCCTTGTTTGCTGGGTACCATCCACCACCTCCCTGGCGCCCAGGGGGGATCTACCAAGCCGATGTTATTCATTATGCAGCAATGCTACCCATCCTCAAAGTGTCATCTGCAGTCAGACACCCTCAGCAATCAGCTGAGGCAATCATGGCACTGTGCAGAGGGAGGCACAGTGTGCAGTGTATATCACAGATGTTTCTGTCGACCCCTGGACAGGAAGAGAGCAGCAGCTGGACTGTACCACAATGTTCCACAACTCAAGGCTGGCGACTCCCTGACCACTGACACGATCCTTCAATAGCTTAGTGGTGGCGATACGCAGGCCATTGTCACATCCGCTACGACATCGTACTTCCGACCAGTTCATACATGTCGAAGATTCCACCTCTGCAATCAATGCCCTCTCCCATCCTCAAGCACAGGATAATGTTTCATACCACACACATCATATCCGTGAGCATAATGACCGCCTTAGAAGTTCAGTGGTGTGTGGTAATGAGATCGACATTGAACTGGATCTCCCCGCCATGCTGGCATCCTGGGAAACAGGCGGCCAGATGATGCAGCCAAGTGCAGCAACATACTATCCACAGTTGGGATTAATGATCCGCAATCACCTAACGACTGACCACACAGGTGGCTGCCAGAGCCACGAAACTTATGGGGGAAGGTCTTAGTTGATACCCCAGTCTCAACAGTGGTACCGATCAGGCGACTCAGGGAGAATCCCCTCCAATATGATAGAATCAGGTCCAGAGTACAGTTTACCTCAATCCATCGGCTTTGTCGTTTGGGCATTCCCACAGCCAAGATGATGGTAGACAAAGGCTGAGAAGGAGATTGTGCCAGATACTGTCAGCACAGTTGTCCAGCGGCCCCTAACACTATCTATCTTACTAAGTGCGAAGCACTTGAGACACTCTGCAGGCACACAAGGGGTGATATTCCCTCCCAAATAGCGCACCCAAGAGATGACCTGGCGGGCCACCACTAGTGTACCAGGGGTCACGAACCATACAACTGTTACGCTGTGCTAAATGACATATCCTCCTCCCTCGCTATTGTCCATAGTATTACATATGGTGTCGCTTATGAAGATGCACCAGTGAACTGACGCAGAGGGTCTCTTGAGCGCGTGCGTCGTCATCAATGTGGAAACGCGTTCTCCATCTGGGAGCCAGAGACCGGTCGTCGCAAGATTGGATCCGTGCCAGACTTGTGGTCTTGGCGAAACATTATACACATACATCAACCCAGAGTACCATTGTTCCAGAACAAGACACATCAGAGTTTCCAGCGGAGCATCCGTCACCAGTCCAGGTCCCCCCTTCCTAGGCGAGGGAAGGTGCCTGACCCAGCGAGAGCTTCATCTTACAAAGACTGTCATTACCCATTAGCCCCCTTTTTGGCGGGGTATTGGCAGACCAATGAGAGCCGTAGCTTCTCCCTACGTGCACCCGTGAGGGCGGAGAATTTGGCTAGGCCTGGTACAGTTGGATCCCGGAGATGAGGATTAGCGATGGACACAATGTCCAGCCCTTCTAGGGAGAACAGGGTTGGTGCCCTTAGCCCGAGCATGTAACTCAAATAGATGAGGGGGTACTGTGCCTCCTTCCATTGAAGACTAAAGGTTTCAGACCCGTCACTAGACAGGGAGCCAGTGCCGGGCACAGCTACCACTTGAAAAGCCCGGGCCCGGAGAATACCGGCGAATCTTTAATCAAGAAACAACTCAAACACCAAAATTTGTTTCCAAGACTATGGAACAATATTGCTTCTCAGACTGAGTGGACTGACCACCACAAAAGTTCAAGGGGTGATGGTCTGATTACAATCGCTTCACGTCTTCTGCTTCTATCACTTTTCTGTACTCGACAGAAAGAAGCCTACTGTGGTAGGCGAAACAGTTTCGAAGATACCTAACTGTTGCATATGTGTCTTACCAAACACCTTGAGAATTTGTTTTGGTCAGGAGAGGGTAGTGACCTCTCATGATGGCTCCATTCTCTTCTCACTACTACTATCTCTGCACCTCGCCTTCCGAAAGTATTTAATCTCCGCACTTCGCTTTGATCTTCAGATAGTTCGCAGACTATGGAACTGTAACTTCTCTAAACAGAGGGACGTGAGCATAACCTCAAATCGACGACTTCAAGGTGATTGACTGATTACATCGACTCACATCTCTACTGTTTTCCTGCCAAGAGCTTTCTGTATTCGACTGAAGAAGCCTACTGAGTAGGCGAAACGTTTCCGAATAAAATTGCCTATCTGTTGGTGATTTCTATTTACCCCATTATGGCAAGTCTCACTCAAATCAAACCCCTCTCACTCATGTATTTATCTAACCTAAAATTGAAACTACCCAACGTTTTAGCTTCAATAACCCTCTAGGTAGAATTGTTCCACTCATCATTTACCCCATTTCCAAACCAATATTTTCCTATATCCTTTCGAAATCTAAACTTATCTAATTTGAATCCATTATTGCAGGTTCTTTCTTTGAGGGATATCCTCAAAACCTTATTTAATATCCCCTTTTGGGTTTAATACTCATCTTCCCTTATACACTTCGATCATGCCCTCCCCTCATTCTTCGTCTTACAAGTGAATGTAGTTTAAGAGTCTGAAAACGTTCTTCATAAGGAAGATTTCTAATGCTATGTATTAATTTATTCATTCTACGCTGGATGTTTTCTTGCGAATCTACATTCATTCTGTAATATGGAGACCAAAAACTGAGCTGCGTAATCTAGGTGAAGCCTTACAAAATGATGTATAAAGCTGTAAAATAACCCGGGCTGAACTTCTGTTACTTACACTTCTAGATATAAATCCCCAGTTATCTGTTTTGCTTTATTACGTACTCTTAGGCATTGCTGTCTTGGTTTAAGGTTGATGCTTACCATAACCCCCCAAATCCTTTTCGCAATCTTTATGGCTAAGTTCTAGGTTTTTTTAACTGATAAGTGCTTGGGTTATGGACACTCCCGAGCTTCAGAACCTGGCATTTATCTACAACTGAACTGCGTCTGCCACTTTTCTGACCAGGAACTGAGTTTGTCTAAATCCTCCCGAAGGTTCTTAAATCCCAGCTATAATTGACTCTAGTAATTTGCCTACACATGTTGCAACATCTGGATACCTTTATTGTAGGAGCTTCGCCATCCAGTGGCTTTTTTCAATACGATTCTAGGACATAATTAGAAGACAGTAGAACTATATATAAAAGATGAGGTAATTATGTCCCAGAATCTTTACTGATAAAGCCACTGGATGGCGAAGCTCCTACAATAAAGATATCCAGATGTTGCACATGTGTAGGCAAATTACTAGAGTCAATTATAGCTGAGAGTATAAGAACCTTCAGGAGGATTTAGACAAACTCAGTTCCTGGTCAGAAAAGTGGCAGACGCAGTTCAGTGTAGATAAATGCCAGGTTCTGAAGCTCGGAGTGTCCATAACCTAGCACTTATCAGTTAAATAACCTAGAACTTGGGCCCATAAAAGATTGCAAAAAAGGACTTGGGGTTATGGTAAGCATCAACCTTAAACCAAGACAGCAATGCCTAAGACATCAGTTAACCTCTGACTGCTGGTAAAAGATGGTCCCATCCTGTCGATATAGAGGAGGAAATAAGTTCATCAGGCGAAAAAACCGTGTCGGTCCTTGACCAATGACCACCAGGTTCTGGAGCCCACCTCACCTGATGACATCCTTCTCTTTTGTGCCAGCCTCCCATTTAGAGATAACCCATTTTTGGGAAACTTCTCCATATGCCTACAGGCTTGTCTGGGGCCATTTCCCCTGTTATAGGCAGTGGGATGTTTCTTATACCTTCTCGAAACCTTGTACTTAGCAGTAGCAGCTTCTTTACTTTTGAACACCGTACTAAGGTTGATCTGTAGTCCTTGTCATAATACTGCCAGTGAGGGATGTCTTTATGGAGATTTGGATGTTGTCCATGAAGGGAAGTCACTTGGTTTCGACATCACCTTCTTCAAAGTGATGTCGAGCTCTGAGCCAGTTTCCTCTTTTCCACAGACTAGTTGTACATGTAGATTCTTCATCGTGTTCTGTTAGGATTTCAGTTTTTTAAAAAACAGTCTTATGGTCAGATGAATCCAACAAAGCCATTGGGTTGACAAGTGACTATGTCTTCCAACAGATCTCTCTCTCTCTCTCTCCCTTTCTCACTAACACTAACCCCACCCTCTCCCACTTCCTTTCCCTGCTTATAACCCCTGACTCTTCATGCTGTAGTGATGCCTCACTAACACTATTCCTACCTCTCCCTCGTCTGTTAGATGGCCAAAAATGAAGAGAGAGTAGAAAAGAAAAGCCTATATAGTAACCGAACGCAGCTTCAGAGTCAGGTACAAAAAAAACAGATAGAAAATTTAATAACAAAAAGAGGCACAATACCGTGACTGGAACGATACACAAAAAAACCCGCACATAGAAGAGAGGAGCTTACGACGGACGTTTTCGGTCTGACTTGGACCATTTACAAAGTCACAATAACCGAAGTGGACGAGTAGAAGTAGTAGTAAATAGTGGAAGTGGGGAATTAAGGAGGAGGAGCCAGTCAAATACAAAGAAAGGGGTGCACTGCAAGGGAGCTAGGTGTCCACAGAAAGGGGGTGCACAGAGGTGGGGGAAAGGGGAAGTGGGTGAAATAAATAATGAAGGAAAAGGAAAACACGAGACAGAAGAAAGAAAACCCAGAGGAGAAAAAGAAAAGAGGAAAGGGGAAGAGGGAGATGAAGAAAAATGAGGAATAAAACATGACTGATGAGTCGAAGGAAGAAATAGCTGTCGTAACCTGGGACACAATAGCTATCGTAAAGACAAAGATGATTTAAAATGACAGTGAGAATAAATGCTGCAGAATGACAACTACAAACTCCATTAACAATATGATCCTTCATATAAGTGTGATACATGAGTTTTGATCTGTTGAGCTGCTCAGATGAGCTTTCAAAAGTTTAATTATAGAGTTCAATTACAGAATAGTCAACTGATGCTGTGTAGAGGACACCTGCACTTTGTAAAGTGTTCACCAACCTCACTTAGTAGTAAAATTTAACTATGTCTAAAAATTGAAAACCGATCTGCAAGGCTTCTCACGAGTTTTACACCTAAGTTTAGGAACAAATTAGTATTAGACAGAGACACAATCTTACTATGTACTGCCTCTGGCTCAAAGTTAATTTTATGTTCACTACGAAACTACTCGCTAATAAAAAAAGAGAATTTTTAGTATATAATATTTTCTTGCTAATATTTCATATTATAATTCTCTAGACAATCCTCTAGGAAAGCGTTTGTTTTTTGAGATTGTTCTATTTTATTAAAACTTTTTGAACTAACATTTAGGCATATTGAGAAATACAAAGAACAAATTAATAAAAAAAGTTCCAGTTAAACATACACAAAAGTTTAAATGGTTTGAAGCTGACCAGAAGACACAATCTCAGTTTATTCCAGAGGACTGTAAACATGTTTAATAAAATGACAATTTAAAATTTACAAAGTGCAGGTGTGAGTCAGATCTTGATTTTGATAAAAACTCATCAACAGAATGAAGTATAAAGACTATCAGAAAAAGGAATTTTTTAGTTATGTTGTCTTAATTAAGAGTATTTTTTGTTAATGATTAACTTCTTCAATTTGCTCCTAAAAGAGTTTAATCCATGTGGATAAACTTCTTACTCTGTGAGAGAGAAGCTGTTGAAGTTAGGTTATGGGTGTTCAGACTCCTAAGAAATACAGTTAGTGGGTACCAACCCGCACTGCATTCTTTCGGGCGTGCAAAACTTTCAATTTCAGCGGGTTTGGAATTTAGTTTCTACTCCTGGGTCGTATGATCATTACTGGTTGGGTTAAGGTTTTGTGAAATACTTCACCTCACTCTTTGATCAGGTATGGTGATCTACGGAATATTTCATTTCTTTATTTCTACCTAGTTACCAGTAAGTTCACATTCGCGGCCTGGATGAGGTAGAGTGCGGTCGTGCTTTTGCTCCCTCTACTGTTTTCCAGACGAGTACTCAGTCAATCAACATGGCGCCAGGGTGGCGAGAATGGGGTGAAGATGTGGGCATTGAGCTCTTAGTGGGACGTAATTGGACTACAGTCAGTGCGTTGTGTTATTGCCCAAATTGTGGAGAGAGCCATTCGGATCAGTGACGAGGATTTGTATGGAGTGGCACTGAACGGTGTTATAGTATATTCGGGATAAGGTGCTACTGCGCAATGTATACGAGGCGTTGGTGGATCGTTAGCATGATGTCGCATTAACGTAACACCGGCCAAGTAGAGGGTCAAGTTTGCCGGATGTTATCCACGACTTATTCGTCGGTTAAGCTGAAACGTGCCTTTTGAGGCTGATTGAAGTGGATATATGCAATGTTTTCGAACGTTATGGCATGTACATCTGGCCAACCTGGTAATTTGTAGAAGGAGCTTACACAGGTTATCCGAGGGCTCTTTTCAATCTCAAGATGACGCTAAGGCATCCTATACCCTGTATGTATATCTCGAGGAGTTTAGAAACCCAGGTAATGGTAGCGTTATGCTGGGAGAGGCGTACATGCCGAACTGTTGTTGCGAAATTTGCCCATATGGCGGCAGGATGTGGCAAGCGGGAATATGGCTCCTGGGCCGGCAAGGGCGCGCAGCACCTGTCCATGAGAAACCGGATGCCTGGAAGACGGGAGCGGCAAGAGGAGGGGTGGTCGCTTGTGGAGTGAAGAGGTGATGGTCCTCCTGTGGAATCAGAAAAGAAGTGGAGATCCTTGATTCTCTTGGCCATAAACAGTACAGCTGTCAAGTGAAGAGGTGCAGGTGGTCGGCGAAAGTGAAAGCTATTGAGGAGGAGTTGGGAGATGACGGTGATACGCTATTGTTAGAGTCTACGGAGGTGGAGAGTCACAGTGAGCAGGAAACCTGGGATCAGGGGCAGAAGGTGTGTGGCGGACGAGGGGGGAGGATCAGGTGGAAACTGTGATGGACAGTGGGATGCCATGGAAGACATGGAGGCGGATTAAGGGTGGTAGAGGGGAAGTCATTGTGCTGGCTCCCGGGTCTCAGATATGGATAATTGAAGGTAGCTACAAGGAAAAGGGCCAGCGCGTCAGATTCGGAACGATGTTCTGAACGCCGCGCACAAAGGCCAGGCAAATGACATGGGGTTATCGGTGCTCCAGAGTGACTCTACGAGAGCTGCCACAACAGAAGGGGGGGGGCGGGGAATGGTTGGGAAGGAGGGTGGAGTATGTGGCAAAGGCAAAGCCCAGGGAAATGGATTGAAAGGGACGAGTCTGACATGAGGCGGGGAGGGAAACCTTAAGCCCGGCTCAGCGTTGTGTAACAATAAATATTATGGTCTGTGTGTTGGTGTTTTAACGTGAGTGTTAGGATGTTTTTGAATGAGGTACAGATTGTCGTAGCTTTGTTGCAGGTGCACAATTTTATGCTTGGTCGGAATTTAGAGGGGCCTGAGTATCAGGCTTTATGTTGCCATCTGAGGGCTTATAAAGGAGGAGTGGGTGGGTGTGTTGTTCAGGGAGGCGAAGCCGTTTGTATTGTCAGGAAAGAGGGGGGGGAGGGGGGAGAGTATTACGTGTAAGTGAGTGGGGCATGGGGGGAGAGAGAGTGCCGTTTTGTGTTGTGTGTATGCCAGCCGAAAGTGACGTGTGAAAGTGACGATTAGGATTTGTGAGGAGGAGCTCGTGTACTACCTACGCACTTTACCGTCGGAGGTGGCGATTGTGGGGGGGGGATGGGAATTGTGTAGTTTAAGAGGGCAGACGTGGAACAAGAGGGAGCGGGATATTTTTACTAGTTTTGGGAGGCCCTGCTTGGACCTTCAGTTGACATGGTGCTTTCGGGAGGTCTGTGAGGAGTGTGGAACATACGTTTATATAGAAGGGGATAAGCGGCTCGTTGGTCAGGTTATATTTATCTCAGAGGGTTTTGGTAGAGTCTTTTAAAAAACTTATTGAGATGGTGTCCTTTTTTTTTCCGATCATTAGGCGGTAAATAATGGAGGTGGGGTGGGATGCTTTGGGCTCGTAGGCAGGGAAGTTATTGGAAACTGAACACGATGGTTTTGGAGGGATAGGGAGGGATTGCAGTATTTTGGGATCAGTCTGGGCAGACAAAAGGAACTGAGGAGGATGTGGTAGGATGGTGGGATGTGTGGCTAAGGTAAGAATACGTCAATTTTAGTGAGGGAGGGCAAACGCATTAATAATTGCGGTATGGTTGTCAAATTATTTAGAATCTAGATTAAGGGATGTCATTGTTACAAGGGGGGGGGCTGTGGCCGGGGTAGTTAACCCAGTGGAGGATATACACTATGTTGAAGGGCTGCATTAAGGGATTTCGCAAGAAGAACGTTTGCAGCGGTACGTATACAGGCGGGTAGGACGAGGGTACTAGGGGCGAAAGCATTGGCCTCATGTGCTGCGAGGACAGAAAGGTACGACAGCAAACGATACAATACGGGTTGAAGTCATTTCTTTGGTATGGGGGGGGTTTTAGCAGAGGGACAGGTAATAGGGAAAACCCACGGGGATGAGTGCATATGCAGATAGTGGTTTGAGGAATATGGGAAAAGTTAGTGGGGTAGATGGAGAGTTCTTGGGCAGGTATGTGAGTATTGTTGCCATGCAAAACTGGGGAGAGTCCATGGGAGGCACTGGGTGGGAGTCATTGAGGAGGAGGAAATATGGAGAGCCTTATGGACATTGAGGAAGCGGAAAGAAAGGCACCGGGACGTGGTTTACAAGCGAATTTTAGTACAGCATGGGCGTGTGCTTAGGGGTTTCATAGTAGAGTAAATGAATACCTGAAGGAAGGAGGTAAGATGGGGAGAATTCACAGGCAACGGGCAGTGGTGGTGTTGGTCCCGAAGGTAAACAGCAGAGTACCTTCGGGTTACGAGCCATTTCGTTGCTTTGTGCTGATTATTAAATCTGTTCGCGGGAAAATTCTTGGGAATTTCAGCTCTTAACGTGTTTGTGCGGAGAGGGTCGTGTTTGAGTCTCAGTTTGGGTTGCATCGTAGGTCAATGGGCGAAGGGCCACGGGATCATAAAGGGGTTCCTGCGAGGACTTGGAAAGAGGAAGAGGGTCGTTGGTGGCGTTGAATTGGCAAGGGGCTTATGACAGGGTGGAAAGAAAGGCTTTGAGGGATATTCTCCTACGACAGGGGTTTGGCGAAGAAATAGTGGGGTGGTGGATATGTTGTACTCAAACGCGAAGGTAAGGGTTGCAAATCAATGGGTATGTGTGGAGGAGGACCGCACCATTGGAGCGGGTTCTTCGGCATGGGATGTCCATTCATCACAACTTTTGTTTGCATGTGTTCAGGATCCCTTTTATAGGATGGTTGGAGGATCGTCTATAGGACAGGAGATGGGATGGTGAGAGAATAGTCTTGGCCTTGGTTTGGTGGGTATGTTGGTGATACAACTTTTTTGGTGAGTGAAGGAGGGCCAACGGTTTAGGACTTTGGAGGAAGTTTGTTACACATTTTTGGGAGAGCTACTGGGATGATTAAGGTAATATGGAAAAGTCAATGATAAATGGGGTTGGGGGAGAGTGGGCAGGAGATTAGATTTGGGGATGTGATTTTGTGCTGCAGCGAGTTAAACAGGAGCTGAATAATCTGTGGTGTCGTTTATGAGGCTGACCTGAGTGCTGCAACGATTAGCAATTCGAATAGGATGGGTGGCGAACAGGTGCAGCGACGTTGTGGGAATGCTGCGACTCACATTTAACCCTTAGGCAAGTGCAATCGTAATTACATGTTTACTATTTAGTATAAAGTTCCCTGTAATTTTGGTTGTGTGTCGGCAGTGATGCCGTTAACAGGAACAGCGATCCGAGTATTCTTAGAAATGGTGTTCAAATTTTTTGTGGGGGTGTTCAAGGTTGCATGGTTGCGAAGGGTGGTAGTGTGCATTGCGGTATCGTTGTGGAAGGGTTAGGTTTGTTGGACTGATAAAACGCCGTGATGAAATGTGTTCTTTCTATTAGAGGGAAGTGATAAGGTGCAGGTGCATGCATGGAGGGACGGGGTCAGCTAGATTAGGTACTTGCTCACCTCGAGGAAATGGTATGGAGGGGCGGGAAGGAAATGAAGGAATGTGAAACGTGTTACGTGCTTTAGTGTTAGCCAGGGAAACGGGAAAAGTAAAGGTAGGAAATTTATGTGAATTTGTTAGAGAGTCATGTAGTGGCGTCCGGTTGAGGGGATCTACCCCATGTTGCATGGGATGTAATATGGCTTAAGATTTAGTAAATTAAGGATACGACCTAGGCCACGTTGAGGTTATGTATCGTTTTCCTGCATGGGTATTTTTGCCATCGGAGCGATGCTCCGAGATAGGAGGGTTATCGAGGGTGGGGGAGATGTGGCAGATGCAGTGGGGAAGAGACTGGTTATAATGTTGTCTATTTTTGTGAAGGTTTGGAGTGCTCAGGGTATGGATGATTAAGGTTGTGGTGAGGGTGGGGGGTCAAGGTGTGTCGGTATTGCGAGCGTTGTGTCTTGATATGATAGTGGTGTGGATGAGGGTGTGGTAAGGGGTTTAAAATATGTAAACGTTGGATACATATATGTTTTGTGGGGTATGAGGGGGAAGGAGGGTGGGCGATGTGCTGATAGGACTTTGGCGGCGGACGTTTTATCGAACCTTGTGTCGCATAGAGACATTTAATTGAGAAAAAGGTGGGATGAGTTTTTTTCCGAGGTTATGAGGCTAACAATAGGGAATTTATTGGCTTATAGGGGTTTTAACTGCCGGGGTGAAGTAGTTGGGGGTAAAAGAGGGTGGGGTTCAGGGGTATTCAAACGGGCTCACCTCCTTGGACGTGGCGAAATGAGGGAGATTGGGTGTGACCCGGAAGGATACTCGTGTGGGTTAGATGAGAGGCTGTGAAAGATTAGTTTAGCTTAGTTTCCCTGATGGGGAAGGGTATAATGGCAGTTTAAGTTATATAAATTATTAATATGTTTATTTTCCTCTTGGTAGCGTATTATGTTTTCGCTTGTACTGGTCTTGCAATTGCATTTTAACTTTTTCTTGAGAGGATATTCCTTTCATATGGTCCTTGAAGAACTGAGTTATTTTTGCCATTTTGTTACGCGTGGTGCATCAGATTTAAAGTAATTACCTATTAATGTAAAACATGTGTGGATAAGGATTGTTCTCAGATTAAATTTTTGTATCTATATTTCGTAAGTAATATATTAGGCACGTGCTAGGAAGGCACAGTCGAATGTATTGTCTTGTGGAATGTATGTTACGTCTGGTTAGTTTGTATGTGGCGTGTTAGGTGTTATAAGGAGTTTGGTGTTGTTAGTTCTAAAATCATGATGAACCTTTTGATAATACTTATTCATGTTCTAGTCTAGGGTTCTTTAATAAATTTCCCCTCAAAGGGAAGGTTCCTTGATGTTGGTGAGAGGGTCTGATTTAGGGAATTGGATTCTGTGCTCCAGGTTCCCCCGAATTTAAGCCTGAAATGCTTCCACATCCCCCCCAGGCGCTGTTAACATCTCCGGGTTTAGCGCTACCCCTCTTGATTATAATTAATAATAATTCACAAATAATTTAACATAGCCTGTAGTTGTACCGTAATGTGGATGTGGTGTATTATCTTGCATTTTGAAGTGTGAAACTGCACGATATGCAAATGTTTTGAAAGTTTTGTATTTCATGGTTAACATTAATATTTGATATTAAATTGGTCGGTGTATATTCTTCTACTTATTACGTGTATGTGTATGGAACATGTATTGTTTCATATCTGTTTTAGTCTGTAAATTTATGTTTTTGTGGTCTTGTTTCATGCACTACCAACTATTAGGTAAATACTTATTAAGGTTTTGATGAGGTCAGTGTATGACCATTAATTAGCGATACTAATGTATGTATTTAGAACGGGGACTGTTTACCATACGGGGGGGGGGGTAGAAATGTAGCTGTGTCTGCACTGGCAATAATGATTATTATAAAAGGAGGGGTATGTAGGTTATATATATGGTTTGTGGGTTTCTTTATGGTTGTAGGGTTTTGTATATGGTTGTACTATGGCCATGATCTATGGTTTGTTCTTTAAATGATACCGGGATTGTGTACTAGAGGTTTTTGTAATATCTAGTATGGTAGAATTTAATTTTCTATACTCTTTATACATTAATTGTATTTGTTCTATGTTTTAACTAAAAAAAAAAAAAAAAAAAATTGCTCAGTACGGACCAGTGAAGCAATTTACCATCCTTTTTCTTTCTTCAATGTTATATACTTAAAAAACCTATATGTAATTAGTGTTTTTTTATTTAAACAGTTGTACTGCTGGCTTGGTCACCCAGAGTTTGACGCTGGATTTATTGGAGCGAGAAGCCAGTCAACGAGACACGGCGACTCCTCATTTTTTCCTTTGATATCTGAGAGTGAGATACTACGAACCAATATTGACTGGTTTTCCGAAAACTTGGAACTAACACCAAATACCAGGATAACAACATAAATTCTTTGAGCAACATCCCAGATTCTCATGGACTTAGAAGGTTTTTTGCTCATGTCATAAGATCAAACTGGATATTCTGTTAGGCGATAGGTGTTTCCCTGGCAATGGCGACCTTGCCAGGATTTGGACTCCTTCATGTTAATCTTCCTGAATAGTTTCAGTTGATTGTAAGTATAACAGTTAAGAAAGTAAAGGGTAAGTTGAGTATCGTCATTTCTACGGAAGTGTGTTGTTAAAGTCATTACTGATAGTCTTTTCAGACTTACGTTTTGGTTCTAAGGATTCAAGTTTAGGTGTTTGCTTGATCGAGACTGAGGAACTCCAATAATCAGCCCTTCTGTGTGAACCGGGCTGAATTTAAACTTTGCTGACGATGTTGATCCTCCACATTTGTATTCTTCCAAGATTGAATATTTTATTCATTCCCTTTGATGGTTTATTAACTGTGCGGACCATTGCGTCCCACTTTTTAAACTGTTGTTTCCTCTATTAGTTCGTCTTTAGTACAGACTGGTCAAGTTTTGTGTGTTTATTTCTTTTTCTAAACATGGATTCTTGAATTTCTGGTTGGATAGCCGGGGAGAAGTTGGGATTTACTGGACAGGAGCTGACTAGCTATATTACTTATAAGATGCAATAGAAGAGAAGAAAGAACAGGAAAGACTAGCTTCAGCCAAAATGGAAAACAGGAAGAGAGTGCTTGGGAGGAGAAAAGAGAAAAAGGAAAGAAAAATGACTAAGGAATAAACTCAGACAAGGTGCATTCAAAATGAAGAAAATTTAAGCAAACCTAAAACAGACAGGAATTAATAACAGTTAAGATTGAAGTTTAGAAGCCAAGATGATAGAATTTTCTAAACAGAAAGGGTACTAGAGTACCCTACCCACGACACAAATATCTAGGTGTGGGTTTGAGCACTGGCAACGCAGTGGAGGGAGCTGTTAGGTCTTTAAACTAGGAATAGTTTAGTGGTTTTATGGGTTTTGGCGGGAAAACTGTGAGTCGCAGTGTATAGTAAAGGAGTGCTAGGAAACTAGTAATAGGCAAAAATGAGGTGGACATTGGAAAGCAAGTGGCACTAATTGACAAGGACTGTTATAGCGTTTAGTTGAATAACAGAAGAGCAGGAAGGGTTAAGAGAGAGGAGGGTCTTTAAGTATTTATACACAAAATAGTCGAAGTGCCTAGGGAATAGATGGGGACGAGTTGAGACTAGTTGTAGTGCAGGGTAACTTAGATGATTTGGCCATTACTGAGACGTGTTTAATTCAAAAAGTCGGGCATGCCTGCAGATGTCACATTCAGGGTTTTAAATTGTTCCAAGTAGATAGAAGTATCGGGGAAGGGGGGGTGGAGTGGCATTGTATGTCCGAGATCGCTTGACTGTCTGCATAAAAACGGGTATTATAGTCTTGAAGTACACATACAGAGTCTGTTTGGATAGACATTTCAGAGGGGCCTGAAAAATTAATTTAGGTGTGTGATATACCGTCCCCAAATTAGATAGGACCAGGGGAGACTACTATGGGAGAAATTGGTTAGGGCCACAAGGCACGGTTAATGTAGTAATTCTAGGAGAACTTTAACTCTAGTCATATTGATTGGAATTTTCTTGACTGGGAATTTAGAATCATACGATTTCATAGAAGTAGTTCAGGAATTGTTTTTGAAGCAGTTTGTGACAGAACCTACAAGGGGAAATAACTGCTTGCTTAGTTTTTTTTTTTTCCTTTGGCAACAATTGAATCCCTTGTTATAATTTAGAAGTTTCAGAGAGAACTGGGTGTGCAGTGCTTAGCGACCACAACATCAAGTACATGTAGAATTGAATGGAAGTATGAATAGTAGGGGATAACTCCCACGTAACAGTCCAGGATTTTCGCCCTTAGCGATTACGATGGGCTTAGAGAACTACTTATCATACTGTTGACTGGCAGGGTAACGAAGAGGCTATCAATATGACAGTTTTCTGAACACACAATATCATGACTGACTCAAAGAACGTTATCCCTTTATAAGGAAATTAGATCAAATAGAAAATGCACCCAAAATGGATGAATAATAGGCTCAAATATCTACTAGGGCATAAGAAAAGGAATTATAAGGCGTATCAAAAGAGGCGAGGGTCATTTATGAAATCAGTATATTGACATTAGAGGGATTAAAAAGGGGATAAGATAAAGCTCTAAAAGGGACTATGAAATTCAAAGTTGCTAGGGATTCTAAAACTAACCCAAAGTTTTTTCACAGGTCTATAGAAATAAAGTCAGCAGATAAGATAGGTCACCTTAAAAATAATATGGGCATCTTACTGACAAGTAAAGAGCATGAAATGTGCTCGATTTTAAATACTTTATTTTCTCTCGGTTTTTACACAGAAGACACTAAAAGTATTCCGGTAATTAATTTTTATTAGTGGATCAGAAGAAGATAAATTATGTAAATCACGTCACTATGAAATGGTTGTGAAGCAGCGATTAGGACAGATGATAGCAAATTAAGTCACCGGGTCCTGTATGAGGTTTTTTCAAGGTTCTAAAGGAATGCAAAATGGAAAGTCTGGAACCATTAACTAATATTTTTAATTTATCCTATTCAATACAGGTGCTTGCAGGTCTGATATGTGGAAGATGGGCTAATGTAATTCCTATTTTTAAAAACAGGGGACAAGTCGTACCGTCTCAAATTTACCGCCAATAAGGCCTACCTCAATTGTAGCAATTACTAGAGTCAATTATAGGCTGCAGATTATAAGAAGCCATGTCTGATAAGCATAGCTTGATTAATGACACTCAGGCATGGAGTCACAAGAGGCCGGGTCTTGTCTAATAATTTATTACTTCTTCTGTATAGCTTTTGAGTCTGTTGACCACGATAAAGAATTTGATATTATTTTACCTTAGTTTTTAGTTAAGGCATTTGATTAGAGTTCCGACACAAAAGGGACTGTTGAAGAAAGTAGCAGCTCTTGGCATTGGGGGGGGAAGGGGTGCTTCGTGGATCAATCAGGGCTCACAGACGGAGCAAAGAGTGTCCATAAATGGGGTTAAATCCGAGTGGGGATCAGTAAGAGATGGCGTTCCACAGGGATCAGTCTTTGGGCCATTTGTTGTTTATAACTTATATCAATGATCTGATGAAGGAATTACTAGTGATATGAGCAAATTCGGCCGATGACACGATGATGGTAGGATAATTGATTTCAAAGTAGATGTTGGGAACTTCAGGAGGATTTAGACAAACTCTACTCTGGTCGGAATAGTGGCAGATGCAGTTCAAATGAAGATATATGCAAAGGTTCTGAAGGCTCGGGATGTGCCATAACCCTAACACGTATAAGTTAAATAATGTAGAACTTAACCATAACAGATTGCAAAAAGACTTGGGGGTTTATGGTAAGCAGCAAACCTTAAACAAGACAGCAATGCCTAAGCGTACGAATTAGGCTATTAGATTACTGGGATTTATATCAAGAAGTGTAAGCAACAGAAGTACAGAGGTCATAATGCAGCTTTATACATCATTTAGTAAGGCCTCACCTAGATTATGCAGCTCATTTTGGTCTCCAAATTAAGGAATGGAATAAAATTCGTTAGAAAAACATTCAGCGTAGGATGAATTAAAATTAATAATAGCCTTAGAAATTCTTCTTATAAACGAAAGATTGAAGACTCTTAAGTTACAATTCACTTGTTAGACGAGAATGGGGGAGACCTGAATCGAAGTGTTATAAGTGGAGATAGGTATTAATAAAGGAGATATTAACAGGTCTTGAGGATATCTCTCAGAGAGAACCCGCAGTAATGGATTTAAATTAGATAAGTTTAGATTTAGAAAGGACAATAGGGAAAGTATTGGTTTGGAAATAGGGTTGTAGATGAGTGGAACAGTTCTACCTAGTTGGGTTATGAGGCTAGGACTTTGGGTAGTTTCAAATTTAGGTTGGATAAATACATGAATGGGATGGGTTGGATTTGAGTGGGACTTGGATATCAGAGCTTATTTTCTTGGGTAGCATTGAAAAAATTGGGAAGGTCAATGTTTGTTATTGGGATTGAATTCGTAAAGGTACCTGACCTAGTATGGGCAACAGGCCTGCTGCACGTGTTCCTCCTTTCTTATGTTCCTTTATGTAATACCTCATAATACCACCTTTCACAGAACAGGATGACATCTTTGTATAAATCACAAGATTCGAGAACACTGCTCTTTTGTGACTGGCCCTTTATATTCTTGACTATAGACTTGGTTGATTTGTGTCTGGGTTTACTTTAAATGTTTTACCTTCTGAGGTGATTACTATTAATTTTTTTTTCTAGATAGCCATTACTTAGCGCTCTTTCAAGAAAACAACCGTTTCCATACAGATATGAATTTCGTCAGCTAGGATAACTCGAAATCAAAACTTATATGCTGTTCATTACAATCTTTTCAGATTAGTGGATTCTTTTGCTGAGCAACCACGACTTGACTCATTATCAGACCTTATGTTAACCTCCGATCTAAGAATTTTATTATAGGAGATCGAAATGTTCTACACGCTTATTCGACAATGGCCCAAGCTGCACATAATATCCCAGGAGCGTAGCAGATAGCAGATTTAAAATCTGTGGTGGGTATGCAAACTGAGAGGTCAAAACATTGTCCATAAAAGTTCCTCTGCCTTCACGATTATATGTTTTACTGCAATGAGTTTGGGACATGGAGTCCAAGAATGTCCCAAATGAAGAGGCGACGACATCGGAAATGTTTTACCGAAACAATATTAATGCACCTTTTAGTGAAGGATACTGTTAATAGAATGAATGTTTCAACATTTCATAGAGATTGCTCCAGTATTGTTATTCTTCTAGTAAGCTTTTCCCTAATTTAAAACCATCACTGTATAAAAACTAAGTGATTCTTTTACCAAACTGTTAGGTGCTTCATAAGGTTTTTGCAATTGGTTTTAGGTTGTGTAGCATGCAAGTAGTTGTCTCAATAACTGGGTTCTGTTTTGGTGGCGGAACATTGATGGTGATACCTCCTCCCATCTAAGGAAACAGTTTGGGGATTTCAGAACTTAAGTAAGAAATTGGAATCTAACTCTCCTAATAATTTATTTCTTCCAATAGAGCACCGGAAGTGAATCAGACTGATACTTAAATCAGAATGTGATATCACAATGCTGCTGGGAAAACCCTCAAAAAATTCATTCATCAAAGCCAAATAGATCAATCACGCGAAAAATTATGTGCTGTCTGTACTAGTTAAAACAGGACACAGTTAACAATCCTTATTACTAGAGCACTCACGTCTAAGGCATAAACCAGATTTAGAGGGTCTCCAGGAAAAACTTGTCCATCCTTAGAGGAAACACAGAAGTTTGCCTGAACGGGCGATGTGATTCAAAGAAAGAATTTTCCTATAAATTTGCATATAAAGATAATTGCCTTGAGACTATTTTGAATATTTCTCATGTCCTGCCATTCTCTGGCCTTTATTCACATAGGAAGACACAAGAGAAGATCAAATACTTCTGGCCTGGGATGTCTTCTAATATCTATAAGTATTGTAGATCTTGTCACGTAAGTCATCATACTTCACAAAAAGGGAGAACTAAGATTTTTTATGGTCAAAATACCAGTCTTTTCAGTCCATTGGTAGTGTTGCAGTGGATATAGTTGGTTCTATCACTCCTCGCTCATCAGGTTATAATTTATCTTGACTTTGAATCTGTGTTCTAGTTTCACCAGTGGAAAAGTACCATTGAAATCCATTACTATTACGCGTGGTGTCATAAAAATAGTGAATAAAAAATGCTACATATTTCCGGGATTGTTCTGAAACTAGACGAGTATTATTCCTGATCAGGCAGAGTGGCCAGGAGAGTGGAGAGTGAGTGTGTGTGTCAATGGTCCGCAGCACCTGCAACATGTCCTAATATTATATTACTAATCATAGGTTAGTATAAGTGCTTCTTGTTTACCTGGTAAGTGCCCTAGTGCTGCAGAGGCCTGTTGAAGTTTTCGGAGAGTAATCGTATGGTATTTTTTTGCTGCTGGTAGACAGGACCGGCGGAAAGGGGGATAGGGTGTCATGGAGCCCTCCCTGTCATAAATTTTATTTTTTGTTTTATCACTAGTTCAGCAGTGGTAGGTATTGTGAGTACTGGGTTAAAGGTATATGGAATGTGGAATGTTGGTTGCAGTAGAGTAGATTGTAGGTTGCATATAAGTTTTCTATTAAAATATTATATTTTTGGTATTGGTTGAGTTATTGTCTTTCCTCATATTCTACATTAGATCATTCAATTTTATGCTTCATAATTTGTATGAAGGTACAAGCTGGCCTAGAGTGCTTTCTTTTTTATTTTAAATAATCTTAAATGCCTTCTAACTAAACAGGCGTTAACCCTTTTGGAGCCAGGAATTTTATTTAAAGTTATGCAATGACAAAAAAAAAAAAAAAAATGTAAAAAAAAGAGTAACAATTGCTTAAAGTTGCAGAAGCGTTATCTAATTTTTTTCACGGGTACGTATACCAGAGAATTTTCTGACCAAGAAACAAACCTTACTTCCTGAATTAATAGGACAAAGTTTTCTCTAACTTGTGGGTGTTCAGCTTCTTATCACTACACCTCACCATCCAAACTGTAATGGAAGAGTTGAACGAAACATGCCATCTTTAAACCAACTGACTGGCTAAGATATCTGTCATGTGCTCTTTTTGCTATGTGTGGAGTTCAAAGTGATTCCTATGGGTTATTCCCCTTTCTAATTACTCTATGGGAGACAAGCTCTTGGACCTCTTTCTTGAACGATCTGTGATCCAAAGATATTAAATCTGAAGTAGAAAGCACTTAAAAAGTTTTCTTTTAGATTCTAGAAAAGGTTTAGAGGAAACCGTCTGGAGTTGGCTGTAAAGAACCTGGAATATGTTCCAGGGAGGAAACATAAAACATCTTTTGACCAAAAGATCTCTGAGCGTTAAATTTAATTATGGAATGACGATTTTTGGTTCTTTTACCAGAAAAAAAACCAATAAATTGCTTAATTTCCTAGCGCTGACCGTGAAGTAGTAAAGGTCTGTTAATAAGGTAGATTATCATGGAAGGCAATGGTAAGAGAAGAATGTATCCTGTCAATATTTGGAAGCTGTTCCACCGTAGGGAAGTTTATTTTGTTTAAACTCCTTTAAAATAGAGTCTTGCAGCTTAGTTAAGTCTGGATTCATGTGTAATGTAGTTTGTATTACAAATAAACGAATCTCAACAGAATCAAAGAACTCGATTGATATTCTAAAGGTTGATTTGCAACGAGGGGGGGGGGGGGAAAAAACTTCAAAGGTCAATATCAAAGTGAACTATCGGGTAAACAAAAGTCTTAAAGTGCCTTAGTAAATACTTTTTTAGATGTATTCTTCAGATATCCCAGAATATTGCCACTATGTTCTTTACGAAAACTGAAACTGTCAACCAATGAAACCAATAAGACGGAAAACTTTATCCTGGACCACGTTCACTTACAGATAGTTTTTGACAATGAAAGTTGACAAACTATCGAAGTTTTAAAAATATCATTAGAAACATTCTTAATAGGCATTTGGATCCCAGTCGTAATGGTTAAGAAAACCATATATTTCATACAAAACTGGCTCACGATTTTCGTTATTTAAATGTTATAACTAAATGGGATGCAGAGTCCATGCTAGTAATCGATCATGACTTGCATAATTTCATGAACTAAATTTTCTCTGAATTAGGCCATCTCGCAAGCGTTACAATAGTGTCTTACACTCTGTCTCTAAACCATACTTGATTGTGCCGCTTATCTCCAGGCTCATGAGAAATTGTCCTTCCTGACTTAAAGAATGTTTCAGTGTGTTGGGCATGATCATCATATTACACTGTCGCTTGTTTTCAGAGACACGAGCTCATGGCCTTTACAGTTAAACTCCTGAAAATTGTTCATGGATATTCTAAGGTGCCATTAACTCCATGGTTTATTATTCGGACAATAATTTATCTGCACTTCCAAACCAAGACTAAGCAGTTCTTAAAAGTACTTTTCCATCTACAAAATATTGTTTTATAGATAATATTTCCCTAATTTAAGTAAGCTTACTTCCATTCTCAGGACTATTTAAAGAGAAGTGAAGGATACCCACTTGTTTTTTCTGAAGATGCTGATAGAAACTTTGAGCAGATTAAAAGGACATGTTCTAACCATCCAGCTGTATAGTCCTTGTGGCTTAGCGCTTCTTTTTGATTATAATAATAATCTAACCATCCAGTTCTCAAATTACCAAATATTAATAAAATAATTTGTCTCTGAAATGATTTAAAATTTTTTGGCTTCTCATTATGACTTGGGGTCTGTTTTCTACAGTATTTTGATGAGACTATATTTCCAATATATTTTCGTTAGTAAGAAGCTTCTGCCTAGAGAAGATATTCCACTGTGAAAATGGAATGTTATGAATTAGTCTAGTGTATAATAAGTTCATATACTCTTATACGGTTAAACCTTTTGTGCTTGGAACTGACCACAAGCACTGCTTTGTACTTGAGAACTTAATCGTACAAATAGCCCAAACTATAAAAGATAGGTTTTAGTATTCTGCACAAATAGGTTTCAGGCTGTATCTATAGCTGGCTCGGACAACCACTTTCTTGAATTGTGTAAGAATGGTATACCTACCGACAGATGAAATTTTAAGACACATGTGCAACATCTGGGTATCTTTATTGTAGACGTATCGCCATCCTGTGGCTTTATCAATACAAATTCCAGGACATAACTTAGAAGACAATAGAAACTATGTACAGAAAGAAGATGAGAGTAATCAATCCCTCAACCTTGGTAGTAGGTGCGAAGAGCACCCGTAAGACGTGGAGATCTGAAGTGGAGCGAAACGAACGAACGAGCAAGTTCAAGTAAGATCCTAATGGGATGAGGGGGAAGACGTGACAGAGAAGAATAGCGGAGGAGAGAGTTGTTCTTAGTTGTAAACAATAGAGCAAGGGCTTAACCCAGCAGCTGAGTACGATCATGGATAGATGCTGGAGAGATCAGGACTTGATGAGAATGTGGGACCGATGAGGAAAGCTGTGCAGGCTTGGCATCATGGTGGTTGATCTGTAAATCTGGTCGGCGATTGTTGGTTGGTGGAGATCGGCTTTAAGCGGGATGGAGAGCGGAGGAATGTTTCAATATGACTGGTTAAGTATGCAGAGAGGAGACAAGATTCAGCATTGAATGGTGGATATCACTCTACTATTATGCGTTTTGTCAGTTTTCGTTTCCTGTCGTTAGTAGAGCCATTTTGAAGTCTTTTGAAAGCAGGTTTTTGTTATTAAACTAAGTTTGAGCAGCACTTTACTGTCTGTTTTCTAAGTCTTGCAATTATGGGAGCAGTTTCAGTTTGGGGATCGCAGCAAGGGAGCAACAGTGTGCTTGAAATACCATGGTGCATGGAATAGATGACCTGAGGTGCATATAGCGACGGGGTGTGGAGGGTCATATGTTTGGCAGGTGAGGGGTTCAGTTGGTCTAAATATTGTTTCCTCTTCCATTTCTTCAGGTCTTGAGTATTTGATGTGGATTTTCAGTGGAGTATCTCTTAGCTTTCTTTGGCTTTGGTGGTTGAGTGGATAGAAACAGGTGGCTCGTTAGTGAGTAGCAGAAGAGGTGGAAGACTCAGGTGATTGGTCCACAGTGGTGGTGATGTCGGAAGTCGCTGATTGGTTGTTTCTTGGAGATGGAATTTCAGGTGTTGTGATGTTACCTAATTCTTTGGTGAGCTTGATGATGTCGGCAGATGGTGGAGATCTGGAAAATAAAGTTTGACATGTTGTTCAATCGGAAGAGCTCGTTAATAACATGTTGAAGGACCTGGTAACGCCATATTATGCATGGTGCATATAGCATACAGTAATGAATTTTCGTAGGCTCATAAGCTGATGGAGTAGTGGTGGAGGGTTGGGTAGCTTTTAAAAGTTTTGTTGTGTCGGCCTGGAGTTTGGTGATGGCAGCATAAGTAGGTGACTTGGAGAGGCGTCTTCTTCTGTTCTCCTCTTGGCTTTTTTTCAGCATTTCACGACGAGTGGGACACTTTGCAGCGAGAGTATGGTGATTGTTTTTGCAGTTGAGACACTTAAGTGGGGCAGTAGAAGTGCAAGTCTTGGAATCGTGGTCTTCAGACCCGCAGGTAGGGCAGGACTTCCTGTCTTTTGTGGGCAAGTCTTTTGTAGAGTGTAGGTAAAGTAGCAACATCCAGCACTGAGTAATATATGGTACCGCTCAGCTTCAACATGACTGGAGTTAATGAAGTAATAGTATATGGTCAGGCCTTCAGCCATAGCTTGGGCAGCCATTGTCTATCAGTAAAAGTGATTTTCAGCATGGAGGAAGGCAGTAGGAATCTTGTGATGCTTTCAACTCTAGCCCAGGGAATTTGTTCTTCATGAAGGTCTTTAGGTCTTCACAACAGGTTGTATGGTAAGCAGTTTGTCAAGTCCCTTCAAGAAGACAGTCTCTTAGCCCGTAAGGCAGGAGAGGACATGACTTTGAAGCCACGGTCTGATAGAGTGGACAAAGCAGAGGAGGTCAGTAGTTTTTCAGCTTCAACATCGTCCTTCACAGACAATAATGAATGCTTCGTGGAGTGAGAGGATGGTATTAATCTTGACCTGTAGACCCCTGATTACCACAGCAAGGGCAAGCTTTGTGGAGTCATTGATCGTACCACTGGATGGTTTTATCTTGACTCTTTGGAGAAGCTCATCTTGGACAGCGTACCTATCTGTGGTCAATGAAGCAGAAGCATATGTATAGTGTTTGCCAAGACCGTAGTCCCTGGCACGGGTTTCAATCTTGCAATGACCCGTCTCTGGCTCCCAGGGAGAAAGGTTTCTTACAATGATGCGACGTATGCTGCTCAAGCACTCTTCTGGTCAGTTCAACTGGTGCATCTCATAAGCAACAACACCATATGTACTCCTAACTATGGGCACTAACGAGGAGGAGGATATGTCGTTATCACGGCAACAGCTTGTCTGGTTCGTTGACTCCATGGTACACTAGCGTGGCCGTAGTCATCTCTGGGTCCTCTTTGGAGGAATATCACTCCTAGTTGCCTGCGAATGTCTCATAACTTCGCACGTCCAAAAGACAGTGTGTTAGGGGCCGCTGGACATCGTGCTGACAGTACTGGCACATCTCCTCCTCAGCCTTGTCTACCATCATCATGACTGTGGGAAAGCCCAAACGAAGTCGATGGATTGCAGTACACTGCGGTCTGGACCTGCTTCTATCATATGGAGGGGGTTCTCCCTGAGTCGCTGTTCGGTGCCACTGTTGAGATGGGGTACACCTAAGACCTCCCCCATAAGTTTCAGGGCTCTGGCAGCTACCATTTGGTCTGTCGTAGGCTGATGGGGACAGTAATCCCAACATGGGGATTGTCTGTTGCGGCCTTGGCTGCATCATCTGCCGCCTCATTCCCCGGATGCCACATGACTGGGGATCCACTTCAATTCGATCTGTACCCTGAACTTCTAAGGCTGTCATTATCCCAGGATCGATGTGATGAGGAGAACTTTGTCCTGTGTTGAGGATGGGAGAGGGTATTGATTGCAGACGTGGAATCAACATGTATGACGGGTCGGAGTCGTTTGTCGTGGGGCATGTGACAATGCCTGCTGAATCACCACCAGCTCAGCTTGAAGATCGTGCGGGTGGTCAGGGAGTCGCCAGCCTTGTTTTGACCATTGTGGTACAGTCCAGCTTCTGCTCTCTTACTGTCAGGGTCGACAGAACCATCTGTGAAATACACTGCACATGTGCCTCCCTCTGCCAGTGCCATGCTTGTCTCAGCATGATTGCTGAGGGTGTCTTGACTGCAGAGATGCCTAGAGAGAGGCAGTTGCATGATACAAACACGGCTGGATCTGGCGCCAGGGAGGTGGTGGAGGTACCCAGCAACAGGAAGGGCCACAACTTTTTCCTCAAGGAGTAGTTTTAAATAGGCAGCATCTTCTGCCCAGCAGCACCAAAACGAACGAATCCAGGAATAGTCCGTGAAGAGTGTGGATCTTGTTCATGCTTGTCACTATCCGTCTCCATAGTGGGGTACTTTACTACCGGTGCAGAATCGTGGCTACTTTGCAGGTGTTTATGTATCTTACTCTGTCAGCCAAGGAAGGAAGCCGGGCCTCAGATAATGAGACATACTGGGTTGGTCCAGATGGGGGCCCCCAAGCATAGTTCTTATTGCCTGGTTTTGTACGACCTCCACCCTTTGCCTGCTCTGTGGGAAGAGATGAGCTAACGCCGGTGCACCGTAGTCAATGAGCGAGCGTATAGCTTTATATAGTACAAGCCCAAGTACATCTTTGCTTGCTCCTGCATGGTCCTCGTCATGGCCCTTGAGTCTGAGTAGTGCACGTGACCTGACATACTCGGCCTGTTTCTGAAAGGTCAGCCTTTTTTAATCAATGTAGATTCCCAAGTACAGTTTGGAGCCTGTCCACTCAAGTTCTATATCATGAATATGTAATTTATTCACAGGATCTGGTCCCTTGAACATCATTGCAAGAGATTTCTCGGCTGAGATCTTGAGGCCTAGTTTTCCCTTTCACGACTGCATAATTAGGTCCAAAGCTCTCTGAGCCCCGTCGCTCTAAATTGCCTTTCCATTCACTACGAGTGCAAGATCATCAGCATAGCTGAGGAGCTGTGTGCCACTGTGAAGGGAAGGCTCACAAGTTCCTGCATAAGGATTTAAACAGGGTAGGACTGAGCACATCTCCTTGTGGCGGTGCCAATTTTCCAGGGTTTTTAAAGGAAGAGTGTGTCCCTGAAAGCTGACACAGGCCGCCTGCCCCTAAGGGAGGGCTCTATCCAGGCCAGGAGGCGTCCTTTGATTCCCTTCCGAGCTAGTATTGCTAGAATTGTTGTTGGGCTGGCTAGCTCAAATGCCTTCTCAAGGTCGGGTAGACGACGATACTAGGTTTTTTGTTACTATCAGCAATCTGCTTAGTAGAGTGGTTAAAGCACTCTGCTGTACCCACTCCTTTGGTGAAACCAAATATGTGATGATGAGAGGGTCCAAGTTTTCCCTATGAGGCGCTTAAAAACCATCCTCCAGTAGTCTTGGCTAAGCAGCTGGTCAGCGATATGGGTCTCCATACTCCTGGGTCATTGAGCTTTGGAATTGGTACGATGGTAAGCTTCTTCCCAAACTGCGGGAGTGTCCCGGCCTCCTCGACTTGTTAATGACGTCTAGTATGGCCTCCACCCCCTCTGCCCAGCCCATGCAATCATGGGTACGTAACACCATTGATGCCCGGGGCACACCCGTTCCTCATTTTGTTCTTAATGGCAGTCGGGGTTCCAAGTCCGTGAGGTCTTCATGTCACATCTTCCGACTCGCATGCAGCTTGTATCGTTAGCTGGCGATGTGGTAGAAGATCCCTCTGAATATTTCCCGGGTGTCCGGGGGAGCTGGGGAGGTTCCCCTGGGAGTGAAAATCTCCACTAAGTTCCTCAGCTTCCTGGGATGGTCGGTAGCTGGTGGCCTCGGCTTGCTCTTGCCAGTTGCTATGTTGAGCTTGCCCCATATCTCAGATAAGGTGGTGTGATGCCCGAATGTTGAGCACCACCCAGCCAATTTCTCAGTTTTTTACTCTTGAGAGACTCTGGGGCCCCTGCTGCACAATGGCTCTCAGAGTATTCCTATTCTCTGCAGTAGAGTTCGCTTGCATAGCTTCCTAAAAAAGTTGTGATGCGGGGGTTCTGCTCCCGCACCTCGTCGTTTGTAGAATCACCCGTCTCTTTTGCGAGTACGTCCCGCAGACTTCTTTGGAATTGTGCACTCTGGGTGCCTGGATAGACAGTGATTAGCTCCTGTTCAGCCATATCACAGTCTTCAGATAGAGAGTATGTGGACCACCATCATGAAGATAATCCTGGAACACCTTCTAGTTGGCTCTCTTTACGGGCCCATCTAGGAGGCAGCACAACTGTGGGAGGCCTGTTGATGTTGAAGGTGGTGATCACTGGGAAAGTGGTCACTGACAAGGTGAGGATGAGTTTCCCATGTTGGCTCCTGTTGCGAGTTGTTTTGACCCGAAGGTAAGGTCAGGCAAGCCACCCAACAGGTGTGTGGGGTCTCCATTGTTTAGCAACTTTGCCTCTGGAATATCGTGTAGGAGCATTGCTATGTGTCTGCCAGCAGCATTGGTTGCTGAGTGAGAGTGCAGCATTGCGTGAGTGCGTTGAAATTCTCCACCCACATAATACACTCAGTGCATACTATGCGAGGAGCTCTGCAATATCGAGGGTGTGTCTTGGGTTCTTGTAGAGTTATAGATGGTAATGGGCGCCCCAGATAAGTGTTTCAAGGATGGCCTGTACCTCGACATTCCCCCACAGTCCACAGGGTTGGCTATAACCTCGTAAGGTATTGTATTGGAATAAAAATACAGCTGTGCCTCTGCAGGAACGCCCGGGTCCCTGTGCCGAAATATCCAGCAAAACTGGGTAGTCTTGGGCACATAGTCGGGACAGTCAGAGTTTCTTGTAGCAAGACGATTCAACCCCAAACCCGAATTACTGCCCTCCAGCAAGAGGGGCTGCTTTCCCCTCAGGCCCTGAATGTTTCCATTGTAGGACCTTGAGGGTGTGATTTGGTACCGAGGTTATTCCATCACTGTTGTTTCCTGAGCTGGAGACTGAGTCCTGCCCGCTCTGAGAACCTGCAAATTTATGGCATCCACTGTCTCGTCCTTGATCAGTAAGCATACTCTCAGGAGCGTACTTACCATCTGCTGGAATATGCTCTGTTGTTCCGTGGAGTTGATTGTATTGCAAATAAGATCCGTGAACACCTTGATGAGTGCTACGAGATCCTCCCTGGTGAGGGCCTGCTTTGCGGTTGGGTTCGAAACAGTGGGCATTACCTGGGCTGTTGTGGTTTGTAGGGACTGCTGAGGGTTGGATTTCTTTATTGTATGCACCGTGGTCTGTTGCTGTATACCAGGTTGGGTAGCCGGGATCTGCTGGTGAGGTGCCATTTGAGCCTGCAAAGCACCTGTGCCGGGTAAGGAGTGCCTGCGTTGTCGTGCTATGGCTGATGGGGGCTCGTTTAGTGCCGCCTGCTGATCGCATTGACCAGATGTACCCTGTTGATGCCTCCTGTTCGTCTTGTTTTTGTTTCTTCGTTGAGGTAGGGGTGCAGGAGGTTCTTGACCTTGACGCCTGGTTGAGGCTTCGAGGGTTGGGAATCCCTGGGCATTGACTTGGGTTAGCTGCTGAGAGATCTGCGGTATGGCAGGGTTCTCTGCACCCATCGTCTGCTGAGAATGATGGTCCGTCGTTGCCTGTTGCCGAGATTTTAGCGTCTTCCAGACTCCTTGGAGTCTGGAAGACGCCACCTCATCTTCTGTACATAGTTCTACTGTCTTCAAGCCATGTCCTGGAATTTGTACTGATAAAGCCACTGGATGGCGAAACGTCTGTAATATAGATACCCAGATGTTGCACATGTGTCTTAATTTCATCTTGTCTGTTTTGTATACCATTCTTACACAACTTGTCAGACATTGCGCCATCATGGAATCTTGATTCTAAGGTCATGTACATAACCTTCACGACAACGACAACTACTGCTACAACTAACCCATCTCTTTGGGTAGGACCTACTTTCACTGGGGAATCCCGCCTAACAATGACAATGTCCTCGTCTGCTACCCGTCCCATTTCCACCTGACGTTAGTATATAAGCGTCAGGCGCCTTGCTTCCGCTTCAGAATCTCCACGACTACGGTGCTCTTTGCACCTACTCCAAGGTTGAGGGACTGATTACCTCATCTTCTGTACATAGTTCTACTGTCTTCAAGTTATGTCCTGGAATTTGTATTGATAAAGCCACTGGATGGCGAAACATCTACAATAAATATACCCAGATGTTGCACATATGTCTTAATTTTATTTCTCGGATTGGTTGAGCCGATTTTGTAAATAGTTTTTTCCCTCTGTAAAGTAAATTATTTCCTCCGAATGTGTATTGGAAAGGAAGTTATGTGAGGGAAAAGCAGTTAAAATGAACTTATGGTTGTTTAGGCTCCTGGGAACCGTTAGTGTGTCACCATCAGCACTCCCATCTAGTGGGTTGCTAGAAAACTTCAATTTCCTCGAGTGTTAGTTTCTTTAGGTTTTACTCCTGATAGTATTAACCTTAGCTGGTGTGGGTTGAAGTTTGGGGAATCACTTCACCTCCAGTCTTCTCCTGATTAGTAAGGTGATATATCAGGAGTATTTCATTTCTTTATTTCTATCCTGGTTACCAGTTAGGACACTGAAGCAAATTTACCACCCCTTGTCTTTCTTCAATATTATACTTAATAACCATCTTGCAACCTGTGTCTGTGTTCATTATCAACTCTGTTGCTGGCTTGGTCATCCAGAGTTGACTCTAGGTTTAGTGTAGAGAGAAACCAGTCAACGAGACATACTGGGACATAGCCACTCCTCATCTCTCCTTGATATATGGAGTGAGATACTACGAACCATTATTGACAGGATTTCCTAAACATCTGACTAACACCGCCTACCCAGGATAACTAGCATTAGTTCTTCACATCCCAAGAAGATCTTCTGGACTTAGAACATTCCCCAACAGCTTGATACATTTAGACCGATCTCCTTAACTAGCTGTCTTTGTAAAACTTTTGAAAGAATGCTACTTAACAGACTATACTACAGAATCAGACACCAACTTTCCCCTCATCTCTGTGGGTTCATGAAAGGTAAAAGTGTGCAGAATTGTACTTCCACCTTTCTCACTGCACACACCTCTGCTTGTCTTACCACATTTCTTGATCTAAAATCTGCATTTGATATCGCAAACAGAACCGTTATAATACACGAACTAGCCAAAATAAATATTGGTCATAGCCTACTTTGTTGAATAATAGGATACTTGTCAAATACCAAGTCTTTGGAAGCGAGTCTAAAGAAATGTCCCTAGGTATCCCACAGGTAGGAGTTCTCAGTCCCATGATATATAATTTTCTGATTAATGCTCTCCTAAATGCTCTACCTGCCTCACCTAAACATATAGCTATAAGCTATGCTGATGACATCATGATCCATACAATAGGGCATAAGAAGATGAGTACCATTTTTAATGAAGTTCAAGCAATTTGTATTCCATTAGGCCTCATAATATCGTCCACTAAAACAAAGATATTAACAAGCAAATGACATTCCCCACCCATCTATTTGCAGAGTGAAAACATTAGCTACGTTAAATCTTACAGATACCTTGGTGTAGATGTGCCCTTTAATAAATCCACCATACCACAACTAAATAAGACATGTAAAGATAGGCTAAATGCTCTCGAAGCTGCCGCTGGCTACAACCCCAACCATGGTGCTAATGTAAGAATCGTGGGAATGATGTACATAACCTATGTTAGGTACTTAATTGATTATGCTGCTCCCATGTTGATATTAGCTAGATAAAGTTCTCTCCGACCCTTGGAGTTAATGTAATATGAAGCTTTCAGTATTATTCTTCTCTGTCCCAAATCTACTAAGGTTCTTAATATGAGGAAGGAGCTTGGTATTTCTAGTATCAGTGATAGGATTATTGAGATTAACACTGTACTCGGTATTAGAATGTTAAGAAATGAACCAGACACTGTCACTATGACTCTTACTAAATGTCTGGAAGTAAATATACAGAGAGAGAAATGGATTTTGAAAACATGCAGTTATATTAAGTTTTATAACCTGCATAAATTTTATCACTATAGACAACAAGAGCATTTCACCCCTCCATGAAAGACGTGTTCATTTAATATCACCTACCTGCAAGTCCTTTCTAAGAAGCTCATTGATAGTAATCCCTTCGTTAAATCACTTGTTAAAGCAACTGCTCAAGAAGGAACTTCTCGCCTAGCTGGTACTAATAAGTTATCACAAGTTACATACACTGATGGATCTAAACATGAGTCTTCTGGCAGGGCTGCATCTGCTCTTGTTGCCACCTCCCTAGTTAAGGACGATAATAAATTTGAGTTAAGAATAAGAATTAACATCTGGGCGTCTACCCAGCAAACTGAATAGTTTCCGATCCTAATGGCACTGAAGCTAACTTATGACACTGAGCTCACTCATCATTACTAATACTATGTCATCATTGAAGGTTCTTGACTCATATAATGACTCCAACAACATGCTCATTGGAGGAGCCAGGTATAGATACTCAAAAATCCGAGAAAAATGAATTAATGTACAATTGCTATGGATCCCATCATATACTGGATTACACCTTCATGATAAAGTTAGCCAAGAAGAGTACCCTGAATATAACTTTGGTATATCTGTGTCTAGCATTAGGAATAATATTAGGAGAGAAGTAAATAATGAAAATGATTGTTATAGGAATGCAATTAAAAGTCTAAGTAGATCTATAACCCACTATGATAACATGAACGTAGATAAGTATGTTTATGGAGCAACTTGCAATGTGAACAGACTGACTGATGTTGTAGTGGCCAGACTTAGGCTTGGTTACAAGTACTTCTGGCGGTTTGGGAGACACACAGATGATGATCTAACTAAGTGCAAATTATGTAGTCAGGCATATTTTCACTATGTGCTTAATTGTCCACTAACTGATGAATATAGAGATAGTATAATAACCTATGTGACATGTCACGATATTTTATTAATGAAAATAAGATACCAGATACACTAAGCAAATTTTCTGAATTTGCTTGTAAGAGATAAGTGAACTGTAGATATAAATCCAAATGTACACCTGTAACCCTCCTGGGGCCTAGTTACTAGGATTTTTGTGTATCCATATGCTCTTGCGCTACCGTCTACAAGATGGATATTGGGTGCATAATAAACTAGCCACTTCCGTGGCAAAATCTAATATCTATATCTAATCTGACATGACAAATTCATTGCGTTCAGTTTCCATTTTGCTGCAAAATTCACAACCCATGCTTCTCACTCATGCAAGAGTGACGGTACTATTATGTTGTAATATATTTCCCTATTTTGCCTACATGGAAAACGTTATGTCTTCACAGATGCTTTAATACACACCCTTTCTTCCCATTCTCTGTTTTATGGTTCATATCATCTTTCATTGACCCGTTTACCAACAAGTACAGTTACAACTATCTGAAAGCATTTACTTCATCCATTCTCACTTATAATCTGATAACAAATCATTCATTACCCTTTTTTTAAACTCATCATCTTGCTCATTTGTAAGTTCTCTTTTAATGAGTGTGTTTCTTTTACATACCCTCCAAAATTTCATCCATCAACCTTGGCAACTTCTCAGAATCTCCCGAGAGAACAGTGTCAGCAGCCAAAAGCAACTTTGACCACTTCAGCTTAGCGTTAGTTCCTGCATCTTTTAATTCTGTAATTATCCCCATCACCCTTGAAAAAATGAATTCTGTGGTTCTTGAGATCTGCTCAAGACACATTCCATTAAGAGAAAGAAGGAGAAGATGCAAACTAGGAAGAGACGTTCCCTATACAGACGAAGGTGAAGAGTCACAGAGCTGCTGAGTGGGGCCAAAATATCTGAAATACGAAGGGAGGCACTAGTCAATGAAATTGCAAATATCGAACTTAAGCTGAAGGAATCTTATAGAAGACAGGAATCTCAGGAAGAACTAAAAGCCATAAAGGAAACTGACAAAAATACCTCTTCTCTTATGCCAAATCTAAGGGAAAAACAACATCCAGTATTGGGCCCCTGCTTAGGAGGGATGGGACATACACAGATGATAGCCAAGAAATGAGTGAGATACTAAAGTCCCAATATGACTCAGTGTTCATCGAGCCACTGCCCAGACTAAGGGTCGACAATCCAAATGAATTCTTAATGAACGAAACCCAAAATTTGGTAATCTCAAAAATCTCGGAAATTATTCTAACTCCACAAGACTCTGAAGAGACAATTAATGACATGCCCATGCACTCTGCCCCAGGCCCAGTCTCGTGGAACTCCGTGTTCATCAAGAATTGCAAGAAGCCCCTATCGCGAGCCTTCAGCATTTTATGGAGAGGGAGCATGGATACAGGGATCATCGTACACACACTAAAAACAACAGACATAGCCCCACTCCACAAAGGTGGCAGTAAAGCAACTGCAAAGAATTACAGACCGAAAGCACTAACATCCCATATCATAAAAAGGAAATCTTTGAGAGGGTTCAAAGAAGCAAAATAGGCAACTACCTAGATACCCATTAATTACACAACCCAGGGCAACACGGGTTTAAAGCAGGTCGCTCCTGCTTTTTTCAGCTACTTAACTACTATGACAAGAATTCTTTTGCCCCATTACCACCTGGCATACAAACTTACCTATTACTTCCTCTACAACAGATTCTCCCGCTTTAGCATTTAGATTCCTCTCAATTATCTTCTCGCTTGGTTCAAAACTCTCTATATACTCGCTTAATATCTCCCTAAACTTCTCTCTCTCTCTTCTCTGTCTGTCTGTCTATCTGTCTGTCAGTCTGTCTGTCCCTCTCTGTCTCTCTCTGTCTCTCTGTCTCTGTCTCTCTCCGTCTCTCTGTCTCTGTCATTCTCTCTCTTTCTCTCTCTCTCATCTCTCTCTCTCTCTCATCTCTTCTCTCTCTCTCTCTCTCTCTCTCTCTCTCTCTCTCTCTCTCTCTCTCTTTCACTCCTCTGCACTTCTCTCATTTCCAAGTGCATTAACACATAATATAAACCTCTTATCACATGCTGTCCTTATTTTAATCCTCATTATCCTTGAATTTATAAAATATTTTTTTCCTTCCATAACTGATCATTCAACATTATGATAACTTTCTTTATTTCAAATTCTTTCTGATATACAAGACTTAATCCCATTAATTTCTCCCCACTAAAAATCTCATACCCCCTTCACTTTGTTTCACTTAGAACTTGGACATTCAGCTTCTTGTCATTCATAACATTCACAATAAACTTTTTCATCCTCTGTATTACGTTCAAACTCATTTAAACATCCCAACTTTAAAAGCTTTTTATTTTTAAATTTAGGAAATAAATGTGTTCGGATATATTGAAGTGTACATGTTAGTGGATGGGTCTATGAAAGATGTGTTGAACCATAGAAGTGACCAGTGAAAATAAGACGAGAGGTGTATTAGGACATATGTGAAGAAGAAGACATTTATCCATGGAGACAAAAAGGACAACTGACCATAGTTGTGGTACCAAGACTGTTATTTGGGCTGGAAGCACTGGTTTTAAATGTTGCAGAGAAGAGAAGGTTAGTGGCGTTGAGGTTGTGCTTGTGATCAATGTTTGGTATGAACATTTTTTTTTATTTAAAACATCATAAATTACAAGGTAGTATAAAATATTAAATACCACAATAATACAGGATCTGGACAAGATTACGAAGAATTATATCACAAGTGCAAGAGAAAAATTTTGAAACACGCAAAATACATACACACCATGCACTGACACACATTATACAAAATGATAATATATCTGACACATACACACAAAACAGTTGGAGGGGGGACCCCCCCCCCATGAAAACTCATCTATAAATACACCCACATCATTCACACACGTATTGATCACAGCAGTGATCAAACATAAATTTTTGTAACTTTATATATACATGCAACTGATTATGAAATTTAACTTAAGAACAAAGTCTGGTAATTATCCGTCAACATTACTCTATAACAAAAATAAGCATTACACAAAATTGCATAAGCGTATAAAGCATCAACAACTGCAAGATGTTTACAGCATACGTTGCATCAGCAACGAAACTTAATAACATTACAAAAGTGATGGAAAACAAATTATGTAAAAACAAATATCAACCCCATCTAAGAGGAAAGAAATTCCCTACAAAATTACAATAAAAAACTGCGAAAATACATACCAGAAAAATTATATTTGCTAAAACTGGTAGACTAACATGGACAGTGACTTCTATAACTCTCTTTTAAGCTCAAGGACATATTTTATACAAATCTTGGACACAATCTTGCACACAAAACTTACATGTCAACACAGCACCACTCAGTACATACCTTCCCGACCCTCACATTCCTTCGCAAGCCCTTTACCTCACACACTCTCCCTCCAAAAACCTAATGGCAACCCGCTTATAAAGGAAACCAGTCCTTTACGTATAATTAGCTCGCCAACTGAATGAGGCAATTGACCGTAAGTTTGCAGTAGGTCTCCGGAAAACGTGTCCTCCACTGTCCCCCATAAATATGTCTGTTTCTGCAAACCGTTCTATATATACCCGCCGCAATTGCCCTAATCCTAATTCTTCCTACTCCCGTGTCCCTCATCCCCCAGGAAATATACAGAAAATCCACCACTACATACATAATCACCCTTTTCACTTCTCTGGAGACCCCGTGTACTTCTAATGTTAAGGCTCTCAGGGTCTCTACATTACCCCCACCCATCAAGCTAAAAACCTTCGCTAACCACACCCTTACCTCCCTCAACTCTTCACAGAAATAAACCGCATGAAAAGCTGTTTCCTATTCTCCACAGTGATCGCAGGTCTGTTCCCTCACCAATCATATTGAACACAAAACAGCTTTCGATGCTAATATCCCCATTATAAACCTATATACAAACTCCCGTACTCTCGGCATTAACTTAAGCTTTCGAAAGTCATTCCATATCATACCCCAATCATACAAGGGATAAACCGATACCCCCTGTATGATTTCCGGCCTTCTGCTCATCGTCACCAAACGCTCCACCCTAAGATTTTCCACCTCCCTAATCAATAACAATAACCTCAGCATATCCTCGCATTCAATTAATTCTTTTCCGCTCCACCATCTCCGCACATCCTTCATCACTTTCCCCACTCTAACCCCTCTTTCCCCCCCCTCCCTAACGAACCTCTGTTTCACATATAAAGCCTTTACTCTCGGCCCCAACGCTAAAAGGCCTACTCCTCCACTGCGTATATTCGACATCACCACCTCCTTGCTTAGCCATGCCCTCCCGAAACCCCAAACATAACGTAATGCCATCCTTTGAATCTCGTGTACGTCTGGAGTCCTCAGTGGATACACCACAGCCATACTCCACACTTTACTATAAACTAATGAATTTTCAATTATCGCACGCTGTTGTAAGGTGACGTCCCCCGCCCGTAAACTCCTCAACCTTTTTACTGCCTTCTCCACCACCACCTCCGAATTCACCTGCCTAGCCTCCCGTGCATCTGTCATGTATATAACTCCACAAATTTTTAGCCTAGCCACTACTTCCCACCCAAACTCCAACCCCAAGCCCCCCCCCAACCCAGGCACCCACCTCCAGCAAACTTGATTTTGCTCTGTTCACCCGCATGCCAGATGCCGTCCCGAAAGGCTCTAACACACTTTCCACCGTACGCAATCCCTCCACACCGGCCATCAGAACAGTGGTATCATCCACATACCCCACCACATATATACACCCATCCTTCTCCCCATTTAAAATCCCCCTCCCCTCAACGAGCCCATAAAATGGATGCTGCATACACGCAAACAATATTTGAGACAGGGGGACACCCCTGTCTCAAACCCCTCTCCATCCTTACAGGCCTTCCCAACCTGCAATTAATTTGTACTCGCACCATTGCAGATGAATACATTGTATCAACCCACCTCACCACTCCCATGCCAAAACCGAGCTGCAACAAACTAGCCCTCAGAAAATTTCTATCCACACAGTCGTGTGCATTTTCTCAATCAATGCCCAAAAGCCCTCCCCTGCTGCAACCCTCCAAAAAATCCCTAATGTGGCCATGCCCATCTCTCATGCTTCTGCCCAGAATACCCATCTGCCCCTTATGAATAACCCCACCTAACACCTTCTTCATCCTATTGCCCAGTATCTTCGCGAAAATCTTGTAGTCGGCACACATTAGCGAAATAGCTCTGTACTCACTCAATACTCTTCCCTCTTGCTTTTTGCGTACTAATACGACTACACCCGTTCGCTGAGTCTGTCCTAACTGTCCCTCCCGTCGCATACAATTCATGACCCTCACCAGACAGTACTTAATGTGCTCCCATTGAATTCTATAAAAATCATTTGATATCCCATCTATACCCGGTGCCTTGCCAGTATTCATATTGAACACAGCCTCCTCAACTTCCCCTATGCTAATCTCACCTCCCATCCCCATGCCCTCCTCTCCACATGACCCTAAACCTCTCCCCCCACACCTCCTCAATAGCATCGCCCTCCTCCCCCTTCCCCCACTTCTTTTGGAACCAAAAATCAGCATAATTGCTCATGCCTTCTGTAGTATTCAGTACCTGTCCCTTATGATAACCCCCCATATCCTCACTTACCTCCAAGTTTAAAATAGTCGAATCCTTCTGTCTTACCCTAAAACCTCGCAAAACACTTCCCAAAGGCTTATCACCCCACAGCACAGCTTCCATTCCCGCCCTTACACGTACTGCATCAAATCTACCATTATGTAACTCTGCCAACCTGTCCTTGAGTTGAACCATGTTTCCGTACTGCCGCCCCCCCCTTCCTCATAACACCCATTTAGCTGATATTCAAAAATAATTTTGCAACCCATAACCTCCACCCTGCCTCTTCCCTTCCCTTCCTCATATAGAAACCTGCTATAACCCGCTTAGCATGCCTTTCCCACCATTCTAAGACACATGACTCTACCTCTCTAGAATCCCAAAAAGTTTGCCACCATTCCCAAAAGCCATACTCACCTCCTCACTCCTCACGAGTCTTGCATTTAATTTCCAAAAAACCCGATTGTATCCTAACCATACCTTCCCAATCAAGATCTGCTATAACTGCCCTATGATCAGAAAACCCCACATCAAAAGTCCTAACTCCCAACACATGTACAGCTTCCGTTGCATAGAATCCTATCTAATCTTTGCAGCATAATCCTGTCGACAAACGTATACTCAACCTGCCAACCCCCCTCCCCACAACATCCAAACCCCCCACGTCTCCAAACACATTACGTAACAAGCCCAACATACACCCCGCCCCCTCGGTTCCACATCCCCACCCCGAATAACACAATTCCAATCGCCCCCCTATTACAGTGACTAAAGTTCCTCACAAAGTTCTCCTTGACTCGTGCGTTGCCATCCGCCGGCATATATACTCCTATAAAACAAACCCTAGTTGCACCCCATTCCCCCCTCCACCCTCACGACCCTCCCCCCCCCTTCTAACACCCCAAAATACGCAATGGACTGGTTTCCTTTACAGCCACAGCAACCCCACCTTTCAACCTCAATGAGCCACTCACATACAACTTATATCCTTTCAAAGACATCTCACAACCAAACTTATAATTGTGCTCCTGAATGAAACATATATCTACATTAAATCTCCTTAAAAACCATTCCACCCATACTCTTTTAACCTCGGCTCTCAGGCCATTAACATTGATCGTTACAACCTTGAATTATGACAGTATAGGCGGCTTGCCCCGCCGCCTTGGAATGGTACCCGCGTGACCTGGCTGCTGACTAGAGCCCCGTTTGTCACCTTGTCTGTCCAGTCCCCCAACCCCCCCTTTATCCTTTGAACCTTTCAGTACTTCAGTACCGCTACACCCACTCTCCGGGAGGTCCAACCTGGGCTTCCAAGACTTCTTCCCAGGTCTCTGCCTTGGCATTAAGACATCATCCATATCAGACGTCGCAGCTGTTCTCTTGCGTGAACCTCCATCTCCACATGTAACCTCCTCTTCCATGCACGCTCTGTGCACCTCAGCCACTACCGTGTGCTTCTTCCCCTCATTGCACACGGTCTTCCCACGTCCCGATGATACTGTAGTCTCCTCCAACGAGCGTCCACGCTGCTCATCATCCAAACTCCCCTCCACCTCACTCAGGAAGGTATTCAAAACCTCATCTAACATTTCATCCTGTTGCATTACAGGCTCACCGTCATCGTTCGTCGTCGTCGTCTGCTCAGGCCCCGTCTCCACAGGTAACGTAGCACATGAGTCTGCCTCCGCATCTGCTTTATCCACTTCCTCACTCCAACTGCACGATGCCTGCCTTTCGGCCGCATCTGTCTCCTGCACCACAGGACCCAACTGCTGATCCACCGGTGTTGGCATCTGTTCCCTCCGTCCTGGTTTCCTATGGCATTGGGCAGCCTTATGGTCAAATGATCTGCACAGCCTACAAGTCCGCCTCTGTCCTGCATAGTATATGTAGACCTGCGTTCGGAACTCTTCCAGTAAAACATACGAAGGAATTGATTGCCGTAACGTCATCTTCAGATTGAAGGATCCCTCGGGCAGTCCCACATAAGGCCCATCCTTCCACACTCCCAATTCCGCCGCATGAATCTTGCCATAACGACGGAAGACCGCAACCACATCATACTCACTAGCTTCAAAGGGCACATTCCTGACTTTTACGTATGTCACATAGCTGGATACATCATGTAGACATACCTCCACTGCTGCATTCACGGCCATCCTCTTCTCGTGGTACTTGTCAACTATGCTTGAATAAAATCCAGCATTTATAAATTTGATGAAAATCCTCGTAACTCCGTTAACAGCCACACCATAAAGCTCTTCATTGGGTATCCCTTACACAACACGAATAATCGTAGGGAGTATCACCTGCATTGCAGAACTGCTTAGGCCCACGTACTAATTCCCACCTCAGACAGTATACACACACTGCCATGTCTATCCACCATGTATGAATTGCTCAAAACAGGTAAACTGTGCAGAAAATCAACTGAATCGTAGCGCCTGCCAGCACTTCCACTCGTCCCGGAGCGAAGAGGACAATCCTATGAACATTTATGCATAGATAGGATGTGGAGTGGATATGAGTGGAGACGAGTAGTTTTTTGAATTTACTTGCTGTTAGAAAGTAGAGCATGATTATATTTAGTAAGGATTCAGGAAAATGGTTAGCTTGCCTTGAGTCCCTGGAGGTGTAAGTGCAAGCTCCTGCACATGAAGGATAGATAACCCCCAGCAACGTAGATATGCTGCAGATCGGAACGGACATATGAACTATGATGTCCAGCACACTTCTGACAAAGTGATTGAATCAGTGAAAGTGAATGTGCTCCTCGTTTATGATCTCCCAACCACAGTGAAAGAAAGGCCAAAGATTTTTTAAGGGAATACTAAAATAAATAAATAATTATAATAATAATAATAATACAAATAATACTAATAAAAATAAATAAAACTAATAATAATAACAATAATAAAATAATTATAATAATAAAAAAAAATAGTATTAGAAAAAATATTCCTATTCCTATATGATTCGCCTGTATGATTAATAATAATAATATAATAATAATAAGTAATAATAATAATAATAACTAATAATAATAATAAAATAGAAAATAAAAAATAAATATAATAATAATAATAAATCAATAATAATAATAATAAAAGGAAAAATAATACTAATAATAATTATTATTAATATTAGTTTTTAGCATTATTATTAATATTATTTATACAAATTCTTTTCTTCAAACCAAAATGCAAAAACCCACAGGCATATATACTTACATTCAAAGATTAGAAAAAATATTCACATTTCATATAAGTTCCAACATTGACCAGGTCCACCACCCATGTGCAGGAACATTCACTCTGCTCCCTCGTATGTCCTCACGTCGAACAAACAACTGTCAAGAAAAATTGTGAATTATTGTTGATACATCGTAACATGATAGTGTCTCCCCCAAAAGATAACAACAATATTTTCAATTACTTTAATAACACCAAGATACTAATATTATAGTATAGATAATCAATTTTTCATAGTAACAGACATGTTTACCATTATAGTAAGTGGACTTTTATATCATAGTAACAGTCCCAGTTTTCCTCAACAATAATAGTGCCATGTTATCTATCAGTCATCAGTTAATGCTCCAGTTACTGTTTATAGACAAAAGTCCTCTAGACTGAAAAAGGCAAAGTTATCCAACCGCTAAATGTACAAAAATCGAGTCAATGATAATGGTAACAGCTTCTATCACAGTAATTGACAAAAATACTTAGTCCATAAGAGTCCACAGTCTCTTTGAATACCTGTGATTTTTAATCTCAGGATTTGCAAAGAGAAATTTCCACCAAAATCACTGAGTCAAAAAAGAAATTACATTCGCCATAACTCAATTCAATATGCTATCTACCACAACATTTCCCACAACATTTCCACATTACACATTCATATAAATTGGTAAGGAATATTTTACAATAAGGAAGGTTGAACCATAGTAAAACACTTCACTCTTAATGATACAATAATTGTCGTGTAGAAGTTCTCTCACTTACGAGTAAGGAAAAAATAAAATACATTGACCATAGTTCCTCCAACAGCTGTCTGACGGCAGAGATTCATCAAGTATTGTATTGTTATAAAGGAGGAAACATAGACCATGGTTCATCCAACAGACTGTCTGACTTGAATAGATTCATCAAGTAATGTTGTTTATAAAGGAGGAAACATTGACCATGGTTCCCTCCAACAGCATGTCTGACTGGACGGATATTCATCAAGTTATGTTGTTATAAAGGAGAAACAATTACCATGGTTCATCCAACAGCTGTCTGACTAATAGAAAGAGAATCATCCAATTTATGTTGTTAAAAAGGAGGAAACAAATTGACCATGTTCACCCAACAGGCTGTCGACCTGGAAGAGTTCATCAAGTTTATCTTGTTATAAAGGAGGAAACATTGACCATGGTTCATCCAACAGCTGTCTGACTGAAGATATTCTCAAGTTATCTGGTTATCAAGGAGGAAACATTGACCATGTTCAAATCCCAAAAAATCCCTTATTTGGGTTTCTGACTGGAAAGATTCATCAAGTTATCTAGTTATAAAGGAGGAAACATTTTAACCATCACTCTTCAATAACTACATTATTTAACGACGGGCAGAAATGTTTCTCACAAGGCAGAAACAATCAACAAATGTTCCTCATCAAGGCGAAACAATCAACAATGGTTTCCTCATCAAGGCAGAAACAATCAAACAATGTTCCACAACAAGGCAGAAACAATCAACAAATTTTCCTCATCCAGGCAGAACAATCAACAAATGTTCCTCATCAAGCAAGAAACAATCAACAAATTCCTCATCAAGGCAGAAACAATCAAAAAATTTCCTCCATCAAGTGAGCACAACAATCAACAAATGTGCTCATCAAGGCAGAAACAATCAACAAATGTTCCTCATCAAGACACAACAATCAACAAAGTTTCCACATCAAGCACAAACAATCAACAAAAGTTCCTCATCATGCACAAACAATCAACAAATGATCCTCTTCAAGACACAAACAATCAACAAAAGTTCCTCATCAAGGCAGCAACAATCAACAATGTGGAAGCATATCAAGGCACAAACAATCAACAAATGTTCCACATCAAGACACAACCAATCAACAAATGTTCCTCACAAGCCCAAAACATCAAATTTCCCTCATCAAGGCAGAAACAATCAACAAATGTTCCTCATCAAGGCACAAACAATCAACAAATGTTCTCATCAAGCAGAAACAATCAACAAAAACACACATTCTCACTCACACATCCAGTAGCATCTTGCCAGTGTGTGGGAGTGAGTCCACAAGGGGAGAGAGTCACAAAGTGCGATGAGTCACAAGGTGGAGTGATTCACAAGGTGGATGATCACAATGTGGAGTGAGTCCAAATGAAGAGTAAAGTCACAAGGTGGAGTGA
Source organism: Cherax quadricarinatus (assembly GCF_026875155.1). Taxonomy (NCBI): domain Eukaryota; kingdom Metazoa; phylum Arthropoda; class Malacostraca; order Decapoda; family Parastacidae; genus Cherax; species Cherax quadricarinatus. Next base: position 1,234,620 of record NC_069438.1, on the reverse strand, counting down.
GTCACAAGGTGAGTGTAGACACAATGTGGAGTGAGTCATAAGTATAGTGATTTCACACGGTTGGAGTGAGCCACAAGGTGGAGTGAGTCACAAGGTAGGAGTTAAAAGTCACAATGTGGATAGAGTCATCAAGTGGAGTGAGTCACAATAGGGATGTGAGCCACAAGGTGGAGTAGTCACAATGTGGAGTGATTCACAAGGTGTGGAGTGAAGTCACAAGGTAGAGTGATTTCATAAGGTAGAGTGGAGTCACAAGGTGGAGTGAGTCACAAGGTGGAGTGAGTCACAATGTGGAGTGAGTCACATGTGGAGTGAGTCACTAGGTAGAGAGAGTCACAAGGTGGAGTGAGTCACAAGTGGAGTGAGTCACAAGGTGGAGTGAGTCACAAGGTGGATGAGTCATAAGGGTAGAGTGAGTCACAAGGTGGAGTGAGCCAAAAGGTGGAGTGAGTCACAAGTATAGTAAGTCACAAGGTGGAGAGAGTGCACAAATATGGAGTGAGTTCACAAGGAGGAGTGAGACACAAGGTGAGTGAGTCATCAAAGTGGGTTAGTCACAAAGTGGAGTTTAAGTCACAAAGGGAGCGAGTCACAAGGTGGAGTGATTCACAAGGTGGAGTGAGTCCACAAGGGTGGAGGGTCCACCAGTTGGAGTGAGCACAAATTGAAGTGAGCCACGAGTGGAGTGAGTCACAAGGTGGATAGAGACACAATGTAGAGTGAGACAGATGTGTATGGAGGAGTCACAAAGTGGAGTATCAAAGTAGAGTGAGTCAAATTTGGGATGGAGTCCACAAGGTGGAGTGAGGTCCCAAAGTGGTGAAGTCATAAAGTATGAGTGAGTCAACAGGTGAGTGAGTCACAATGTGGAGTGAGTCACAAGGTAGTGAGTCACAATGGGGTGTGAGTTCACAAAGTGGAGTGAGTCACAAAGGTGAAGTATGATATTTAAGTGAGTCACAAAGTGGAGTGAGTCATCAAGGTGGATGAGTCACAAGGTGGAGTGAGTCACAAGGTGAGTGAGTCCACAAAAGTGGAGTGGAGGCACTAAGTGGAGTGAGTCACAAAGTGGATGATCAACAAGTGAGGAGTCAAAAGGGGGGTTGAGCACAGGGGAGTGAGTCACAAGGTGGAGGAGTCACAAGTGGAGTGATCACAAATGAGTGAGTCCACAAGGTGGTGTGAGTCACAAGGTGAGTGAGTCACAAGTGGATGAGTCAAAAGGTGATGAGTCACAAAGTGGCGTGAGCACAAGGTGGAGTGAGTCACAAGTGGAGTGAGTCACAAGGTGGGTGAGTCCACAAGGAGAGTGGATCATCAAGGTGGAGGGGAGTCACAAGTGGATGAGTCATAAGGAAGTCACAAAGGTAGAGTGAGTCCAAGGTAGAGTGAGTCACAAAGTGGAGTGAGTCAACAAAGAGAGTGAGTCCATAAAGTAGAGTGAGTCACAAGGAGGAGTGAGGTCACAAGTGAGTTAGTCACAAAGTGGAGTTGAGTTCATAAATAGAGAGAGTCACAAGGTGGAGTGAGTCACAAGGTGGAGTGAGTCACAAGGTGGAGTGAGTCACAAAGTGGAGTGAGTCATAAGGTAGATCACAAGTAGAGTGAGTCACAAGGTGGAGTGAGTCACAAGGTAGAGTGAGTCACAAAGTGGAGTGAGTCATAAGGTAGAGTCACAAGGTAGAGTGAGTCACAAGGTAGAGTGAGTCACAAGGTAGAGTGAGTCACAAGGTGGAGTGAGTCACAAGGTGGAGTGAGTCACAAGGTGGAGTGAGTCACAACGTGGAGTGAGTCACAACGTGGAGTGAGTAACAAGGTGGAGTGAGTCACAAGGTGGAGGGAGTCACAAAGTGGAGTGAGTCATAAGTGGAAGTGAGCACAAAGTGGAGAGAGTCATAAGGTAGATCACAAGGTAGAAGTGGATTCACAAGGTAGAGTGAGTCACAAGGTTTGAGTGAGTCACAAGGTAGAGTAGTCACAAGGATGTGGATGAGGGGCCACAAGGTGAGTGATCACAACCGTGGAGTGAGTCACAACGTGGAGTGATAACAAAGTGGAGTGAGTCACAAGGGTGGAGTGAGGGTCACAAGGTACGAGTGAGTCACAGGTGGAAGTGAGTCACTCACTCAATATAATTTTGTCTATATATGAATTATATTCCATTTAGGTATTAAATAGATAAACATGGACCAATATCACCATCACGTAATTTTATACAAATAATAATAGTTGTCTTTCCAGAAGTTATTCCCAGACAGTTAGGAAGAATAAATAAAAAATCATAAGCAAGATATATCACCAAAAAGATCCATAAAGGAAACTTGTTCACCGTCACTCAGCACTCTTCTGCAGAAAATTAACCACAGAGGTTGAGCGAGCCAAAGAACGAAGTACAATCACCATCATTTAATGACTAACAGTGTTATGTTAGAAGTATGTCCACCATGGTAGTGGTCAGCCAAGGAAACAACACAATGAACGTCACTCTTCAATTCTCTCTTATGGAAATATTTATCTCCGAGGTATGATGACCCAAAGAAAGAAACACATGCACAATTACAAATACAATAAACGTCTTGGTTAGACTTTTTCATCAAGGTGATGGTGAGCCAAATAAGAAACAAATTCACCATCAAACTCATCAACAGGTGTAACACCAGAATGTTTCCATGCAAGAAGGCTGATCCCAAAAATGAAAACTATTCATCTTCACTAACTTAGATGCAGGTTTTTCCCATAAATGTTTTCCATCAAGAAAAATTAAGCCAAACAGAATACAATCCACCAATCACTAATTCAGTCGTTGTCTCTTGTGAAGTCTTTCCACCGAGGTAACGTGTAGCCAGGGTAAGGAAGCTTGATATACTTCTTGCATTCTTTGCCACAAGTATTTTCTAAGTAAGAAGAAAACTCACTCGGCATCACTATTCATTAGGTCTTTAGGCATAAGATATACCGTGGTAAATTTACACAAAAACATAATTTAAGAATTCCCCCAAATTAGTGGGAACTATTGGAAATAATATATAATAATTAAGTATAAAAGTTTGATCTTAGTAATTTAGAAGATTACAAATAAAGATCCTCAGATGCCATAATATTTACGTAATCATTCATTGCTGAAAATTATGAGACAATATAATATTAAAGGAAATAAATTAATGTCAGAAGCAAAAATATTAGTGTCAGAAGCAATACTAAATTGAGGAGTCATTTCTACCGCCTCAATGAAAATTCACCATTGACCTCATCGTGCTCTAGGGCCGTGAGGTTAGTGCTACGCATTCGTCATTCTGTCACTCAACCCTTGTGGAGGACGGTACATAAGGCGGTTAGCTATGTACCTGTTTGTATCACTGAGGGGGTGATTTCACAAATGTCGCAGGCTCATCAGGCTGAGAATAAACACTGATAGAAAAGAGGTGTTTGAAAGGTAACGTTTTTTATCAACCAATGCTTCTGTTATGCTGCCTGCCATACTACGAGATAACCTACTGCCTCAACAACGACGACCTGTATGGCAATTGCCTTAAACTGAGCTAACAAGGATCTTTGTGAAATTCGTGACGCTGCTACATATGACAAGATAGGTAGAAAAAATACCAAGACTGTGTATGAATGTTAATCCTGTTTATAGAATTACGACAGAGAGACGTATCCAAGTATTATATTTGGGTTAAAGTTACGGATGTCCCATTTGAAGTGGGATTAAGAAGATATAAAAGCAACATTCAATGATATGGTGTTATACAACAGGAGCATCAGAAGAGCAGGTGGTCATGAAGGTAGATTATGCAGACTGCGTGAGGGCTCCTATACCCTTCAAAAAGTCTTCGCGCAATCTATACCCTCATAAGTGAACACTGAGTGACTTTAGAACTCGGTATATGTAACATATGCGGGGCAGAGAGAACCGTAGACTGTGAGAGCCGTTTGGATCATATGGGCAGAAATGTTGTCCTCGTCGATCGACACCTGAGAAACATGGAGAGGGGAAAAAGGAGTGGGAAGGAGAGAGTGCAAATAAATGGAAGTTGGGGAAATGGTTAGTATGGTTTGGGGGCGAGGCAGGGATGCCCCAAGTCTCAGATCCTATTAGCATGTCCTGCAAGACCCATTATATCTGGTTGATAAATTTAGAATGAGGGGGTAAAACTTAGGGTGCTACGGTATAGTTTGATTAAGTTAAGGCACGACGGTCCTTAGTGGGGGGGAGAGGAGGGTTAAAGAATGTAAGCAGAATTTTGAATATTTAGTGGAGCAACGAGGAATGAGAGCTAATAGTGAAATTCGAAAATTACTGAGTTAGGGTCATGTGTGGGAGGAAACGGGAAAAAGTATGGTGGCAGGTAGTAGAGCAGATAAAAATTTGTGGATTATTTACGAGAGTGGCATCGCAGGGGCTGAGAGGCAAATTCTAAGGGTAGAGCAAAAGGGAATGCTTAGTTAGGGGGAATAAGAACGAGTGGTTTGACTCTACAACAGAGTCATTGTAGTTAATACACTCATTTATCCTAAATTGTGGCACGTGGCTGTGGTGTACCCCTTGATGGGGAAAGATGTGCAGCAAGTGCAAAGGAAAGTACTGAATTTTATATTGGGTTATGGTTGTCATTGGCTGAGGCAGACGGTTGTAATGACACCGCTGGCGAAAGTGGGTTTAGGTTTAATTCCTTTGGGTAGCAGACTGATGAACATGTATGTGAAGCATTGTTATCTGAGATTGGGTGGGGAACGTGGTGTCAGAGTGAGAAATGTGATTGAAGATGTGAGGCGGTGGTGGGGGGGTAGGGACTTAGGGGAGTGTATGAGTATGTTGAGATACTTATTACAAGTAAGAATTCCGGGAGGTTGGTAAGGTGTCAAGAGGTGTTGGAAGGAGAGGCTGTTTTTCCATTATATAATTGGACACGAATCTGGGGAGAATTCAGTAAGTTACGGTTGAAGTCAAGGGTGACGGAAACTATGTATAGGTTTTTACATTGGATTTTGCCAACTAAAGTACGACTGTATCAGATGGGAATTTTGCAGTCTCAATGTTGTTTTTGTGTGGGGGGGGAGGAAACAGTATATCATGTGGTGTATTTCTGTGAGCATATCAAGAAGGCACGTCTATGGTTTCGCAGTGTTGGATATGGTGGGTGGGAGTAGGTTAGTGGTATTAAGGGCACTGAGTTTGGATATAGAGGGAGTGGGAGATAGTGTGAGGAGGGCCGTCATGTATTTAGTGGCAGATTATTTCTATATATCGTGGCGATGAGGGAGGTGGGGGGGGAGGAACGAACAAGGGCTTTAGCAGGACATTCCTATAAACAAAGTGTATAAATGAGGTAGTGTATAGACGTAGATGGGCTATAGATTTTCCGGCATCGTATAGAGGTATGACTGTGAGAGGGTTGCGCGATTTAGTGTTGTAATGGTTGGGTGGACTGGTCTCTGTATAAGGGGGGGGGAGAATGAATTACATTCGTCGCATAGGGATGTGACGAGGCTTAATAAATTGATTCGGTATTTTTATAATCTTATGTAAGTTAATGGGCATGTATGACACTGATATAATTCCTGTGAACATAAATTTTCATAAGTCATGTAATATGTATCAATTTTTGTACATATGAGAATATGTAATATGTGAGTCCGTGACTATATCATGTGTAAAGGTCTCATGGATGACGGCAATCATAATTATATAAATGGTTTTTTGTTAGTCATAATACTAAGTTCAATCTTATGTTCTTTTTTCTAAATATTATTTGTCATGTTGGCATCATCTATGATTCTTATACTAAAGAGGAATTTTTTTTTATTGTCAACAAGATATTATGTTCAAGATTTAAATCATGTTAGTTATTCGTTTCTGTGTTCAGTGAACAATGGTATGATCTGGGGTGCCGTGGGGGGGGGGGTTGTGGGTGTACTGCTCAAACATATTTTATTACATGTACTTAATTAATGTATATGTTGCTTATAGGAAGGGGTAATTGAGGATTGTTTTTTTAAATAGTATTGCTTGCACAGTTTTCCTTAGTTTTTGTATGAAGACATTTTACATGTATCATGTGTGTACAGTGTACTAAGTCACATTGATTGATGTTGGGCACAATATTGTGTAATCTTGTTTTTTCACACACGTGTTGGGGGTTGTACTGAGTCATGTGAAGAGGAAATTTTCTAAAGACAATGTAACACGAGCAGTATGTTTTGTTTATGAAAACATAATTGTTTTTGTATTATCTGACTCTGTATGCTTTTATTTATTTATTGTAACGTGTATTTTAAATAAAATATAAAAAAAATTAAAATTCTCTTGTTCATTCTTCATCTACATGTGAGAATGAATGAGATGGTTTAAGTGTAGAATCGATCGTTTCCCTGTTGCTAGGGTCGAGTGAGCTCACTTGACTTCCCATCTTCCTTGCACACATAAGTAGTATCCTCTGTTGACTTTGGCTTGCACAGTATTTTGTTTGTCAACTCTCTTACAGCTGTTACCTATCGATTTGTGGTACTTTGCGTTCTTATCGTAATTTTACTAATGCACATTCTCCCTCTCATTTGTTTAAAGGGTTTGCTGACTATCGAATGAGTATCCCAGTTCTCGTATGGAAACTGCTATTGATTTCTTTCTTCAGCACGAGTGTTTCAGTGTGTGTCAGCTGAACCTCGGGGTACAAGACGCACTGTCTAGGATTCGACATGAGGCCTGTACAAATTTTGTATTTTATTTTCTCGGATGACTGTATAAGTCATCTCTACTGCTACAAGTGACTGCTATTCTGGGTGAGTTGATGAATCTCTGATGTCAACTGATCATTTACACGAGACTTCAAAAGTTTAATCTGATGAGCTCGTCGTCTTATTAACTGTTCACTCATGTGTGAGTTGTAAGGTTTACGCATATTCTTCCACGGGTGTAGGAAGAGATGAGATCGACTCTTCTGATAAATTAGACACATGTGCAAACACTTGGGCATCTTTAAGGTACCCAAGTGTTGCACATGTGTCTAATTTATCAACTTGTCGGTTCTCTGAACCATTCATCAATCTTCTGTTTCTATGCCCACCTCTACAAGTGGCTGAACCACCTAAGTCACTCTTTGGCCATAGTGTATATTTAGTTATTCCAGTGTTTCTATCACCTAGATTATCTTGTATGTTTTATTTTTATAATTTAGGTAAATCGTATTAAAATATTGTCTATTTTTCACTTCCAACATTGGATTATATTTTGCAGAAATAATTTGGGTTTTTTCATTATTTTTATGCTAAAGTATAGTGAATCCCGAATTGTTTTTGAAGGTTCACGGCTTCACTCTTTTTATATCCAGGAATTATTTACTAACAGGTGACATAACCCCAGAATAACTGACAATCATTTACAACCACCTGAGCGACATATGATGTATAAATATGGACATAATTTGGAAATTTGAATCTTTTGTCAGACCAAGTAACATAACTCATTTACGTTTAAGCTAAACAATTCTAGCTTGCAGGTAGGGAAGGGAAGTGTTACGTGATGCCATCTTTAAAAAAAACTCGAGTATAGATTTTGTAAGTAATGTTGATGATGATTTGAATAGACTGATGCAGTGGTCAGAGAAGTGGCATATGCAGTTTATTATAGACAAATGCAAAGTTCTAAATGTTGGACAGGAAAATAACCATGCTACCTATAAACTAAATAATGTAGATCTTAATATTACGGATTGCATAAAGGATTTAGGAGTTCATGTTAGCAGTAATCTGAATCCAAGACAACAGTGCATAAGTGTTCGCAATAAAGCTAACAGAATCTTCGGCTTCATAGCAATAAGTATAAATAATAGAAGTCCTCAGGTTGTTCTTCAACTCTACATATCTTTGGTTAGGCCTCATTTAGATTATTCTGCACAGTTTTGGTCACCGTAATACAGAATGGTTATAAATCCTCTGGAAAACATACAAAGGAGGATGACAAAGTTGATCCCATGTATCAGAAATCTTCCCTATGAGGATAGATTGAGGGCCCTGAATCTGCACTCTCTAGAAAGGCGTAGAATTGGAGGGATTTGATTGAGGTGTATAAATGGAAAACAGAAATTTAAAAAAGGGATGAAAAATAGCATGCTAAAAAATATCTAACACAGACAGGACTCGAAGCAATGGTTTTTAATTTTGGGAAAAATTCGATTCAGGAAGGATAAAAAAACTACTGGTTTGGTAATAGATTGTGGATGAGTAGAACAAACTCCCGAGTACCGTCATAGAAGCTAAAACATTGTGTAGTTTTAAAAATGGGTTGGATAAATAATGATTAGGTTGTGTGAGGATGTGAGTTGGACATGACTAGCTTGTGCACTAGGTCGGATGCCGTGCTCCTCCTTCAAGTGACGTGGTCTGACCTCACTGGGTCAAGGCATTGGCTAACCCCGGTGTAAGAATTGGACCTGCCTCGCATGGGCCATAGGCCTGTTGCAATGTTCCTTCTTTCTTATGTTCTTATGTTAGTGACTCTCCATATATTATTGCTCAGTTTATTTAGCCTTTATTCACAGTAAATTTCTACTGAGTCTTAGATTATTTGTGTGAGAACAGTATTTTAAACGTAACTCCTTACCCAAATTTTTAGAATGACTAAAAGAATAGCATTGTATTTCTCATCACGGTAAAGTGGGGAAAGGATAATGGGCTCTCAGTAGGCATGACATCGAAGGAATCAGAAGTTTGAGACCGAGTTTCATCTGAACGATATACCTGCAGGGTTTTCAAAGCCACACAGAGGTTTTAACGTGATCTCACATAGTAAGTCAAAATTGTTATTCGTTAAAATTATCTACATTTTCCCCAAATAAGCATTACCCAACACTCAGACAAAAGTTGTCTTGCAAGAGCCCAAAAAAGTTTCCCCAGAATGGTAGAGTCAAAGAATGAATCACACAGCCATCAACATTTCAATAACTATCATTGCAAGGAGTGTTTCCCACTAAAAAAATAGAGGCCAAAGAAATAAATACTGTACATTTACTAATCACTCATTCAATAACTAATTGTCAGAATTTTTCCTATCATTTTCCCAACTATTACTTTTTCAGTACATGTCTCACCAAAGTGTTTTCTTACAATATAGTTTCAACAAATGAAAGGTAATCATGTCAGAAGTGTTTCCTAGTAAGGTAATGAACCAAATAAGAAAACAAATTCTGCTTCACTTATTCATTAGCTGCCAAGCCAAAAATTATTTTCATCAATGTATTGTAATCCAAAGAAAGACATACATTCGTCATTACTTCATTACATTATGTTTCAGGTCAGAAATGTTTCCCAGCAATGATTCAACGTTGTCATTCTAGTGTTTCTCACTTAAGAAGTTTTCACCAAAAATATGAAAACAGCTCATTCATCATTGCTTGTTCAATTGCTGTTTATTCAGTTATGTTTATCACCAAGGTAATGATTGACCCAAGGCAGAAAACATTCAGAAACCAAACTTTCACCATCACTCACACAATAGCTGTCAGAATTGTTTTCTACTAAGTTAGAATGAGTAAAATGAAAAAAGCATTCACTTTCATTCTTTCTTTATCTAGACATCGTCCTCATCGCTCTCGGGCCGTGTGGACCTACTGTACAGACGCTCCTGTTTAAGCCTGGTTTTCTGCGCAGTTTTTCCCTGTTTTGAATATTCAAAATGGCGGATAGACATGGGCGTCGTGTGAACACGGTCTGTGTCGAATTGGTACGTGGCACGCTTACAAGCACTAGCGATGCAGGTGCTCCTGCCTACGATCGGAGAAGTATATGGCATCCCGAATGACGAATTGTATGGAGCAGCCATAAATGGAATTACAAAATATTCATCAAGTTCAAGGAGGCAGGCTTCTACTCTAGCATCGTTACAAAATATCAAGAGAGACGACTGGCCGTGAACACTGCAGTGGAGGTATGCCTCCATGATGTGTCCGAGTTACGTGACGTTGGTAAAAGTAAGGAATGTTCATTTGAGGCAACAGGACATGATGTGGTAGCAGTGTTCCGTAACCATGGAAAAATCCATGCAGCAGAGTTGGGGGTGTGGAAGAATGGACCTTATGAGGGGTTGCCTGAGGGATCATTTACACTGAAAATGACCTTAGGGCAGCCAATTCCATCGCATGTGCTACTGGACGACTTCAGGACTCAGGTCTACGTGCATTACTCAGGACAGAGGAAGACTTGCAGATTGTGTGGGTCTTATGACCATATGGCAGATCAATGGCATAAGAAAGCGGGAAGGACGGATCAGATACCATTACCTATAAATCAGCAGTTAGGTATAGATGCGTTGGAGACAGGGGTACTCCCCAATAAGACAATTTGCCGGTGGAGTGAGGAAGTTGACAAGGCGGAGGAGGTAATGGTCGAATGTGTAACGTTACCGGCAGGCACGGAGACTGCAACAACAATGACGAGAACGAGTGTGTAGGAACACAGGATGGATTGCTGGAGGAGGTTATAAGCTCCTTTCTGAGTGAAGTTGAGGGCAGTCTGGAGGAAGCAAGAGTGAACACATGTCGGTGACATCACATAATGATTTAGTGATTGGGGAAAATTTGCGCACTCATGGCACTGTGACACAGTTGTGGCAGTAAAATAGGGAAGGAACGAGAGATGATGAAGTGTGTGGTGACGGAAGTTCACGTAAGCGAACGGCTGGAACGTCGGAGATGGACGACGTTCTCACTCCAGGGCAGCGATCAGGATAAAGTCTTGAAAAAAGGAAGTGACCATACGGGAGTGAGGGGAAGGGGAATGCGGGATGAACAGTTCTAAGAACAAGGGGGGTAGGGGGAGTGACCAGGCAGGCTGCCAAGGGGAAGAACCAAATCCAACGGGCAGGTTTAGTAGACATCTACCTAGAAGGAGGGGAAAGCCGCCACTTTTTAAAGTAATTCAAGGTAGTAACCAAATTAATGTAAATGGTTTGAGGGCTGAAGTGAAAAAAATCTGGATGGAATGGTTCCTAAGGAGGCATAATATAGATGTATGTTTTATTCAAGAGCAAAAATTATAAGGTTGGCTGTGCATTGCTACTAAAAGAATATAAGTTGTAAGTGAGTGGTCTAATGAGGTTAAAAGGCGGAGTGGCTGTAGCTCTGAAGGAAAACAGTCCCTTATGTATATTGAAATGGGAAGAGGGGGGAGGGGGGAGGGGGTAGGGGGGATGGTAAAGGGGGGAGAAACTAGGTTGTTTTATAGGGGTTTACGTGTCAGCGGAGAGTACAGTCAGAGTAAAAGAGGATTTTGTAAGAGAGATTTTGATATATCATTTACGGGGTTTACCTTTAGTACTATAATTGGAGGAGTTTGGGAACTGTGTCATAAGGGAGGGGGGCGTGGAGCCGAGGGGGACGGGGTGTGTGTTAGAGGCATTATGCAATGTTTTGCGGGATGAGGGGGTTAGGGATTGGGGGGAGGGTGCATGGCGAATAGAGTTTACTTTGTCAGAAGAGGTTATGCAGCGCGGCCAGATAGAATCTATACGTCGGAGACAGTTATGTGAGGGAAGTAGAACTTTTGGGTGTGGGGTTTTCTGACCATAGGGCAGTTTTGGCAGAGCTGGATTGGGGGGGGGGTTAAGATACAATCAGGGTTTTGGAAGTTAAATGAGCGACTAGTAAGGAGAGAGGAGGTGAGTGTGGAGTTTGGTGAATGGTTGCAAAATTTGTGGAGTGCCAGGGGAGTCTCTTGGAATGGTGGGAAAATAGAGCCAAACCAGGTATAGCGAGTTTTTATAAAAGAAAGGGACGGAGGAGGCTAGGGGGAAGTATGGATTACAAAAATTATTTGGAGCATCACTCAATAGTGTGATGAGGAAGGGGAGGGAAGGCAGTACGAAAAAATAATGCGCTAAGAGATATATTGAAGGAAATACAAGATGAAAGATTTGATGAGATAAGGGTAAGGGCGGGGATGGAAGCGGGACTGTGGGGAGATAAGCCTTTGGGAAGTGTTTTTTAGAAGTTTTAGAACCAGCAAAAGGAGCCAACGATTTTAAACTTAGAGTTAGTGAAGATTTGGGAGGATATTTTAAGGGGCAAACGCTGAGGACAACGGAAGGCATGAGTAAAATTTTGCCGATTATTGGTTTCAAAGGAAGTGGGCGAAAGGGAACGTTGGGATAGTTTGTGAGGAAGGGGAAGGGTGCATGCCTTGGGGACGGGTGGGGAGGAGATAGTTGGGGTGGAGGTGTAATTAGTATGGATGAAGTGAAAGAGGGGGGTGTTCAATTTAAATAATGGAAAAGCGCCAGGAATAGATGGGATTTCGAATGATTTTTATAGAGTTCAATGGGGCCATATAAAGTATTTTCTGGTACAGTAATGAATTGCATGCTGAGGGAAGGGAAGTTAGGAATGACACAGAGAACGGGAGTGGTTGTGTTAGAAAAAGCAGGAGGGTAGAACACTGAGCACGTACAGGGCCATATCTTTAATGTGTACAGACTATAAGATTTTTGCGAAGATACTAGGGAATAGGATGAAGAGGGTGATAGGGAATATACTACAAAGGGACAGTTGGGGATTCCTGGGCGTAAGCATGAAGATGGGCATAGCCGAATTCTGGAATTTTTGAAGGATTGCAAGGGGGTGGAATTTTAGGCATTGATTGGGAAAATGCATATGACGGTGTGAATAGGGAGTTTCTGGGGGCCAGTTTGTGACGTCTGGGTTTTGGTGAGGGAGTTGTAAAGTGGGTTGAGATACTGTAATTCTGGGTCGGTGGGGAACAGGTGCAAATTAATGGTAGGTTGGGCAGAAGTATAGAAATGGAGAAGAGTCTGAGACAAGGGTGTTCTATGTCTCAAATTTTGTTCGCATGCATACACCACCCATTTTATAAAATGGTTGAAGGAGAGGGAAGTTTAAATGGGGGGGGTGGGGTTTAATGTGGTGGGGGGATATGTAGATGAACAACTGTAAATGATCACTGGTGTAGAAGGTTGCAAACGATAGGGAGGGGTTGAAGGTTTTTGGGGGGGCATAAAGGAATGCGTGTCAACAGAGCTAAAACAAGATTATTAGAGATAGGTGCTTGGATGGGGGAGGAATGGGGTTGGAGTTCAAATGGAAGTGGAGGAACGTTGAAAATTTGTGGAGTTTTATATATGGCTGATGAGCAAGAGGCTTGACGAGTGAACTCGGAGTTGGTAGGGGAGAAGGTAGTGAAAAGGATACGAAGCCTAAGAGCGGGGGGTGTTACCTTATTGCAAAGGGCGATTATAATAAATTCATTGGTGTATAGTAAAGTGTGGAATGTTGCTGTGGTGTATCCATAAGGATGTAGGAGGTGCGTGAGATACAGAGGAGGGCGCTCCGTTATGTGTGGGGTTTTGGGAGGGAATTGCTCAGTAAAGAGGTGGTCATGTCAACTATACGCAGAGGAGGAGTAGGACTTTTGGCACTGGGGCCGAGAGTAAAGGCCATGTATGTAAAACAGAGGTTTGTGCGGGAAGGGGGTGGTGAGAAGAGTACGAGTTGGGAGGGTGATGGAAGATGTGGGAAGGTAGTGAGGTGGAAAGGAATTAATTGAATGCGAGAATATGCTCAGGTTATTGTTAGCCGTCGGGAAGGCAACAAAACTTATTAAGGTTGGAAGGTTGGTGGAGATGAGTAGGAAAACTGAAACAATGCAAGGGGTAGCGGTATACCCCCTTGTATAATTGGGGAAAGATTTGGTATGATTTCAGGAAGCTTAGATTAATGCCGAGGCTGCGGGAGTTGGTGAATAGATTTATAATGGGAATTTTAGCTTCATAGTCTGCCTTGTGTGTAATGGGTTTGGTGAGGGAAGCGATCTGCGAACATTGTAAGGAACCGGAAACAGCTTTTCATGCCTTTTATTTCTGTAAAGAGTTGGAGGAGGTACGGTTGTGGTTGGCAAGAGTTTTCAGGTTGATGGGTGGGGGTAACGTAGAGATTATGAGAGCCCTAACATTCGAAGTACAAAGAGTTTCTGAGGTCGTAAGAAGAGCTATTATGTACATAGTGGCAGATTTCTTGTATCTTTCTTGGGGATTGAGGAACAAAGGATTAGAATTAGGGCAGTTGCGGCAGGAATTTATCGCACGGTCGGCAGGAATAAACTCATTTATGGGGAACAGTGGAGAACATTTTTTCCGGACTCACACAGAAATATTACAGTAAAGTGACTCATTAATTTGGGAGATTACGTATAGACTAAGGGACCGTTTTCCTTTTTAGAGGTGACATATAAGTATTGGAGTGTGAGTGCAAGAGGTACAGTTCTCGGGAGAGTTTGTATGGATTGGGCGGGTATGTCAAAAGTGGTGATTTTTTGAGAGGTATGTTGCATAAAATTTATTTTTGTACAGCCCAGTATTGAAAAAACTACAGTTTTGTGCTTAACAAAGAATTATTTAAATAACGTGTCATGTGCAGTAGCACGACTAACGAGGAGAGGCTCAACGTGTTATGAGCGTTTTGGCACATCAACTATAATGAGCTTATGTAGGTTTTACATAATGTTCATATCTTGTGTATTTTGCAGTATATATAAAGTCAAAAGAGATGATTTTTTTTAAATTTTCAATTATTGTGTTAAGCATAATAAAATACGTATGTGTGTGTATGTGTATATATATAATATATATATATATATATATATATATATATATATTATATATATATATATATATATATATATATATATATATACATATATATATGCAATAAGATCACAGTAAACAGGTGATTTCAAAATATGCAAAACAACCACTCTGAAAGAATAGAGAAATTCCAAGCGCTTTCGTGACTACTCACATTATCAAGGAACTATGAAAGTAAAGCATCCAAGGAAGCTATATAAGGGGTCCGGCCAGCACCTCACTATCAGATCCCACAACGGTTAAACACGTGACGCGCGGTGACCCAACTTGGATAGGTCCCTTGCACAACTCACCCCCAAGCTATTCTACCCAAGAAAATTTAAAAATTATTTTTTGTCCAGTGTATTATTAAATTTTTCCCAAATTCTATTAATTATAAATGGATCTAATTTATATAAACCAAAGGAAGTATTCATATTATTGTCAAAACTGCTTTTTATGAAACAAGATTCAATTATATTCCTGTCGACCATGGACTTGCTTGATACTACTTTCTCAACTTTTTGAAAATCAATTGGATGGTTAAAATCTCTTACATGAATAAACAGAGCATTGGAATCTTGTCCAGTTCTAATGCTATATTTATGTTGTTTTAATCTTAGTCGAGATTTTACCAGTTTGACCGTAATAAACTTTATCGCAAATTTTACGAGGAATCTTATAGACACATCCATCAGCATTTTGGGGGGAATTCTTTATCAAAAGTTTTTTCACTGTATCAAGATTTTTGAATACAACTTTAATATTAAAAGTCTTAAGAAGAGAAGAAGAGAACTTGGTTGATATGCTAAGTTAGGATGAGATAAGCAAAGTAACACAATTACTTAAAATGAACAAAGACACAGACTACCACAGCTGGAACAATACACATATAACCCACACTTATCAGACTAAAACTTCTGAAAAGGTTACGGTCCTGCTGGACACATTAACACATCACACTTACGGTCCTGCTGGACACATTAACACATCACACTAACGGTCCTGCTGGACACATTAACACATCACACTTACGGTACTGCTGGACACATTAACACATCACACTTACGGTCCTGCTGGACACATTAACACATCACACTTACGGTCCTGCTGGATACATTAACACATCACACTTACGGTCCTGCTGGACACATTAACACATCACACTTACGGTCCTGCTGGATACATTAACACATCACACTTACGGTCCTGCTGGACACATTAACACATCACACTTACGGACCTGCTGGACACATTAACACATCACACTTACGGTCCTGCTGGACACATTAACACATCACACTTACGGTTCTGCTGGACACATTAACACATCACACTTACGGTCCTGCTGGACTCATTAACACATCACACTTACGGTCCTGCTGGACACATTAACACATCACACTTACGGTCCTGCTGGACACATTAACACATCACACTTACGGTCCTGCTGGACACATTAACACATCACACTTACGGTCCTGCTGGACACATTAACACATCACACTTACGGTCCTGCTGGACATATTAACACATCACACTTACGGTCCTGCTGGACACATTAAACATCACACTTACGGTCCTGCTGGACACATTAACACATCACACTTACGGTCCTGCTGGACACTTTAAAACACATCACACTTACGGTCCTGCTGGACACATTAACACATCACACTTACGGTCTTGCTGGACACATTAACACATCACACTTACGGTCCTGCTGGACACATTAACACATCACACTTACGGTCCTGCTGGACACATTAACACATCACACTTACGTTCATCAACATCTACTTCCCGACTTACAATCTATGTGACTTATGTCCATCAACATCTACTTCCAGACTTACAATCTATGTGACTTACGTTCATCAACATCTACTTCCCGACTTACAATCTATGTGACTTATGTCCATCAACATCTACTTCCAGACTTACAATCTATGTGACTTACGTCCATCAACATCTACTTCCAGACTTACAATCTATGTGACTTACGTCCATCCACATCTACTTCCCGACTTACAATCTATGTGACTTACGTCCATCAACATCTACTTCCAGACTTACAATCTATGTGACTTACGTCCATCCACATCTACTTCCAGACTTACAATCTATGTGACTTACGTCCATCCACATCTACTTCCAGACTTACAATCTATGTGACTTACGTCCATCCACATCTACTTCCCGACTTACAATGTATGTGACTTACGTCCATCCACATCTACTTCCAGACTTACAATCTATGTGACTTACGTCCATCCACATCTACTTCCAGACTTACAATCTATGTGACTTACGTCCATCCACATCTACTTCCCGACTTACAATGTTGTGACTTACGTCCATCCACATCTATTTCCCCGACTTACAATCTATGTGACTTACGTCCATCAACATCTACTTCCCGACTTACAATCTATGTGACTTACGTCCATCAACATCTACTTCCAGACTTACAATCTATGTGACTTACGTCCATCCACATCTACTTCCCGACTTACAATCTATGTGACTTACGTCCATCCACATCTACTTCCCGACTTACAATCTATGTGACTTACGTCCATTAACATCTACCACCCAAAAAATGCCATAGAAGTTAGAAAAATAAAAACTATAAATGTACGTAAAAATATAAATTACTCTTGGTGATATGTTTTTGAATTTTGAATGGAAACAATTAACCAACGAAGATTTAACCCAACTACAACAAGAAAGAGTTGAGGAGGAAGAAAGAAGGAAAGTGGAAGAAGAGGAGACGCAGAGGCTCACTGTATAGAGGTTGCCAAGTGTTTTTACTGTACAGGGGTTTCCACTGTATAGAGGTTGCCACTGTATAGGTGTTGCCAAGTGTTTTTACTGTATAGGGGTTGCCAAGTGTTTTCACTGTATAGTGGTTGCCAGGTGTTTTCACTGTACAGGGGTTGCTAAGTGTTTTCACTGTATAGGGGTTGCCAAGTGTTTTCACTGTATAGAGGTTGCTAAGTGTTTTCACTGTATAGGGGTTGGTAAGTGTTTTCACTGTATAGGGGTTGCCAAGTGTTTTCACTGTATAGAGGTTGCTAAGTGTTTTCACTGTATAGGGGTTGGTAAGTGTTTTCACTGTATAGGGGTTGGTAAGTGTTTTCACTGTATAGAAGTTGCTAAGTGTTTTCACTAAATAACAAAAAAAGGCACAATACCGTGACTGGAATGACACACAAACAACCCGCACATAGAAGAGAGGAGCTTACGACGACGTTTCGGTCCGACTTGGACCATTTTCAAAGTCACACTAACGAGAAGTGGAGCAGGATGGGTATATATAGGCAGGAAGAGGTAGTGGTGGTGGTGGTAGTAGTAGTAATAGTAGTAGTAATAGTAGTAGTAGTAGTAGTAGTAGTAGTAGTAGTAGTAGTGGTAGTAGTAGTGGGGAATTAAGGAGGAGGAGGAGCCAGTCAAATACAAAGATTAATAATGAAAAAACAGAATCACAAGACAGAAGAAAGAAAGACAAACCTTTCCATTTCATAGACTCTTCCCTACATTTCCGGTCTTTCTAATCTCAACAATTCTCTCCGTCCCTTAGACATCAAGCTTACTTTCTGCCAGACTAACACTCTTCGCACTAATCTCGTTCACACCTCTCCTCCCTCTACAGATGTTCCTGGTGTCTACTCTATTTCTTGCTCTTCCTGTCCTCTTCAATACATTGGAGAAACTGGTCGATCTCTTTCTGACAGACTTAGTGAGCATAAAAATAGTGTTATGCTTGCCGACACTAATAATGCTCTGTTCTGTCACGTCAGAGATCACAGCCATCCTATTGACTGGTCTTCTGCTAAAACTGTCTTCCCTTCTTCCAACTTTAACAGTCGCCGTCTGGTTGAATCTTCCCGAATACACAATTTTCCTTGTATGAATTTTAGTCCTGGTTTCGTCTCTGTAGATGCTTACAGACTTCCGAAACACCCTTGACTTAACCTGAATTCCTCCTTTTTCTCTTCTTTTTCTTCTCTCCCTCTTTCCCACCTTACTCTTTCCTTTTTCTTTTCTCTTATGGGGTTGTCTTTCTTTCTTCTGTCTTTGTGATTCCTGTTTTTTTTCATTATTTATTTCATTACCTACCCTCCCCCCCCTCTTTGTACTTGCTGCTCCGTCTGTGGGCACCTAGTTCCCCTTACAGTACTCCCCTTTCTTTGTATTTGAACGGCACCGCCTCCCTCGTTAATTACCCACTACTACTACACTAAACCACTATCACTACGACTACTACCACTACCACGATCCTACAACAACTACTAACTACTACCACCACCACCACTCACTACCTCTTCCTGCCTATATATACCCCTCCTGCTGCTCCACTCTCTCGTTAGTGTAACTTGTTGTAAATGGTCCCAAGTCGACCGAAACGTCGTCTTAAGCTCCTCTCTCTATGTGTCGGTTTTGTGTGTGTTTTCACTGATAGGGTTACCAATTTTTTTCACTGTATAAGGGGTTTACCAATGTTTTCACTTAGAGAGGTTCGAAGGTGTTTTCACTGTATAGAGGTTGCCAAGTGTATTCACTATCGTAATAGGGTTACCAAGTGTTATCACTGTATAGGGGTTACAAGTGTTACACTGTAGTGGGGGTTTACCAAGTTTTTTCACTGTATATGGGGTTCCAAGTGTTTTCTCATCATACGTATAAGGTTGCTAAGTGTTTTCACTGTATAGAGGTTGCCAAGTGTTTTTCACTGTATAGGGGTTTACCAAGTGTTTTTCACTGTATAAGGGTTACCAAGTGTTTTCACTGTATTGGGGTTAACAATTCTTTTTTTTTTTTTTTTTTTTTTTTTTTTTTATTTTTTTTTTTTTTCACTGTATAGGGTTACCAATGTTTCACTGTATCAGAGGTTGCTAAGTGTTTACACTGTATAGGGTACCAAGTGTTTTCCACTGTATAGGTTCCCAAGTGGTTTCACTGTATAGAGTTGCTAGAGTTTTCACTATATAGAGAATGCCAAGTGTTTTTCATCACTGTATAGGGTTACCAAGTGTTTTTCACTGTATAGGGGTTACCAAGTGTTTTCACTGTATAGGGGTGACCAAGTTTTCACTGTATAGGTGTTACCAAGTGTTTTCACCGTTATTGGGGTTACCAAGTGTTTTCATTGTAATAGGGGTTACCAAGGTGTTTTCCACTGGATAGGGGTTACCAAGTGCGTTTTCAACTGTAACCAGGATTTACCAAAGTGGTTTTCACTGTATAGGGGTTATTAAGTGTTATTTCACTGTATAGGGGTTACCAAGTGTTTTCACTGTATAGGTTACCAAGTGTATTTCACTGTATTAGGGTTACCAAGTGTTTTCACTGTATAGGGTTACCAAGGCTTTCACTGTATAGGGGTTTACCAAGTGTTTTCACTGTATAGGGGTTTTTCCAAGGGTTTTCACTGTATAGGGTTACCAAGTGTTTTCACTGGTATAGAGGTTGCTAAGTGTTTCCACTGTATAGAGGTTGCCAAGTGTTTTCACTGTATAGGGGGTTACAAGTGTTTTTCCACGTATAGGGTTACCAAGTGTTTTCACTGTATTTGGGGTTACAGTTGTTTCACTGTATAGGGGTTACCAAGTGTTTTCTCTGTATAGAGGTTGCTAAGTGTTTTCACTGTATAGGTTACACAAGTGTTTTTTCACTGTATAGGGGTACCAAGTGTTTTCACTGTATAGATGTTTGCTGAATGTTTTCACTATATAAGAGATTGCCAAAGTGTTTTCACTGAGTATAGGGGTTTACCAGTTTTTCACTGTATAGTTACCAAGTGTTTTCACTGTAAGGGGTTACCAAGGGGGTTTTCAACTGTATAGGTGTTAACCAAGTGTATTCAACTGTATAGGTTACAAGTGTTCTTTTCATTGTATAAGGGGTTTTACCAAGTGTTTTCACTATATAAAAGGGTTTACCAAGTGTTTTCACTGTACAGGAGTTACCAATGTTTTTTACCATCTGTAGAGGGGTTATTAATTGTTTTCCACTGTATAGGGGTTCCAAGTGTTTTTCACTGTATAGGGGTTACCATAGTTTTCACTGTATAGGGGTTTTACCAAGTGTTTTTTCACTGTATAGGGGTTACCAAGTGCTTTTCACTGTATAGGAGTTACCAAGTTGTTTTCACTGTATGGGGTTACCAAGTTTTTCACTGTATAGGGGTTACCAAGTGGTTTCACTGTATAGGGGTTACCGAGTGTTTTTTCACTGTATAGGCGTTTTACCAAGTGAGAGACATTCACTGTATAGGGGTTTACCAAGTGTTTTCCACTGTATAGGGGTTACCCAAGTGTTTCACTGTATAGGTGTTACCAATGTTTTCACTGTAAAAGGGGCGGCCAAGTGTTTTCATTCACTGTATAGGGTTACCAAGTGAATTCCACTTTATAGGGTTACCAATTTTTTTCACTGAATTGGGGTTTTACCCAAGGTTTTTCACACTGTATAGGGTGACCAATGTTTTCACTGTATAGGGGCTACCAATGTATTCACTGTATAGGAGGGATACCGAAGTGTTTTCACGTATAGATTAGGGGTTACGCAAGGGTTTTCCACTGTAATAGGGGTTACCAATGTTTTCACTGTTAGAAGGGTACCAAGTGTTTTCACAGAATAGGGGTTACCAAGTGTTTTCACTGTATAGGGGTTACCAAGTGATTTCCAACTGTAATAGGGTTACCAAGTGGTTTTTCACTGTATAGGGGTTACCAAGTGTTTTCACCTGTAGAGGGTTACCAAGTGTTTTCACACGGTATAGGGTTACCAAGTGTTGTCACTGTATAGGGTTCGCAAGTGTTTTCGCCACTGTATAAGAAGGGGTTACCAAGTTTTTTTCACTTTATAGGGTTACCAAAGTGTTATCACTGTACAGGGGTTACCAAGTGTTTTCACTGTATATGGGGTTTACCCAGTGTTTCCACTGTATAGGGGTTACCAAGTGTTTTCACTGTATAAGGTTGATAAGTGGTTTTCACTATATAGAGATTGCAAGTGTTTTCACTGTAATAGGGTTAACCAATGTTTTCACTGTATAGGGGTTTACCAAGTGTTCACTGTATAGGGGTTACCAAGTGTTTCCACTTTATAGGGGTTACCAAGAGTGTTTTCACTGTATAGAGGTTGCTAAGTGTTTTTCACTAATAGAGATTGGCCAAGTTGTTGTCACTGTATAGGGTTACCAAGTGTTTTTCACTTATAGGGGTTACGCAAGTGTTTTTCACTGTATAGTTGTTACCAAAGGTTTTCACTGTATAGGTTTACCGAAGTGTTTTCACTGTATAGTGGTTACCAAGTGTTTTCATTGTATAGGTTCCAATTTTTTTCACTGTAATGGGTTACCAATGTTTTCACTGAACAGAGTTACCAAGAGTTTTCACTGTAAGGGGTTATTAAGTGTTTTCACTGTATAAGGGGTACCAAGAGTTTTCACTGTATAGGGGTACCAAGTGTTTTTCATACTGTATAGGGGGTTTACCAAGTGTTTTTCACTGGATAGGGGTTACCAAGTGTTTTTTCACTGTATAGGGGTTACCAAGTGTTTTCACCTAAGGGCTACCAAGTGGTTGTCCCACTGTATAGGGTTACCAAGTGTTTTCACGTATAGGGGTTACCAAGTGTTTTCACTGTATAAGGGGTTACCAATATTATTTCACTGTAAGGGGTTCCCAAGTGTTTTCACAGTATAGGGTTACAAGTGTTTCACTTGTATAGGGGTTACCAGTGTGTCCACTGTATAGGGTTTACCAAGTGTTTCCAACTGTATAGAGGTTGCTTAAGTGTTTTCAACTGTATAAGATTGCAAGTGTTTTCACTGTATAGGGGTTACCAATGTTTTTCACTGTAATAGGGTATTTTACAAGTGTTTTCTCTGTATAGGGTTACCGAGTGTTTCACTGTATAAGGGGTTACCAAGTGTTTTCACTGTACAGGAGTTACCAAGAGTTTTCACAGTATAGGGGTTACCAAGTTTTTCACTGTAAAGGGGGTTACCAAGTGTTTCACTGTATAAGGGGTTAACCAAGGTTTTCACTGTATAGGGGTTACAATGTTTCACTGTTATTGGGGTTCCAAGTGTTTCACTGGATAGGGGTTACCAAGTGTTTCACTGTATAGGGGTTACCAAGTGTTTTCCTAGTAAGGGGTTACCAAGTGTTTTCACTGTACAGGTTACCACATGATTTCACTGTAGTGGGGCTGCCAATGGTTTTTCACCTGTAAGGGGTTTAACCAAGTGTTTTCCACCGTATAGGGGGGGGGGGGTATTTCCAAGTGTTTCCACTGTATAGGGGATACCAGTGTTTTTCAGACTGTATAGGGGGTTTACCAGTGTTTTCACTGTATAGGGGTAACCAATGTTGTTCACTCAATAGGGGTTATCCAAGTGTTTCAACTGTTTTAGGGTTTACCATAAGTTGTTTTCACTGTATCGGGCTGCCAAGGTGTTTTCACTGTATAGGGGTTACCAAAGTGTTTCACTGTATAGGGTTACCAAGTGTCTTTTCACTGTATAGGGTTTACCAAGTGTTTTTCACTGAATAGGGGTTACCACAAGTGTTTTTCACGGTATAGGGGTTACCAAGTGTTTTCACTGTAAAGGGTTACCAGTGTTTTCACTGTATAGGGGTTACCAAATTTTTCACTTTGTATAGGGTTTTACCAAGAGTTTTTCACTGTATAAGGGTTACAAGTGTTTACACTGCGTATAGAGGTTACGAGTGTTTTTCACTGTATAGGGTTACCAAGCTTTCACTGTATAGGGATTACCAAGTGTTTTGTTCACTGTATAGGGTTACCAGTGTTTTTCTCTGTATATGGTTTACAATGATTTTCACTGTATAGGGGGGTACCAAGTTTTTTTTACTTATAAGGTTACCAAGTGTTTTCACTGTATAGGGGGTTTAACCAAGTGTTTTCAACTGTATAAGGGTTCCAATTGTTTTTCACTGTATAGGGGGTTACCAAGTGTTTTTCACTGTATAGTGTTTACCAATGGTTTAACCGTATAGGGGTTACCAAGTGTTATCACTGTATAAGGGGGTTACCAGTGTTTTCACTGTAGGGGTTTACCCATGTTTTCACACTGTATAAGGGTTACCGAGTGTTTTCACTGTATGGGGTTTACCAAGTGTTTTCACTGACAGAGTTACCAAGGGTTTTCACAGTATAGGGGTTACCAATGTGTTCACTGTAAGGGGTTACCAAGATGTTTACACTGTATAGGGGTTTACCAATGTGTTTTTCACTGTATAGGGGTTACAAGTTTTTGCACTCTATTGTGGTTACCAAGTGTTTTCACTGTATAGGGGATACCAAGTGTTTTCAACTGTAATAAGAGGTGGGTACCAAGTGTTTTCCCTGTATAGGGGTTACCAAAGTGTTTTCACTGTATGGGCTGCCAAGTGTTTTCACTGTATAAGGGGTTTACCAAGTGTTTCCACTGTATAGGGGTTACCAAGTGGTGTTTCACTGTATAGGGGATACCAAGTGTTTTCACTGTATTAGGGTTACCATGATTTTCACGGTATAGGTTACAATGTTTTCACTCCTATAGGGTTACCAAGTTTTCCACGTTTTAGGTTACCAATGTTTCCCACTGTATAGGGGCTGCCAAGTTTTTCACTGTATAGGGGTTACCAAGAGTTTTTCACTGTATAGGGGTTACCAAGTGTTTTCACTTATAAGGGTTAACCAAGTGTTTTCACTGTAAAGGGGGGTAACCAAGTGTTTTCACTGTATATATGGGTTTATCAAGTGTTTTCACTGTATTAGGGTTACCAAGTGTTTTCACTGTATAGGGTTAACCAAATTTTTTTCACTGTATAGGTTACCAAGTGTTTTTCACTGTATAAGGGTTTACCAAGTGTTTTCACTGTATAGAGGTTACCAAGTGTTTTCACTGTATAGGGTTACCCAAGTTGCTTTTCACTGTATAGGGATTACCAGTGTTTTCACTGTATAGGGGTACAAGGGTTTTCTCTGTATAGGGTTACCAGTGTTGTCACTGTATAGGGGTTACACCAAGTGTTTTTACTGTATAGGGTTACCAATGTTTTCTCTGTAAGAGGTTTCCAAGTGTTTATCCTCTGTATATAGGGTTCCAAGTGTTTTCACTGTATAGGGGTTACCAAGTGTTTTCACTGTATAATGTTACCAAGTGTTTTAACTGTATAGGGGTTTACCAAGTGGTTTCACTGTATAGGGGTTACAAGTGTTTTTCACTGTATAGGGTTACCAAGTGTTTTTTTCACTGTATGGGGTTACAGTGTTTTCACTGTAATAGGGTTACCAAGTGTTTTCACTGTATGGGTTACCAAGGTGTTTTCACTGTAAAAGGGGTTTACCAATGTTTTCACTGTATAAGGGGATACCAAGTGGTTTTCACTGTAAAGGGGTTTACCCAAGTGTTTTCACTGTAAGGGGTTACCAAGTGTTTTTCATCTATAGGGGTTACCAGGTGTTTTTCACTGTTTAGGGGTTACCAAGTGTCTGTCACTGTATAGAGGGGCAGCCAAGTGTTTTCACTGTATATGTTACCAAGTGTTTTTCACTGTATAGGGTTACCAAGTTTTTTCACTTTATAGGGGTCCAAGTGTATTTTCACTGTATATGGGTTACCAAGTGTTTTCACTGAATAGGGGTTACCAAGTGTTTTCACTGTATAGGGGTTACCGGAGTGTTTTTCACTGTATAGGGTTACCAAGTTTTTTCACTGAATAGGGGTTACCAAGTGTTTTTTCACTGTATAGGGGTACCAAGTGTTTCACTTAATAGAGTAACCAAGTGTTTCTCACTGTATAGGTTACCCAATGTGTTCATTCACTGTAGGGGGATTACCAATGTTTTCACTGTATAAGGGTTTACCAAGTGTTTCTCCTGTATAAGGGTTTACCAAGTGTTTTCACTGTATAGGGTCTTTACCAAGTGTTTTTAACCTATATAGGTTACCAAGTGTTTTCACTGGTAAGGGGTTATCCAAGTGTTTCAAAGGTAGAGGGGTTACACAAGTGTTTTCACTGTATAGGGGTTACCAATGTGTGCTTCACTGTATGGGGTTAACCAATTGTTTTATCTGTATAGGGTTTACCAAGTGTTTTGTGTTCACTGTATAGGGGTTACCAAGTGTTTTAAACTGTATAGGGTTACCAAGTGTTTCACTGTATAGGGGTTACCAGTGTATTCCACGTATAGGGGTTACCAAGTTGTTTTTCACTGAATAAGGGGTTACCAAGTGTTTTCACTGGTAATGGGGTACCAAGTGTTTTTTACTGTATAGTTTACCAATGTTTTCACTGTATAGGTGGTTACCAGTGTTGTTTCACTGTACAAGGGGTTACCAAGTGTTTTCATACTGTAATAGGGGTGACCAAGTGTTTCACTGTATAATAGGGGTACCAATGTTTTCAACTGTACAGGTTACCAAGTGTTTGCACTGACAGGGTTACCAGTGTGTATCACAAGTATGGGGTTACCATGTTTTCCTCTGTATATGGTACCAATGTTTTCACTGTATAAGGGTTACCTAGAGTGGTTTTTTTCACTGTATAAGTGGTTACAAGTGTTTTCACTGTATAGGGGTTACCAAGTGTTTTCACTGTCATAGGGGTTACCAAGTGTTTTCACTATATAAGGGTTACCAATGTTTTCACTGTATAGGGTTACCAAGTGTTGTTTCACTGTAAAGGGTTACCAAGGTGTTTCACACTGTATAGGGGTTACCAAGTGTTTTCACTGTATAGGGGTTACCAAGTGGGGTTCACTGTATAAGGGGTTACCAAGTGTTTTCACTGTATAGTAGGGGTTACCAAGTGTTTTCACGTATAGGGTTACACAAGTGTGTTCACTGTATGAGGTTACCAGTGTTTTCACTGTATCGGTTACCAACGTGGTTTTCCACTGTATAGGGGTTACCAAGTGTGTTCACTGTATAGGGGTTACCAAGTGTTTTCACTGTGAGAAAACTAGGGGTTACCAAGTGTTTTTCACTGTATAGGGTTACCAAGTGGTTTTTCACTGAAAAAAAAATAAAGTACAAGGGGTTACCAAGTGTTTTCACTGTACAGGGGTTCCAATGTTTTTCACCACTGTATAGTGGGTTACCAATGTTTCACTGTATAAGGGGTTACCAAGTGTTTTCACTGTCTTGGGTACCAAGCGTTTTCACTGTATAGGGTTACCAATGTTTTCAACTGTATAGGGTTTACCAAGTGTTTTCACTGTATAGGGTGTTACCAAGTGGTTTCCCTGTATAGGGGTTACCAAGTGTTTCTCAACTGTATAGGGGTTACCAAGTGATTTCACTGTATAGGGTTACCAAGTGTTTTCACTGTATAGGGGTAACCAAGTTTTTTTCACTGTATAGGGGTTTTACCCAAATGTTTTCACTGTATCGGGGTTTTACCAAGTGTTTTCACTGTAAGGTGTTACTCAAGTGTTTTCACTGTATCAAGAGGGGTTACACAAGTGTTTTCACTGTTATAAGGGTTTACAATGTTTTCACTGTTAGGGGTAACCCCCAAAAAAAAGGTGGGTTTTTTCAACTGTAAGTTGTTTACCAATGTTTTCCACTGTATAGGGGTGACCAAGTGTTTTTCACTGTATAGAGGGTTACAAGTGTTTTCAACGGGAGGTATAGGGGTTGGCCAAGTTTTGCACTGTATAAGGGGTTTACCAAGTTTTTCACACTGTATAGGGGTCACCATGTGTTTTTCACTGTAATTGGTGTTAACCAGTGTTTTTCAACTGTATAGGGTTACCAAGTGTGTTTCTCTTATAAGGTTACCAAGTGTTTCAACTGTATAGGGGTTTTACCCAAGTGTTTTTCAACTGTATAGGGGTTACCAAGTTTTTTCACTGTATACGGGGTTACCAAGTGTTTTTCACTGTATAGGGGTTACACAGTGTTTCACACTGTATAGGGTGTCCCAAGTGGTTTTCACTGTATAAAGGGTTACCAAGTGTTTTCACTTATAGGGTTACCAAGTGTTTTCTTCTCTCTTCAGATTTCTAAAACATGAACCAGAATGCCGAGATTCGCTAAGGTTTGATCGACGAATTCAGAATGTATTTGAAAAATGTATCGTCTAATATTCGAGGATTAAACGAGAACAAACACTCCATCTTCAAACATATGACTCTCTCTCCTCTCTCTCTCTCTCTCTCTCTTCTCACCTCATCTCTCACTCTCTCACTTTCACTCCTTCCTCCTCCCTCCCATCCTCTATATCTTTCTCCCTCTCTTTTTCCCCTCACACACATACCTCATTCGCTCTTCCCTTCTCTCTTTCTTCCCATGTCTTTCCTTATCTCCACTCTCCCCTCAATCACACACACACACGTTCCCCTCTCTCACCCCCCTCAAGCACTCCTCCCTCACCCCCCCTTCTTCCTTTCATGCTACCTACACTCTACTTCCATCTGCCTATCTCACCTATTCTATCTCTACCGCTCCTTCCTTATGCTTCTCTCTCTCTCTCTCGTCTCTCTCTCTCAATTCTCTCTCTCCTCTCACTCTCTCTCTCTCTCTGCCTCCTCTCGATCAATGCACAAACTGTACATCACAACAACACAACTTCACGACAAAACACATACCACACGCACACACACACACCGTAGCGGTACACAGAAACAAACTCACTGAGGACAATAACAGATATAATATTCCCCGCCCAGAATATCAGATCCTGAGGAAAGGATAGAAGGAGCAGAGGCGGAGGAGCGGTTGCACTGCAATTAAAAACACGGTGGGGTTATCAAAAATGGAAGGAATGGACGAGACTGGAAGAAAGGATTACGGAATAGGTACATCAGTCTGGGAATACAAGGTAGTCATTGCAGTGATGTAACAACCACCCAAGAACTGCTGGGCTCAAGAGAGGAATATATGATGCAACAGAGCAATGAGGACACCACTAGCTGAGGTGCAAAAAGAGCTCACTCAACTAGAGCGAAGTTACTGGGTTATCTGGGCGACTTCAACCACAGGGAGATTGATTGAGAAAACTTGGAACCACATAGAGAGCTACGATGATGGATGTGGTGCTGAATAACTCAATGCACCAACACCTTAGTGACACTACCAAGAGAGAGAGAGGATGAACCAGCACGACAGGACCTTGTGTTCACCCTGAGTAGCTCATCATTTAGCACATCAGAAATGAAGCCCCTTTTTGGAGCTAGTGACCACGTGGTCCTGAGCTTGAGACAAGACATATGACAAGGATGTCAGCCCACAGCAACACCGTGTCTTCCTTTGCAGATGACACCCAATCTGCA